>VXBZ01001950.1:1851956-1921332 GCA_013399135.1 Heliornis fulica
GAAGTCCTGGAGCAGCAGCAGCAGTAAGTGTGTCGCTGGCAGCCACGGCGTCAGAGCAGGTTTTTAAATATATGTGTGTATATATATGTGTATATATATTTTGAAGCTGCTGTGTAAAATTGCGCTCTTAAAACAGCTTTTTAGCAGTCCTGTGCTGCTGGTGCAACTTGACATCACCAGCGTGAGAGGGGAGCACTGTGTGCTACTGGCTAGTCATCATGTAAGGTTATATATACATACATGTAAATACATACGTATATACATATGTATACACATAATAAATGTATAGATACACATATATATTTTTATATAAAATAAATTTTCCTTGGCTTCAGATATTTTAGTCTGCTGAAGTTCCTTGCACGCTTTGCTCCTCAGGAGAGGTGACAAGCAGATGCTCATCTCTGCAGAGTTAGCAGATGTTGACAGCATGGTTTAGTTCTGCCAAGCTCCAGATGCTTTATGGAAGCAAAACAGTCATCCTTCTACTGGGTGTTTTGTGGGGGCTGCTAGTTCTGTGCCTCAAACCCCTTGCTATACCTTCAAAAAGTGCTTACTTGGATCTTATAGAGTTTCTGCAAGGAGTTCTCATCTTAGTCGACCTAGCGAAGGCGAGGATGCTGCTTTGGGTAAAGACAACCAGCCTGTCCTCAGATCACCCCGTCGCACATGCTTCAATGCAGGGTCTCGGGAGCTGCCTTGCACTGTGTAGCAGGCTCTGCTACCGTAGGCACAGCAGCTTAATGACAGGATGCCAGGAACTGATGAAGATGACGTAATTGTATGTCTGTTAAGTATTCTGTATGCCTTAAGTTTCTTGTCTTTATAAGAATAAAAAAAAAAGTCAAAAGCAGGAGGTAGCAGGTATCTCTGCTTTAAGTTACATTTCATTAATTATTGTTTGAGATGTCCTGGGCTGTAGTTTGTACTCACCAAATGCTTCAACTAAATATCTGTCGCGATTTTTAACCCCAGTACAGCACTATTTCACCTGTCTTAGCTGAAGGAATTAGTAGAAAGCTGTTTAATTGTGCAGTGTATTAATTACTGCTAAGAGATCCTGCAGATAGTTTCTCCTAATAGCTTATTTGGACATGAGATTTGCTTTTTGCAGTGACTGCTGTAATTCACATGTTGGACTTATGGCTTCTAAATTAAATGAGTGAATACTTCAAAATAGGCATCCTTACAGATTTTGCTTTTTACTTTGTTCAGCTTGTGTCTTGCAGGCTAACTGTATCTGTTCCAAGTTATACCTTGTAATACTACTTAGTAGCTGTTAAGGTTCTAAATGAAATAAATATAACCAGAAGGTTTCTTATGTATTTTGTAGTAGAAGTTGAAGGAGTCTCATGAAAAGATTAAAAATTCCTAAAGTTGATGTTATTAATGCAAATTGTTTCCAAACTAAAGGAAACCACCGGATACATTCAGTTGCAATAAATCCAATTGACAACTGGATATATAATTGCTGTGTGGGTAAGGAGTTGAACAGCGGAATCTGGAGTAGACAACTGTGAGCTGTAACCAGATAGTGACAATAATAAAAAAGGGTATCTGCGAAGAGGTTGTATATGACGCTGTTTTCTCCTTTATGCCCTCTGTTATGTAAGCACAAGGGAGGAATATCTTCCTGAATCTTTAGACAGAAGGCAGTGCTTGGATCATCTACCAACACGTTCATTTTCTGTGCGGAATGATTAGGTGTCCGGGGTTTCTTTCACTTTGTTTCCTTGTGATTGCCCCCCCGTTTGTGAGAATTGCCGTGATGACGGCATAGCTGCATGCCTGCTCTGGCAGTGTGTGAGAGTCGCATTCTGATGGCTTTCCGCCGTGCAGCCCGGCCAGGAGCAGACCTCTCTGCACAGCCTACGCTGGGTTTGCGTACCGTGATTCACATGGATGGCTCAGTGAATTGAGCTGAGCTGGCAAGCCAGGTTTTGTTTTTTTTTCTTTTCAAAAATGTTTTCCGATGGAGTGATGCATTAAATGCGGGACAAGGAATTACACAATGTTTCTGTTGAGTATGTGTTAACGTGCGTGTGCTGAGAAATCACTTGGAAAGGTTTTTCCTGGGTTTCAGTGAAATTTTTATATGGAAATGCTACTTTTTATGGTTTGTATGATAACTTCAGAATTTTGTTTACCAAAAAAGTCAGAAGAGGATTGGACATGTTTGCATGCATTTCCATAGACATAAAATTAACCATCTCTAGACAGTGTTCAAGTATATAACAGGCAGCAGAGCTCCATGGCTCTGGTGAAGGGCTTGCTTAGCTGGCATAATGTTGTTGCAGTGCTGGCTAAGGTTTTATTGTAGTTGATCTTTTTTCTTTCAGTAACAACAATGAAGTGACATTCATATGGCCTAGTTTCAGAATGCTGTCTCTCTGCCAACAATTTTAGGCATTGCTTCTTTTTAAACGGAGTCAGGAATGTTCTTTTAATCCAACAGCGAAGTGAGGATGTTCCCGTTTAAGAATTACTTGCTTACTGAAATTGTGGATGCAGTAGAGGCTTTATACTAGCTTGTCCTCAGATTTGTTGGCTCCATTGTTTGGACCATTGCAGTTTGAATATATGGTCTGTTTATCCATTCTGCTGAGGTTTCTGATTTTGTAGCAAAAATATTCATTGTGATATTTATGCCATTTGATGTAAGACAGCTCTCATGTTTTGTCCATAAAAAACTTGGTTTAATGTTCAGTGGTTTTAACACCATGAGAATTACTTTTAGGAATGTAATGTATGGGTTCAAAAACAAAGTGTGATACTACTTGCAATGGAAAAAGCGTTATGCAATGAATAACTTACTGTAAGATATGACATTCGCTTTAATGGAAACTATGGGTGTGTTTCTGGGGTTTATAATCTAGTTGGGTGCAATTGATTTCCCCTAGATGTATGACCCATATCACTTTCCTAATAGATGTTCTCTTTTTCTCATATTTATGTACTAATAATCCTGTCCATATCAGAAATAATTATTTCCAGCTAATAAAAAAAACAACCAAACAAACAAAAAAAACCTTATATCTGGCCTTTCTGATAACTAATATGCAGTTTTCTGTTGCTCTGGTGTGGTTGTGGTGTGTCTGGGTGCAGATCAGTGTTGGAGGTGATTTGTGAGATCTTCTGTATCACCTTGCTCAGCTTGATTGGGAAGTCATGTGTGTATGTCCAGAACACTACGTAACGCTTAAGAGAATGGGACTGCTCTTAACATCGTGCCTGCCAAAGCTACATCGAGGTCATTGCCCTTGGCCTCTTTTTGGTAGGGGTTTGTGACAGTGATTTTCAAAGGTCCTTAGGCTTGTGAGCCTGGGAACAAAGTCATGGCAGGAAAGCGAGATGTATCTGCCTGTACAGCAGTTGTTTTTGAAAATGTATTATAAAATCAGAAAAAATGGAGCAGCTTTAAAAGGAAGCAAATTATTGGAGCTGTGGCTGCCAGGTGCTGACAAGCATGGAGAACTGGGGAGCTGCCTGCAGATACTTCTGAATCATTCTTTCTGTGAATGAAAAAAGCACTCAGAGTTGAAGAATCACTTACCTTCCCATAGGATTAGTGTGACTGAAGCTTGCTTCCTCCTTTACCAACCAAAAATGAACTTCTGGATCTCAAGAGAGGTTCTGCTCTGATAAACGCAGTATTTAACAAAGTAGATGGAATGGATTCATCTTAATCTCATGACTTTTCATATGGTGATAGCAATGAAACTAATTTAAATGGGAAATTTGAGATCACCTTACATTGCTGTGATAGGAACATACACGAAAAAGGACCATATGGAGAACTGTGGGACAAATGTCTTGTTGCCAGCCTTGTTCTTTGGGAGGAGTTGGGGCAAGGAGGGATGTATGTGGAGGCATGCACAGCTTTATCAGGATAGATTTTACTCCTCCTTTTGTAGTTTGCTGGTGGGCTATACTTTTTAATAAACCTGCAATCTCTTAATACTTTAGGAATCACTGTTGTGTGATAAATTTCAGGTTGTTTTCACAGCAACCCTTAAACTGCAAAGTAAATTAAACCTGGAGAAAAAAATTGGTCTGAGATGGTCTGTGGTTGCTTCTCTTCCAAAGCTGTCCTTTGGAGTAGCAGTTTCCAGTGGCAGGACACTTCCCTAGAGAACTTCCAGGCATCTCTTCACGGCAGCTTTATGTTCCAGTGGCAAAGTTGGGTGTTCCTTCACAATTGAGAGAAATCTTATTTTCATGAGATACTGGTTGTGGTGTCTATTTAAACAATAATAGTAATTAAATAAGTACAACATTAGGTAGGATCTTAACTTTATTTTTCCAGCATTAAACATCCAAACTAATAATGTGTTCAGGTTTTTTTGTAGGAAGCTTTTTGTTAATTGTAACCTTGACATGACACTATCATCTAGTATATTGAGAGTCCATAGGCTGTGCCCAGAGACTGTACCAATTTTTCCACGTATCTTCCAAAATTGTTTTGATGTACTGAAAAGTGAAATGTTTTAATGAAACATGAATTAAAATTTATGTTAATTTTTGAAAAAGCTTCTAAATTCTACCATTTTTTATCTATTTAGGTGTGCTTTGTGATAGTAACCATACTCGGAGACTGTTGTGCTGCTGGAGCAGCAAGTTCTTTTGCTGTAGAAGGGATGTACTGCTTATGATGGCTTCTCCACAGCCTGTCAGTTGCTGTGGGAAAAGCAAGTTTCTCTCAGTAGTTAATCACCCAACAGAATGTGAAAGTGTCAATTTTTTTTTTTTAAAGAGATTGAGGAGAACCTCCATATTTGGCCCTGCTTATGAACTTAAGTGTCCTTTAATGATGGCCGCATAAGATCATGAGTCATTGCATTTTCCGATACTGGTGTGTTGGCATGCTCTCAGTTAAATTAAATGTCAGTAGCGTTCTGTGTAGTAAGATCTGCTATGTCAAGGGAAGAAAGCTATTTGGTTTTTGGTTTTTTTTTTTTCTTTCAGGGTAGGGTTGAAATAACAAAGTCTCTAAGTGGATGTAGGCTGGAAGGAGACAACTAGGCTATAAGCGGATTATCCAAACTAGTTACACCGTTACACCAATGTACCACACTGAGGCTTAAACACTTCATGTAAGTGAAAGTTCTGAAGTTGTCAAAACTTTTTCAGTCCCACTCCAGTACATGTGGGTCAGGTAAGCAGGATGAAGACAAGGGAAGTTTCACAAGATGGCTGAGTTCATCACTAACCAAAAGTGTTGGCTTTGCCCCCAGCAGTGCAACCTTGTCCCATTTTCACTTGCCAGCTCTGGTACAGGTCTTGTCCTTTTAGTGAGCTGTTTTGGGTCATTACATCAACAGAAATTTTGTTGGAAAAGTGAAGAATTTTCTTCTGTTTTGGTTTGGGTGTGGTTTTTTTTAGTGGGGTGTTTTGTGGGTTGTTTTTTTTTTTTTTTGTTATTCAGATGAATCATCTCAAGGCAAGGAAGGTGGACACAAGGGCTCATGTAAAAGAAGGGTCAGGCCCACCTCCCTAGCAGTGAGAGGCTGACTACCTCTTTTGGCAGTTCTGCATGGGTGTCTCAGCTCAGCTGGATCACTGAGCCTTGCTCTCAACTGTACTGAATTTATATTTGCTCATTTTTCTTCTGCATGTCTGAATCTGGGATTATTTTTGGGTTGGGTTTTTTTGGTTCATCTAGCTTTCACTGTTGCTAAACATTCATACCACAAGTTGTACTTTTTGCCTGCCTCGTCTGTTTCATGCCTAACACATTTCACATAGATGGGCATAGATGCTCATTAGGGAAGTATGTGTAACGAGATTTTAGCAGTCATAAGTAGATAAGGATATATAACATATTAGTCCTTACTTTGGACTTCTATGCACATCACATGGAAAACCTTGAACTGTGATTTATTTTATTTAATTTTTTACAGTTGTTGTGTGTGAGGTTTTAGTTTTTAAATAAGATGTCTATGTTGTATTAAGTACATTATATGTTGGCATATACATTATCTATCTTCCATCAGGGGTAGATGTGCTCAAATGTGCTTTCCTTTGGAGCATTCTTTCTATTAAAAAAATAAACTTTTTTGCTAAACCCATAAATAGATTCTGTAATGTTTCAAATTGCAGAAGAGAATGCTATTGAAAGGAGAAAGTGTCCCAACACAAACCACTCTGTCAGCTACTGTTGCTGGAATAAATTGCAGGCTCTGCATGGACTTCAGGAAAGCTCCAGATAAACCGATTGCAACAACCCATATCAAATACCCCATTTCTGCTGACTTTTTTTTTTTTTTTTTTTAAACTCTATCTCTGGTGCTTTTGTATTGGAAGGGGAAAGGTTCAGACACTAGAGATTTAATAGCTTTTAAGAGATCACTGGCAAAAGATTATTTAGAAAGGTGGCTGCCAACTTAAAAACACTCTGGGACAAAACTGCTGTTTGCTATATTATATCCTGTTTGCATATGGTTACAGGTTTTCCCCTGTATAGAAATACTCTTACTCATTCCTCTACAAAGAATAATGATGCTAGTCTAAGGGAGCTTTTAAATTCTGTTAGGTACAGTGCAAAATAAAAGGTGAATTTAAACTCAAAGAGGAGAAGGCCCTTTTACATCAGAAGAGGCAATCAGAACCTAAAAGATACCGGGCCTGTATCTCTTAATATGATTTACATGTTTGAACTCTGACGTTCCTGGTTGTGCAAATGTCACAAGCAAGGCTTTATTCTAGTAAGTCTGGTAGAAACAACTTTCTGAGAGAAATTTCAGGAGAGTTTACTGAAACATGATTTATATAATATAGTGCCGAGCAGCAATGACATAACTAACTAAAATTTTAAGGTATAGAATTGCTTGTCTTTAATTACTTTTAATATAAACATATCAATTATTGGAAAATTAAGGAATTGAAATAAATTAATTTTATAGCATTGACTTTGCATTGATGACTGATTAGACAAATCCAGGTGTTTTTATGGAACAATCAAGAAGTATTTAAAATATGGTGATGGTCAAAAAGCTAAGGGTGGAGAATGTCTCAATATAGTTACAGAACTACATGGTTTATAATTCTCTAATTATTTTTGTCAAATTTTAGACTTCATGCTGTATGTAGATATAGTTAGTATAAACTATAAAAGCAGTAAGTTTAAGACAGGTTGTACTCAGTTCAGAATATACAACAAATTATATATTATGTATTATATGTTCCAATGAATATATAATGTTTGCAAAGTAGTTTTAGGAAAAACAAAGCCTATGCAAATTTTTCCTTACTCTTTACCGTTTCTCATTCTTCTCTTAAGAATCAAGAATTTGAAAATCCAAAGAAAGAGCGCTTTTCTTCAGATTAAATAGCCTCAGAAATAGACTACTAAGAGTTGAAAAACACCTCAACCATCTCAAGTTTCTAAAATAAAAATTTTCATTTAAAGTATTAATATTTGTAGGTTTCTTGCTCAAGGATTCATTCAAGTTCTAGAAGTAATTAATTTCTCAAAGAGATTTTCAGAAAGCATAGCAAGGTAAGTATGAATGACTCCTCTGGTTCTGCCTGTTGGACACAGCTGGCATGTGATTTGGGGATATCTCCAGCTTTTACTTTTTAAACTATTTTAGACAATTGCTATAGACCAAAATGCTGGTCTAGAAAGGCATATAAATGCCTTAAACCCTTGAAATCAATGCTAAGTTATTAATGGGCATTGGTAAGAATTGTTGTATTCCCAGTGCTATCAAAGCAGTGTAAATAGCCTTAGGAGCTGTTAATTTTCTTCTTTTTGCTTCTCTTATTCATCATCCCTCTTTGCTTCTTTGTCCACTTAAGTAGAACTTGAGATCTGCAGGTTAGCACCCTGATGTTTATGAGGGTGCTGCTATACCAGGGTCGCTGTTCAGTAACAGCTCAGCCGCTCTTAATGTGGCTGATGTTACGCTTGGAAAGCTGTCTGACATCTCAGTGGAAACCTGCCTCTTTTTTCTTTCTGACATCTTGTTTGTGCCGGCTGTCAGCAGGACATAGCAGTTGGGCCAAATATCACCAGATTTTTACTGTTCTTTCAGCTACAAATGAGGTCTTGTCCTGGAAAAAAAGACAGGCTGGCAACTGGCACTTTGTTTTTATGACAGCAGAGCAAAGAAAGAAGGAAGCTAACCCAGATGTACTGAGGTTTGGCTGAGAAGTTCAAAGGTTTTTTTGATAGCTGTTTGAGACACTGTGGCCAGAACCCTGTGACAGACTTACTGGGGATATTAAGGTGAAGTTGTGCATTGTTCTGCTTGCTGGAGTGTTCTTATCTCTGAACCTCTTTCTCTCTAGAAATGAACAGCATAGGAAAAGAGGAAGGAGGAGTCCAAAACCTAGAAATGCTCTAGCAGAAGTGCACATATGTATGAGAGAGATTTTTTGGAGTATTTTCCTCCCCTTTCTTTTTCTTCTTTTTTAATAATAATTTAAAAAAACTTAATGGGTACTCCTAGCTGTAATTATTCCTCCACAGGAAAGACAGTACAAGTGTATACTACATCTGTAAGAATTGTGTTAAGCAAAGCAATATAAGCAAAACAAAACCAGGTTTCACAAATACAGCAAAAGGTGACTGAAAGGAAAGTGATTCCACTGTTACAGTTTCTTTGGCATCTGTCGCTGTAGTACTGCTCAGATGATTTCTTGAATGATTTTTACTTATGTATTTTTAATTTATAGTTTGTGCCTCACTTTTATGGCATCCCCGAAGGGGATGCTGTAATTGGAAAACTAGAGTGCTTATCTTGGAAAGGCTAAGGGAAACAAGAAAATATCTTGTTTAATTGAGTAGAGGTGAGGATGGCAGGACGGAGCCTGGGAGGGCCCTACGGAGAGTGCAGACATCAATTCTGTATTTTTGGAAGCAAGCCTGTAGGATTTCACTATTTAACATATATTGAATGATGTGAATTATGCTTCCACTGAGCATGAAAACTTTTAAAGTGTGTTGAGCTGAAGTTCATCCTTAATAAAATTTAATCTCTCTCTGCTAAACTGGTGTCTTCCTGGAAATGCAAGTTTTCATAATAAAAAGTAGCATGCACTACTTGTTCCAAAGACCTAAATTGACAAAGTGCTGATTCCTTGGTTAATTTTAGATTATATGCTGGTTTGTTAGACACATTATTGCACTTTCTTAGTTATTTCTCAAGCCTCTTCTGTGTTTACTGGTGCTCAGACCATTTATGTGAGTGATGCTGAGAAAAAGAGCATCAAGCCTTTGAGAATTATTTGGTTTTATTGCATGTTTGCAGTTTTAAACCTAAGGTTATGAAGACTGACTGACAAAAAGCAATCAGTAATATTGGATAGCTTTAGCTATTTGGGGTCTGGGAGAGGTGACAGAGACCCGTGAAGCTGTGGAAGAGCAGCTGTTCTGTCTTGATAGGAATTTTCTCCAGAGCCTCAGTCCTGGCTTCCTGCTGACTGGGAGGACTATCCAGAAGTGTTGCTAGGCCCGAGTTAATGGTACTGTAACATGTGTGCACTTTGCATGTGTCTTACCTAAGAAAAGTCTTCAGGGAAGGGGACAGGATAATTCTAACCTTTATATCTATTGGTCTGTCTTGTTAACTTGAAGATGTTTCCTCACGTGTGGTCTGCATTTTGACTCCACTGAGTTGGCAGGGCCTCATGAAGGGTTGCAGGTTTTCGTCAGCATCTACAGTTAGGAAGAGAACAACTTCCCGATTTCTCTTAAGTTTCCTCTGTTTTCCTGTTCTGTGCTGTTTACTAAACTCAGCTGCTCTAGCAGGGCATTGATACCTTATTTCTGGAGATTAAACCCCTACTCCTCCTGTAGAGTTGTGGCTGCTGTGTAGTTGTGTGTTGCTGGTCAGACTGCCCCTTCTTCTCCATCTGAAGGAAGAAAACCATAGTTTTGTTCTTCTGTGGGTCTAGCAAACTTATATGGTCAGCTCAGAAGTGAAGAGGGCTTTTATAGTTTGATTAAATCAGCTTGATATTTTATGGTGTTGCTGATACATGACCAAACAAACTTAAATACCACATCATCAGGGAAAATGATTCATGATGAGCTCTGGATGTGAAACTAAAAATTTCCAGATCACTGGCTGAGAGTTTAACTCGGCAGTGGCCAGAGCTTGTTGCCTTTTTGTGGTTTGTGTTGGTCTCCTTCCAGGTGTCAGGACCAGAGTGCTCCCTGCTTTGAGGCCCTAACCCCTGACTGAGCTCTGTGGTCGCCACACAGTCCCTGCCATGGCTGGAAGGCATCCCTTTTGTCCCCCCCCAACAGTTGTTTGGTTGTTAGATACATACAGAATTTACCCATGCAACTTTGATATACCAAGGAAGCTTGAAATCCAGAACCTGGACCAGAGAAGCTGAGGTAGCTGGGCTAGAGTGGGAAGAGTTGGGAAGTGCGTTAAAACAATGTTGGTAGTAGTATACCTGATGAAGAATGAAGCAAATATCGATCAATTTGCAAAGTAATAATACCAGTACATTTATGTATCACAGCTTGGGGACAGCAACATTGGCTACCTACCTCTACTAATTTTGGGCACTAACCTAAGTGACCCATTTTTTTTTTCTTCATGTAGCGGCAGTAAGGATCATAATTTATAATATCTACTAGGAAATTTTACCCCCTGTTCCTGAAGCAGGCTGGATATCAGAGAATTTTAAGAGCAGAATCTTAATAGTTTCATATCTTTTTTCCAATATGCTACTTCTTTTTATATTTGCGGTGAACTGTGTAATCTTTTAAATATCACCCAAAACCTGCTTTTGTCATTAGTGGCCAAGCCCATAGTTGATGTCAGTGTGTACAGTTAGAAGCTTAGTTACTTTTAAAGCTTCAGAACCTGGTAGTATTCAAATTATTACATTTCTGAATGTAGCTGGGATTGTGTTGTCATTCCTCATTATAGGCTGCTCTTTTTTAAAATATGGTTTTATATTTAAACATATTTTTATTCCTGTTCATCAGCATGGAAGACTTCAGAACAGATTTTACCATACTGTGTTTTGTAGGCGAGCGCCTCTGTTACTTTGCTGATAGACTGTGGATATTTTCTGTGCATCCCTACAAAAATAGGAATCTTACTATTTTTCATCAGAAGGCAGTGTAGGACGTGCTGTTGCAACATCGTATAAACCACATAACAGATGTGAGACCTTATGAGAGAAAGAGGAGATTTAAAATAAGGAGAAAAAATAGTTTTTACTTGCTTTCACAGAGCAAGTCAAGCCCCAGAGAGTGTGTCCATAAGATCTATCTGGGAGCCAGACACCAAGATAGGGGTGTCTGTCCGGAAAAAAGACACCACAGTGCTTGTGTCCATCTGTTAGATCGGGAATCCATGGCCATGCTATAGGAGCTAAGGATGCCAAGTGTCACATTCTCCTTGTACTTGGTTCCTCTTGGGTTGCTGACAGATTTTGGAGCTGACAGTGATTGATGCCTCCATTCTGTCCCACCTCTGAGTTGTTAGGATACATTGTGGTTCTTCGTCCCCAGGTCTGGGTGTGTTGTGAAACTGCAGGTAGATGTGTTGGAGGTCTCCATGACCTGGTCATGCACACTGTGTGAGCGCCCTTCCCCTGGTGCCTCTACAGCCAGTCTTTTCCCATTCATACCAGTCTGAGTCTCTCAGATACAATTCTCTGCAATGCTTTTTAGAGTTCATAAGCATATATTGAAACCAGATAAAGCTTCTTGTTGTAGAGAAAGCAAATTACTTTCTGAAGTAAATTATAGAGAAAAAGTTAAAATGAAAGTTTAAGAAAGAAGGAGAAGGCATTTGAATTCAATACACACAGCTCGAATCTTTAAATGACTGTTTTAGCCGTGTATTTTGGAGTTCCATTGACAAGCATATGATAACCTATTTTTATTTCGGATATGACTAGCCTCCTCCCCTGGAACTGACAAAGAAGCTGTTAACTCTGAAAGCTCATTGTGTTTATGGTGGCTAAGAATAGCACCGTGCAGCACTTAGTGTTGTCTCCTCACCGAGGTCCAGTTTGAGTGCTGGATATGTCTGCATGCTACATGAGATTTTGTTTTCACCAGGTTTGTTCTGTGCACTTGCTCTTTCTCTGAAGATTTAAAGCCCTGAGGTGTCAACTGTGTTTCTAAGGAGTTGTGGAACTTAAGATCCTTGCTAGTTTAATTTATTTGCTTTTAGCATAGGTAAGTTTCTTCAGAAGATAAGTGTCTCATGCTTACTTTAAAAAAAATACTGTTGGCTAGGGCTTCGTGTGAACTTGGCTTTACATTATGCTGTTATTGACTTGAAAGATGCTGAGGAGTATCAAGATACTGTTCCCTAACCACGTTCTGTGACACTAACCACAGAAGCAAACCAAATATAGATAAGTGATCTAGTGAACAATCCTGAATCTTCTAGATATTGGATAATTTTCATATTTGTCAAACTTTTTTTCCCAAAGAAAAAATGAAAACAGACATCCCAGACCATCACCAGCTCAGGAGCTGACATTGCTGTATCTGTAGTTTGGCGGATGAAAGGACTAGATTCAGAAAGTCCATTTGGTGAAAAGAAAAACACAGAAATCTATACCTAATTTAAAAGCAGAGTTTACAGCAATGCTGTAAGATATTTGTGTGCTGTCAGAATGAAATTTATGTTCTAGTTGTTTCTCCTATGTGCTAGTTCTTTGGTTAGTTGTACTGTGAACTGAAACCCATTGGAATTGAATTTTCAGAAGAGCCAATTCCCTTGGTGCAGGGCAGAAAACTTTTATTTAGGAAATAGGTTCAGATTTTTTTTTTTTCCTAACGATTAGCTTTAGGTAGTTACCTGGATGTTTAAATATTGCTCTCTTTTTGTTTGTTTGTTTGTTTGTTTTACTCTTTAGAAATCTTACTCAGAGAATATACTTTTGAAAATATTGATTTTTTTTAAACTCCTCCTTGGCTTGCATTAAGTGTGACAGTTTGAGTTAGTCTTCAGAGGTTTATTTCCCTTTTCAACTTGTATGTTCATGTGGAGGATAACTAGGCAAAACTGTCAGAATAGGAATGTAGAACAGTTGTTATAATGGTTTTTCTTTCCCGAAATTGATACTTGATGCGTGAGACTTACTCTAACCCTGATTTGTGCATGCATGAGCATATTCAATGAACAAATTATTTTGGTTATTCTTGTTTTTTAATCCTTGTGTGTATATCTAACACTTTAATTTCCAAACCAGTCCTCCATATCAGAAAAACTATTATAATATTTCTGAGTACTTTACTAGGCAGTTACTTACAAAGATGTGAAAATGCTCTGTAAACAGACTCAGCCTGGGCTAATGTAATAGTTTGGGCATAAAACAGTAGAAATGTTTTTCATCCTGAAATATCAGTATGCTCATATAGAACACATCAAATAAATTAATTTGGTTTCTTTATAGATTTCTTTAAAATAGGTTTGAGGCTTTTAAGTTATTGGCTATTTTATAACTGATGCTCCAGAGTCCTTTTCCAAAATAGCTTTTTACAGCTAAGCTGCCAGTATTCATTACTTTTTGCATTTATTCAGGAAAGGTGTCAGTTTGACATTAATGAGGATAATTGAGGATAATGAGCATAATGAGGATAATGAGGAAAAGTCTTTTCCTCTTTCTACAGGGAGCTGGATTTGCCCTCTTCTCACAAGGAAAGAATAAGCAGACAGTAGGAAGGAGGGAGTTAAACTGCCTTGGGTTGTGCTCAGCGAGAAAACTCTTTGCAAAAGCTGCTGCCTTCTGACACTGCCTTTTTGGAAATTAAACAAATGTAAATTTATTGAGCATTTTGTCACTGTTTTTTTCTTTCGGTACAGTCCATCAATCAATAAGAGGTTTTTTTATATCCTTAATTTTTCAAATAGAGGATGTGGAATTTTGTTTTTCCAGAAAGATGTGGATTAAGAAAGATGAGAGAAGGTATTTAAGTATCTTTTTCTGTTTGTTGGTGAGCAAAATCATGCCTGTTATAATTTTGATCTTGTTGCTTTGATGCATTTTGTGTGTGGTGCATATGTATTTCTTAATACATTGAAAAGAAACAGAACCTCATCATGGATGGTATGTATGCAGTCACAAGTGTTGGAATTCTGTTTGTGCAGCTCATATGTCACCGTGTTTGCATTCTTTTGATGCTATATCCTTGTTAGTTTTTTAGATACTGCTTCTTAAAGCCTCTAGAGGTAGGGTTTAGTTTTTTGTTTTTTTTTCTCTTCATGTAATTAGTGTACCATAAAAATGAAATCCTAAACTCAGAGTAAGTTCATTCTCATCATTGCCATGAAAAATGTGCACTTCCTTAACTTGTAATACAGTATATATCGAAATCTGAAAGAAACACTGCCAAATCTTTCTACTCTTCCAGTCCCCCAGGCCTGGCTTGTTTAGCTTCTCACCGCTGCCTTTGCCTCCCCTATGCTTTTTAGTTTAACATCGCTTAGCCAAGCATTGATGTATTGCCTTTGTTAGTCCAGGTTTAATGTAGGATTCAGAGCATCAGTGCATTTCCAGCTTGGTGCAGCTTTCAGTTTGATAGCCCAGGAGGGAAAACATGGATTTCTCTGTTATCAATGGCTAAATACCAGAAAACATTTATACAGGTGATAGGATTATATATACCTGATATGTACGTGCTAGGCACACGAATACCTTATTTCTGAGTCCTTACTGGTGAGGTTTGCAAATGCTGCAGCCAGGCTGGGAATCCAGCAGTGAGCCATGGGATGCTGTCAACTGCTTGCGTTAACAGAAAAAATAGATGGCACACATCATTGGAATTGATGCCAGATAACTGGACATCTGAACTGAGTTGTCAGTACAGTTGTCCTGACTCCAGGAGTTAAAGCTGAAGGGAAAGATGTGTGGTGCTTTCATGAGTTATGGCTTCAGCTATCATGTGAATGTGCAGTACTGTCTAAAAGCATGATAGCCATGACTGGTATGGTGATGAGCCTGAGCTTACAGGTCCTCTTGAAAGCCAGGGAACATGACTAGCTCAGACTTGGTGGCTTGGTTTGCAATTTCCTAAAGGCAAGTGGATCAGAAGAGTTAACAGAACAAGCTGAAGTTGCCCTACTCTATCCTTGATCTCTGTATTCAAAAGGAAGTTGTCATCTTTAGTCCTGTTGCAGAGATAACTGCAAATTAAAAAAAAAAAAACCAAAAAAAAACCCCACCACAAACAAATCAGAACATCAGACATTGCTCTTTTTTTCACCATCCTGTTATTCCTTCTTCAGTTTAATCACACTGGAATGGAATTGCTTCTTGCTTCTATGTTTGCATTATTACGGACTTACAATGCTGTGGAAGCCTAATGTTGAGATATAAAAAATAGAAAAACAAATTTAGGGGGTTTATGCTTATGTGTTTACTCTTTTGAGGGAATAAAAGATTTGTAAATGAGTAAAACTTGTCTGTTTTGTGCTCAGTTATTTTAGTTCAGTGTTTTGAAGGAAACTGAGGCACCAGGATACATACATACCCCTGTTGCTGACAGCACAGCACTAGAACTTTGGTGGTGCTGTGCAAAGTATTTTTACAGAGGGGTTGTGTTACATCGTCACAGTAAGTCAGCTGGGAAAAAAAGACCATAGGTAACAGATGTGTGCTTGGGGTGGTATCTTTTCTGTGAGAGGTTTGCAACTTGGTTACAGAACTGTTTTCCAGCAGAAATTCCTAAATTGTCTAACTTGTTTTATTATATACACAGCTTTAATTATAATTGAAACCTGCAGTTGTGGAAAACAGGACTGTAGAAATGTTGCTGAAAATTACCGTTGGGAATTCTCGCCCAGAACCTTTACATCTCATGGCCATTATTCCTTATGTGTTGGAATGTGATGGATTGTGTTCTAGTTTATGGACAGAACAGGGAGACTTATCCTTAATATTCATTTCAGAAGCCCTTGCATGAGACCAGCTTTCTGACAGTGAAGCAGAGCACATTAAATATATTAGCAGTTTGGAAGCATGCTGTGAAATAAATTTGATGTCTTTCTAAGCAAAGGTTTTTAATTAAAATGGTTTACCTGAAGGTTTTCTATTCTGGTAGTTGTTCTAGAAAAGGAATTGCATAAACTCTATTTTAAATGGCCTGACACTTTAATGGTCAGGATTTCCTGACGGCATGCTGTAATCAAGAATGACTGGGCAGGACTTGAAACAATTGAGTTCAAACCGATTTCCTCTTCCCCCTCCAATTTTTGTGCTTTATCACATTGTTTTCCAACTCGTATGGTTTGGTCTTTTGGCATCTTGTGCTATCAAAATTATCCTTATTTTTTTTCCTGTCTGATAATAATCTACATGCATGGCCTACAATAGAAGAATCACTCTGTAATGTGATTCACATAATGAGTTGTACTTCTTGTATGTACTTACATCGGTTTCAGCCAATATTCCCATCTTTGTCCTACCTCTTATGTTATGAAAGAGTTTTTTTTTTAAATGTAAATATATAAAATCTGTCTTACATCTTAGTGAATTGTATTTTAAATTCCTTTTTATGCCAAATGGAAACCTAAAATTTGCAGTTTATGAATAAACTTGTCAGGTATTTTAACAGCAGTGGAGAAGACAACTACTGAAACTTTGGAAGGACAAAGTGTTACAGTTGTAAGGCAGAACTTAAAATTTGACGATCATCAGTAGCAGCTGTATCTGCTAAGGTCTGTAGTCTGGTCTAGATAGCTAGAAAACTAGATATTCCCAAATTAAGATATTATGCCTTAGAATTTCTTCTGTGCTGTGTTGGCCTGAAGTAATGTTTCTCTGACTTTCCTAGTAGAGGAGTCTGCATTTTGCTGCATGTGAAGATGAAATTTCTTGCCTGTGTTTTCAGAGGCTTTGAAAGCAGAAAACAAGTTTCATGTGAATGTCTGTAACTAGACAGTTTGGTTGCTGCTCTGCTAGTTGAGTCAACTTCTCATAGAGCATAAAGAAAAGATGTTCATATTTGTTGGGCGTAGCAAAATTATGTGATAAAGCTTCAGGAGGCTTCTGTGATGTTTTTGTTCTGTGGTGGGTTTTTTGAGTCCACATGAAGGCTCAGCTGTCATAGCACAAGTTCCCAGAATACACTTGAAAAACTTCCTTTTCCATATTCCCTCCCAGGGCATCCTACACATTCTAGCAATAGCTTAATTAGTTTAGAAATAAACTTACATTTATTGAGGCAGCATTCCTTTATGTTTGTTGGTGGGGTTTTGAGAGTGGGGTTTTTTTTTTGTTGCTGTTTTGTGGTTGGTTTGTGGGAGTTTTGGGAGGGGGGTTGGGTGGTGCAGGGTTTTGTTTACTTGTTTTAAATGATTTTATTTATCTCAGAGTTTGACTAAAGTTTGATACAGACATATGTGCACCTCCCTAGGTAAATTGTCGAAAGGGAAGTGTTTCTACTGCAGCTGTAAAATACAAGTTCTGATTGAGAGGCAAGGGGGAAGTTACAAAGACAGTGTAACTCCCTCTCACTAAAAAGTTTGATTTGGCCTTACAGACATTCCAGTGAACGACAGCTCTGAGCTAAGCTGGTTCTAAGCCTGTTTCTACTTCACAGCTGGTAATCCATTCACCTTATTGTCATGTGATATTTCATAAGTGCATGATGGAAGTACCAGCTACTGCTGCGGTTATTTAATTATTTTTTTCAAATTCATGTAAAATAAATGAAAGAGATGGAGGTGAATAAGAATTTGCAGTCTGGGCTGGTAGTCCATGTGGCTTGTTAATGAGATAGTGGTTCTGTTTTGCCTGTACGTGTAGTGTAATTGAGTGTGTGGAGCCATCATCTTTGCTAAACATTTTCCAAACATCAATTCACTGTATACTGTCAACAGAGAAAGAAAAGAGAATGCCATACCTCATGTCACTGGGTGTATTAGTCATACTCTATATTGAAAATAATAGGATGATTGTTCACCGGTGTAAGGTTTGAGAAATATGGAGGAGCAGATTTTTTTTTCTCTTTGGTCATATGTATTCTAATGTATTTGGACTGATTTCAGTTTCAACCACAACATGGTTTGTAATGTTATCAGTCAGCAGTTGTATATTATGTAAAACAAAGGAATATCTAAGTAACACAATCTATGAAAATTTGTGTGATCAGTGGCCCTTAGTAGATGTGTAATTTCACTGGCAAAAAGTATGGATTAGGTTATCTTGAAAAGTGGTGTGACTGTGGTGTCAGGGTGCTGCTGTGCTGCTCCTTCAACTTCAAGGTATTCATACTGGTTTCAGGAATAATATTTGTATTAGTTTCTTTTTTAAAATGCATCCTAAGAATACTTCAAAAAATAGTATCTAGCAGAAACTTATCTTAGTCTACTGAAGCCCGTTACTGAGAGCAATATACATTACTGGAAAAAAATGGAATAGCATATAACTGGAAGTGGTTGAAATAAATATATCTGTGTATTTTGCAAGCTTGAAGTTTCTTCTGGTTTATTGCAGTCTGTTAGGGCAGTTTCAAGTGAGTAATATTTTGCTGGTAAATAAGTGTAAATGAAATAAATGGAAAAATCTGGATAGCACGCAGTGTAATGCAGAGTGTCTGCCATCTCTGCAGAAAGCTGACCTGAGCCCGGTGGGTTACTGTAGGTAGCTCAGTGCTAGCTCAATCTCTCACTGTACCGGGGTGGCAGGGGTGGCATTCACACCTTCCGCACCATTTCCAGTTCCTGATGGGTCTCTGTTGCAACACCTGAGGTGAGCTGACTCCAGCACTGCAGTGATGGTGGTGAACCAAGCCAGAACCAGGTGTGTGGCAGCATTGGCTGTACATGAGATCAGCTGGGATTCAGCACATCTACAGCTAGTAAGGCCTTAATAAATCCAGTTTACAGGCAGTCCTGCACTGTCACTAGTGGTATGAAGTTTCGACAGAAACAGCCAAGTAGACCTGGCTGGTCTAATGAGCTGTCACATGTCTTGGCAACCCAAGTAAACTGGCTGGATAAATGAATAGCAGCTTCATCCTTCCATCACTACTCTGAAGGAAATCTGAGAGATTGAAGTGAAGAATGGCTCTTCCTTTGTATTTATCTATAGACCAGAGGCTAAGATTTGGAGTATGCATCTGTTATTAAAGCACTGTATGTTCAACCTCATTGTCTTCATAAAGATTTCTCTTATTGAAATCATGAGGTGTATTCATGGATAAGATTTTTTCCATGAATGTAAGGACACTTTTGAAACAATGGAAACCTGATGGTCTACAGGAATATGTAGAATTATGAAATTATTATTGAAGTTGCCTGCTTTAGAAAACAAACTGCTGTTCTGGAATGCAGGACACCGCAGTTTAACTTTCTGTCTCTGCTCATAAAATGTTGGGATGCTACTAGATGACAGGCTGCCATCTCTTTTGAGTCTTGATGTCCTTATTAGGAAAAAAAGATTATTTCTTTGGTAAGATAACTGAAGATTTGTTGCTACGATGCACTGTAACAATTGTTACAGACCTGTTTCTGTGTATAATAGTATAACTTTGGTGAGGGAGGATGAAATGTTCTAGATGTTTATCGGAGTAGGAGACAAGGAGCTTAATTAAAATTCCTTCAAGTAATCACAGATAATATTTCAGTCTTTGAGAATTTTCATGTTGTCAGTTGGATGTGCAAAACCCTATTCTGCAGCAAGTATTGCAGGAAACTTAGAGTACCTGTGCTATTATTTGTTCAGCAGAAAGAATGATAAAAAGCATAATCATTAAGTGTAAACTGTGTAAAATTATTTTACTGTTGCAATGAGCTTAAAAGTAGCAACCGAGAATATGATCTGCTTGATGAAAACTGGAGGTCTTCTTAAAAGTAGGAGTATCCTTACTTATCTTGTTAAAAATATCTGAAAATCCATCTAAAATTACTTTATATATCTTGAAAGAGGAGACCACTGACATGTTGTGCTTCAGACTGACCAAACTTCCCAGAGAAATAGCAGCAAATGAGAGAGGGCAAATTTCAGTTAAAGACATGAACTTAAATAGTATCATTTAAAGCACATATGAAGGGTCAACACATAATTATAAAATAGTACCATAAAAATATGAAAAAGCCCAGTTTATATGAAAAGATGAAGTTTAGAAGTGGAATGCCCTCATAGATGCAGGCTGTGGTGTGTTTGTTACCTTTTGGTACCTGCTTTCTGTATATGTATCTTGAATACTCTCCTTGGTGAATAGCACACTACTTGCATCCTCAAGCACTGAATGTGTTTGGGCTCTACAGAGAGCAGGGGGATGGTAAAAATAACATTTTTTAATACCAACTTGGGTATTAAGTAACCTTTCCTAGTTCTGGGCCTGGTGTTGTTTAACATGGAACAACTTTGTTTCTGATTCAGCATCCAGCAAGGCGTGTTGCCTTTTGACCTCAGAGTATGTTGTCTGTCTAATTATCCGTTGTATTGTTTTACTGTTCCTTGAAGCTATCCAAACAATTTGATGTGGCCCTAGCAACCAAACAATACTGTTTAACAGAGGTTTCCGAGGCGCTTGCTCCCAGATTTCCCACGTAGCGCTCGCTCGCATCAGAGCAAACAAACAGGATATTGTTTGCAGTGAATAACATCCAGTGTTGTCAGGCGCTTTGTGGAAGCAGGTTTTCTGGTTTTGAACTCTTGTGGTTATGGGGTTTTTTGGTTCCAGATTTCATCTGAAGTTCTGTAGAGTGGTCTGCGTTTTGAGACTTCAAAACAATGCTTGAAACTGAGTTTTCTCTGGCAGCCAACAGCAGAGAATGGCTTATGCTTTGATGGCAAAGAGCAGCAGTAGAAATTATTTAACCCTGTCCTGTAGTAAGATTTTTTCCCCATTAAATATGTTATTTAAAATCCACATAGACCCGTCTTACAGTGTTACTGGTTGCAAGTTCATGAGTAAATGAATTCGACTGAATATAATTATACCAGATAATGATGTTGTTTGACCTAGTTAAGGAATCTGCTAATAAATTTTAGGTTTTCTTTAAGGAATTTTTATTTTGTGTGTGTGTGCATGTATGTATGTATGCATATATATATATACATCCTCTTTATATATCTACTTATTAAACACAGTCAAGCTCCCTCACATTTTTCCCCCTGTGTGTTTAACTAACTTACTGGTTTTACTTACAACCAGGAGCATTGCCTTGTATAGAGCAAGTCATTGCTGTGAACCGTTACTGCTGTCATGAATTAGAGTCCTCAGCAAGTTCACAGATGAAAGTAAATCCTAGTCATTTATTCTGCCTTTTGAGTACACTGGCATTTCAGCAAAACGAAGATATTTGTAATCCTCTCATAGCAGCATTTATAATTGCTTCAGTTTGGCATTTCCCCCCTTTTTTTTGTGGAGGTTTATTACCAGCTGAAAGGTTTGTGTGTGTGACCTCAGAAATTAGTAACGCGTGCAACTGTAGGATAGATGGCCTTAGCCCTGCTTTGCTGCTGGAAGACTAAAAAGGCAAGTGCTGTCCCTGCATCGACTCCTCTTTGTGCTGGTGCAAGCATATGTGCGGTCATGTGGTGAGCAAATTGGACAGCTGATTGTGTCAAAATTAAGCCAGGGGAAAAAAAAATAATACATGTGCTGCTTTTCCGGTTCGGTTCATTATGCAGCTGCACACTTGTGTCTGTTGCACAGGACGGGGCTGGTCCTGGGAAGGAGGTATCTGGCTGGGAGGGATTGCATCCCATGACGGTGCTGCAGCTTATGCCATCTGAGGGGGCTCTGTAACCACAGAGTGGGGTCCATGGCATTGATTACTCATGTAAAGCTGTCCTGGTACCGTGTTCCCCTGGCTTTGTGGTTGTGCCTTCTACTTCCACTGAAATTTCTGCAGTGCTTCTGGAAGCTGGTCTGCTTGTATAGTCCTGTTTCTAATTTTTTTTCTTGCCAGGGTTAGGTTCTTGGCCAGTTTACCCATTTTGAATTGATTTTTCGATGCTGCATGAGCCTGGGAGGAGCCTTCATCTGCAGTATGCCTGGGTTTGGATCAGCCTAAAAAGCCTTGGGGTTTCGTCCTGAGTGAGAGAAGCTGTAATGTAGTACAATGATGGTGTCTTACTAAGGATTAGTAAGTACTTTGAAGATTGATCAGCTCTCAGTGTTTTCCCGGTTCTTAAATGGCTGGGGCTTTTTAAGTTGATCTCTTGAAAACTGGAGAAAGAAATATATTGTTTAAACACACAGGTAAAGCAAATCTACATGTAGTTCTGGGTTAAAGAGCATGCTAGTCCTTTTCAGTTTCCCTGTCAAGAGGCAAGAGCTGGTTGGGTATCAGCTTCTCATCCTTCAGGAGCATGGTCTGGACCAGAGCTGTGGCATGCTCCCTTCAGTCCCCACTCCTGATAATGTGGGGATTGTGGCATACTCCAGGAGTCGAAGCAGCTGCTTCACTACATTTCTGCTGAAGTTCCGACATAGTTCATGTTGTTCAAAAGGAGGTTTAAACTTATAATTTCTTTCCAGTCTGCTAGCTTCAGTATATGAATTGAAATAACGGTGTGCAGTTTGTCTGAGTAGAACAAAGCTTCAGCTTACTTAGAAATGCATATTTAATATAGAAGCAACTGCTTGCTCAGAAATGTGTAGTGTCTGTTAAGGGTCCTTAGGTACTTGATTTTTTTATTTCATTCCTCTGCAGATGGATATGAAAAGACAGTTGTTTAAAATCTGCGTGTTGAAGCATTTTTCTGTTTTGTCAATCTCATAGTTGGTATTTATGTCAGTTGCCTACTAAGGATGTGCTCCTTTTCTCCTCTCCTCAAACCTGTGTGCGCCTGTTCTTGACACATAATGCTTCTCTCTTGGGCTGCCTTTGGAAGTACTGGGGCTTAAGAGTGACAAGGGTACAGATGCTGGAAAAAAAGACATTGTCTGTAACTGAAATACTCTTTTTTTTAAAGCACCTGACAGGTTTATACTTCTGTTCTGAGGGACAAGACAATCATAAGATATGGGATAAGAAGGACCTTTTCTTTCAAGTCATATAATTTGGGTTGTTGCCTTTCTTTGCAGGGTGCACTTTGGTCTGTTTTCCAACACCCTTGTGTACTTTCCCACCGTAGGGATCTAGAATATGGCAGTGTCTTTGATCTCCCTGCACTCTGTGGCACATGCTCTTCTGTGTCTTTTTAGGACCTCTGTTACCAAGATCAAAGTGCTAGATCAAAGTGTCAGAGGATGTTCAGAAATGCTTTATGGCATGCGGTGTGCATGCATGTCGTTCTGGTGTTACCCCTGATGGCTGGGAACTCAGCTCTGTGACCTTGGCAAGTCCTTCCAGAGTAGAAGGCAGCATACTGCAATTTATGTCCAGGAAACAATAAGCATTGCTCCCAAGTTTGTACAAAAAAAATTAATGGAAAAAACCACAGGTTATATTTAGCAGTCCCAACCTTATGCAAGGTAACCTGCATAAGAGGCATCTCTTTTTCACTCATGTTGAAGTGTTGTTCACTCATAATACATTTGCTCAATGAATACTTTCTATGTAAGATGAGGAAGTCTGAGTTCTGAAAAATGTAACTTTCTGAAGTGACAGAAGAAATTATGAATGGCTGAGATTCAAACATGGGAAGATGGGAAGTGATGTAGCAAAGGTTTGGTCTCCATGGCAACTGGCATTTTCATGAATGAGTTGAACAGTGGAAAAATGTTTGAGTGAAAATTGTGGATGGTATTTAGTTACCGGGAATTTCACACGTGCAAATTGAAAACACAGAAATTGTGCAAATTCATTAAAATTGGCCAAGTGCATCTGCTCACTCTTTAATTGTAAGAAGCCCTAAAGAAGCATACCTGAAGAAGTAGAGATACGTAATGGGATAAAATAGACTGAAACTGGGCTCCTTATACTACTAGCTTAGGAAAATACAATCTCACTATCAAGGGGTAAGAATTCTTAAATCAATTCCAAGTATTAAAACCAAACATTTCTGCAATCATGAAATATCAGACCTTTCTGTGTAGATCTGTTGCATCATTAGAGATGTCAGTAGTTATTTTAATTTATAGTGTGCAAGGCTGGGATTGTCATTATTTACTCAAAATTGTGTGTGTATTAAACTTGTGTGTGAGTTCCGATACCTGATTTTCGGTACTGCAGTTCACATTGGGTAACAGCTGTGATAATAAATATTTTTGAGAGCCTAGAGAGTAAAATAATATTAAAAGTGGATAAATACATGTAAATTTAGTATTTGACAATTTCAGAGTAAGAGTGAAAGTGATAATCCTTACAAAGGGAGACTAACATGTTCAATGTTGTTTATCTTGATCGATTAACTGGCAATTCTGATAAGAAGCAGGTCTTTCAGATTTGTGACTAGACAGTGTAGAAGAACAGTTAGCATGTAAAGAAGTGTCAGGTGTTGTGTTTAGAAGTTCTGCTTTATCATTCTTTTTTTTTTTTCCCTGTAGCCTCCACGCCACCCAGCAGAGTAAATAAACGCAGAGTTGCTCCAAGTGTTGTTTCCACCTGGGAGAAGAGAGGCATCATCATGTCTAACCTTACTATTGATCCAGATGTTAAACCTGGCGAGTATGTCATCAAAAGCCTCTTTGCTGAATTTGCTGTTCAAGCTGAAAAGAAAATTGAAGTTGTAATGGCAGAACCATTGGTGAGTCCTTTTTTTCCCCCACAGTATCCATTGAAGTGATCCTGCTTTTTTTTTTTTTCTTTTCTTTTCTAAAATAGTCTGCTTTATCATATGCATGGTTACTGGAAAAAAATCCAAACCAGATATTGTTGACCTTTCAGAAGGGATTACTTCAAGAATAAATAGGTTCTGCAAACATGATTGCTACCTGTTTTACGTTTTATTGCCTTCTGCTAAAACTGTTATGCAGTGGTTACTGGAAACAAGACCTCTTGGTATTCATGGGTTCTGTAAAGATACAAAAGGAAACTGGCAACAGAAAATGTGCCTTCATTAACACTGCAAAGTGTTTTCCTGTTGATGTTTCTTGGAAATGATACTTTGACAATATACTTTCAAAAAAGGTGCATTTGGTTGTTTTCCTGAGTGGTGACATGAACACCTGGAAGAATGTAGTAGCCAGTCTGGGCAAAATGCAAAAGTGTTGGTGATCTTGACCATATGATCTTGATACAGATGGATTTTATTTTGGTTTTTTTTTTTCAACTTGTAAATGTTACTTAGCTGTGTGGGTTTTTCATTTGCTTGGTTTTTTTTTTTTTTGTTTGTTTGTTTTGTTTGGGTTTTTTGTTTGCGTGGTTGATGTTGATTTGTTTATGCTATGGCTATTAGTATCCCTTTAAGGTGTGGGTTTGGGGGATTTTCAAACAAGTGATTTGACAGATCAGTGGAACAGGCTGCCCTTCCAACTCCTAATGTTCTGTGTTTCAACATCCTGATGTTCAATAGGAAATTAAAATACACCTTCTAGTCTCAACATATGACCTGTAAAGGACATACACAGTGCATTTATCTAACACAATACTATTTTTACAGGTATAACTTCATTCAGCAGTAATGTCTTCCATGTGGTAATGCAGCTTCTGATATTCTTGGCTTTGCTCAGTTCCTCAATGTTCTTGTCCCTGTGCTTTTCTTCCTCCTTCAATTCTCAGAATATATTTGTTTGGAAGATACTTTGAAGTGCAGTTTTCCTCAGACTTTTTCATTCAAGGATGTATATAGTCTCTTTGAGGAAGAAAGTATTCACAGCCACCTAATATTTAACTAAATTTTGTTGAAGATTAATGAAGTGCTTACTGTGTAGATTAAAATTATGTTGCAAAATCAAGTTTACTGGATATAGTTATATTTTTTCCCAAATATATTAAAATATTAATAACCCCATAAATTTGTGTAGCGACAGGAAATCATGACTCTGTTGTGCCCAAGGCACGATGTCAAGATTGTGCTTTTTATCTGGGCATGCTGTCAAATAAACCATTGTTCTAAGTGTCTCATTTCTTCCATTTAGCTTTAAATAGCTAGAAAAAAATGTTTATCCATACCCTACTGCTGTGCCTTGTTTCCTACATACATCTCAAATTTTGTAAGAAATGTGACAGACACACACCTTCATTACAGTTTGCTGCATCAAGTGGTCATCCTTGGCCTTCAGGGTGTGACACAGGTGCTCATGTAAGAGCAGTTTTTGACCATGTAGAATGAACTTTAAAGCAAGCTGTGTTTGACATGTTGAATTGGGCATACGGCAGCAGTCTTAATCCACGTTTCTTTTCCTTGTAGCCATCATACCTTAGCAGTTCCTGAAAGAAATTGTTGGTTCTTTTATTAGTCACCCTTCTGAGAAAGTAGGCCTGACCTTGGGGTTGGAAGGGCATGTGCTCTAATCTTTGTGCCTCCATTTCTTCTTCTTGTGTCAAGCCCCACTGCCAGGTCCTCTCACTATCTCTTGCTGCTGTTCTCTCCCTAACTTTTACCTGTTTGCTTTTGCATAGGGGTGCTTCTTTCTGCTCTTTTCTTTTAATCATGTGAAGGTTCAGGACAGGCTTACTGGTTTCAGAATTGACAGACATCCTTGCAATAGAGCTACAGCACTAGAGGATGTTTCCATGTTGTTCAGCTAGGAAAGCTTCCTGCAACACTCTTGCAGGGGGCTTGGACCAGACAAATTTTCGAGGTCCCTTCCAACTCCTAACATTCTTTGATTTCTAAATAAATGCAATTATTTTGTTTGAATGCAGTTTAAAGTTTTATTAGTTCCTTATGTATATGTGGGGATGTGTGTGTGTTTGTAATCTCTACATTACCGTCTCTTGGGTGAATCTGGGATATAAAAATGATTTGGCATGCAGTGAATTGCTGTGTTGAAATCTTAAAGTTACGTTCATTTAGTAATAGGCGAAAGATAAGCGATTCGAAGTGATAACTAGAAAGTCAACTAAATTGAAAAGCTTCTTTTTAACTGCTGATTGCAAAAAAGGTTTTTTATTTCTGTGAGTGATCCTGTTACAGAAAAAAAAATCTCATGTGAGCACTCAGATAATTTAGGGAAAATGTTACAAGCAGCAGTTCAGAAGAACACAAAAAAGGGGCTAAACATGTTTTGGTCTGAGTGGATCGTGTTCAACTCAAACCCTTAGTAGATCAAAGGCTGAGGAAAAGGGACCATTTATTAGTATATACCTACCTAGGTATACTTTAGATATATCTGTGTGTGTCTACGTTGCAAACCTACAACTTAAACATAGCTTGTCTGTATCCTTACAGACACCCTGAAGAGTTAGGTAGAGCTCAGGAGGGTTAGTAGGAAAGCACAAAAACATTTGTAGAGAAAGGGTATCCCACCAGTGAAGGGTACGTTTTCAGGAAGTGAGAGGAAAGCTGTGGGGATGGAGATGCTGTGTTTGGAAAAGCAGGCAGCTAGCTCCACTTGTGCTGCAAAGCTTGTCCACAGAGCAGATTGAATAAATACCTTTGACAGCAGTCCCAGGCTGCATCTCTCTGACACACCATTACATGCTAAACAAATGTTTCAGATTTGTATGATTTAACAGATTTTAAAACATCTTAACAAGTTAAAAATGAGAAAGCCCATGAAATGAATGAAATAATGCACTCACAAATCAGTTTGGGTTGGAAGAGACTCCAAGGATTATTGAGTTTCAAGCCCCCTCCCACAGGCAGGGCCACCAACCTCCAGGCCTGCATCTACACAAGGTTGCCCAGGTCCCCATCCAACCTGATCTTGAACACCTCCAGGGTTGGGGCATCCACCACCTCTCTGGTCAGCCTGATCCAGCACCTCACCACTCTTTCCGTGAAGAGCTTCCCCCTGATAGCCAGCCTAAACTTTCCCTCCTCCAGCTTCAATCTATTCCCCCTTGTCCTACCACTCTCAGCCCTTGCGAAAATCCAATTCCCCTCCTGTCTATACACTCCCTTTAAGTACTGGAAGGCTGCAATTAGGTCTCCCCACAGCCTTCTCTTCTCCAGGCTGAACAAGCTCAGATCCCTCAGCCTCTCCTCTCAGGGGAGGTGTTCCAGCCCCCTGATCATCTTTGTGGCCTCCCCTGAACCCTCCTCAACAGCTCCACCTCTCTCTTGAACTGGGACTCCCAGATCTGGTTGAAGTGCTCCAGATAGGGCCTCACAAGTAGAGAAGACAATCCCCTCCCTGTCCCTGCTGTCCACCCCTCTTCTGACGGAGCCAGCCCTTCTGCCTGGTAAGGTTCTGTGGCGATTGGGTGAAGTCTATGTTAGTCAGAATCTCTTACTTAAATTATTCTGAAATTGTTATTTTGCATGTATACAGCATGCTTTGGGGTAACATGAAACAAATCCTCGTGCAGTAGTCATTTGTGGAAGTCTTTTGTACAGTTCTGTCAGGGTTCATTTGCTAAGTTAAATTTCTTTAAACAAGGTATTTGAATGCAGTCAGGTGTGAATTTGCACATACAGCCAACATTATGTACTGGTGGGAAGGAAGGAAGGAACAAAGGAAGGAAAGAGGGATGGGCTATATAGAAAAGCAGAAATTTAAAAGATGTGGTGGAAGCTTTGTAAAAGTAAAACAACCTGAGCCTGTGTACTGCAGAGTCCCTAAGTGTCTGAGTGAAAGGAAGCACTAAAGTGGTTTTATTATTGCATGTAGTATTTTATATAAATACTGAATATTCAGTTCTAGTCTGTGACATTTAAAGAGAAAGACAAAAGGCTGAAGGGGCAGGGGAACAGTACTGATCAGGGTCAGAGAAAAGGAAGAGAGGAAAGCCTTTTATCATTTTAGTGTGGATTTGATTTTGTGGGATGACTTGGCTACAAATAATAACATTTGTGGAGAATATAGATATAGTGTTCATAAATCTTTAATGTGTTAGATGAAGCTAGGCTGTTGGGTGAAGCTGTTGGAAAGAATTTGGAGCCAGAACAATTAAAGTTAGGAGCTAGACACTTTATAAAACTTGAAGATGAACATGTCATTAGAGGATGAAAAGCAAATGAAAAATTAATAAATAAATACTTTGTGAAAAATAGCAATTTTGGATAAGGCAGCACCTGGGAGTGAGGCATAGTACTGCTTTTGCCTATGTCATCTAGCAGCAATTGACTTGTGATTTTTTTAAGGTAACTAAATAGTTTCTCTGGATGTGAATTGACTTATGATACTCAGTAAGTAACCAAGTAGTTTCCTTTAACTTATTCAATTAAAAGTTCCCTGCTCACAAAATTTTTATGCCATGGAATTTCTGAAGTTACAGAAAGAGCTTATCAGCTTGAAATAAATGTCTGTCCATGGGAAGGAGGATAATCCTTTTAGTGAGTAAATGTAATGAAAACACCTTTTTCCCTCCTTCTTTTAAAAAAAACAGTTTTTCTACATCTTTTGTAGTGTTACATAGTTTTAAAGGAAAAAAGGCTCAGACACAATTTATTGTGGATTGAAATAATTTGCCTCGGTTGAGGGAGGATGATTGTGAGGCCTGATGCCGGCCTTGCCCATATGGCAAACAAACTGCAGCAGTGAAAACGATGGGTGATAAATTCTGTTACCTTGCGTTTTGCCAGGCTGAATATCATCAGAGGTGGTGAGAATTTAGGCAGAGACAGTTTAACATGGTGCTACCATGTTACCAGGCTGTTAGCTAGGTGAGTTGCTGACTGACTAAATTTTAGTTTGATCTCACATCTGAGTCAAAACCCGCAAGAGCGTTTCACTGGTGTTGGCAGCAAGCTTATTTATTGAGAAGAAACTGGTGAACTTCGTGAACTCATGAATCATGAAGAAACTAAGCACTGCTTAGATGAGCATTGCACACTTCTGCAAACCCTGCCCAGGTGCTTTCAAAAGCCTGTTTGAAATTCATAAAATATAGCATGCTGCGTTTTTTCAGCGCAGTTTTTCTCGTAGGCTGCTCTGACTCTGGGGCAAGCAGGTGCTGTCCAATGCTCAGGCTAAGGCAAGACAGTGTCTCTTGTCTGGTTTCTTACTTGCAGCTTGGAGGCTAGAAACAAGTGTGGTGGTATTGTGGTGTTCACTTGAGCACCTTGCTAAGGTGTGCCAGCCACCAGAGGATGGTGATGGTGAACGCTGGAGAAGGGCCAATGGGTGGTACCTTTTTCCACGGGTGCTCTTGTTTGCACAACATGCACACGTCTGTGTACATCCTGATCTCTGCTACCTGCTGTATGTTGACATTTCTGCTTTATGCAATGGATGCCAACCACTCGTTGGGTAATTCAGTAGTGGGGTGGTTTGGGTTTTAGGGGTTTTGTTTGGGTTGGGTTTTTTCCATTTTTCTTATAAAAGATAAATGCAGACCTGTTATTTCTATGTCTCTCTGAATGGGAAGCCAGGAAAATAAATTATTAATTCAGTGAAAGTTTCCAGACCTTTACTTTATGCTGTTGGAGAGGGGGTTTTGTGAGTCACGAGAGACGACTGGGGCCGTGACAAAGCAGAGCTAAAAGAAGACATCGAAAGACAATTTTTGAGTCGTACAGTTAATTCAAAGGCTTTGATAAGCCTGTGACTGGGCTAGAGAGTACTCTTTGGTCATGTTACATTTGTTTGGTCGGTATTACATTAGCTATACTGATTATTTACCTTTTAGCAGTGAAGATTTTTAATGCTGAGGAAAATAATAGAGAAGATGATGAACTTGTAAGGTCTCCATTCTTTCTGATACTAAAAATCTTCAAAGTTACAGCAATGTTTGATGTACAGAAGTGTCTCAATTAGTATGCAATGTGGGGGGAAAAGGTTAAACTTTCAGAATAATCTTATAAATAGTTTGCTGTCTATTGACATGGATTTCAGCTTCATCTTAAGACTTAAACATTATTTCAGTTCAGTTTGATTCATTAGCATTCTTTCTTTAGCTGTTTCTGGTTTTAGACACATGCTGTGGGTATAATAAACCCTCAGTTTTGTAGCACCATAGTGGAAACATGACGTGCTAGGGTGTTAAATCATAAGGAGACTTAAGGAACCTGATTTTCACCATTTTCTTACAGAAAAGTCACTTCTCCATCTTCCTAGGAAAAAATTTCCTAGTTATTTTCCTGCAGTGTATTCAGCAATATATGATGTTTATATAGGGTGGAACTTTTCTCATGTTTCTGCTTTGTAGATAGGATTACAATTATTTGTGCAGTTTATCTGAAAGCATAGTACAGATAACACAAATTCACCTACAGTAGAAGTTTCCATATAAAAAAAAGGGAGGAAGGAATTCTAGTTAAGAGGGAGTTCTGATTTGCACACGCTCTCTGGAGCTTTTAGTATCTGCTGCAAAAAGTCAATTTTTATAATATTTTGAGCAGACTTAACACTTAAAAATGTATGAATATGTCAAAATCAAAAAAGTGTTTATTTGCTGGTATTGGAAACCTTTTCCCCCTTTCTTTAGAGTACACTGACTAATATGTCAGCTGATGGAAAAATAGAACTATTTCAGAATATTAAATGTATTTTCCTGAAACCACCTTATTTTTTATGGTTTTTTTTTTTTTTTTTTTTTTGGTAGTCATACTGGATGTGTATATAAACTAGTGTTTTCCTAGACAATTAAGTTGGTTTCTTTGGATTACAGAGGTGAAAGTGGTCTGATTTGTGGATTGGTACCAGTATTATTTCAAGTTATACTTTCAGAACAGGCAAATGCTTTTTGCTTGGGCAATGTTGAATTCAAGTTTCCAGAGGTTTTAGTAATTGTATCTTACCAAGTCCAACTGTGCTTATAACAGAAATTGACAGAAATTGCCTTGTGTTTTCAGTAATCCAATTAAGAAAAACAAAAAATAAGTTGGCAGTTTGAATCTTGGACTTGGTACGTGCATTTGTCTTTGCTTAACAAATAACCTGTCTGTGGCAGCCTTGCAAGTGTTAAATGCTGAACAGTAGCGACTTAGCTATTTAATCAACAGCCTGACAGAATGGGTGTTGTCTCTTATTAAACTACTGGGCAGTCATTTTGTTGGGAGCAGTCCTGTCTGTTGGTACCTCCGACATCTCCCTTTACATCCCACTCCAGGCGAGTTAATGGTTCTTCCAGTTCACCAGTTGCTCCATAAAAGCTCTGTGTTTGCTTACTGCAAGGTAATGTGAGCTGTTAACTCCTTACCTTGAGTGCTTTTTCTACCTTCTCCCTCAAAGATAACATCTTCCATTCATTTATAATAAAGTTAAAAAGTAGATTAAAATTTCTTCAGCAAAATATGCTCATAACATCTTTATACATCTTAGTGCTTTGTAGTATGCCCTTAAAGGTGTTACTGCGGCACTTGGCTTTCTGTAAATCATCAGCCCTCAGAGCCAGTACACAGGATGTAGGTGTAGGGTTTTTTGGTTTTATTTGTATTTGTGTATCTTCCTCTGCCTGCTCTTTCTCCTCTTTGAGTTTCTAGATACCTGTAAAAGTTGTATTTGTCATTACTGTATAGTTTGGTGCTCTCAGTAGTGACTAGTAAGAATTGCTATTACATTACAGTTACAGTGCATGAGTGTTTTGTTTTCATAGTTCTTTAATTCTCACTAAATTGTTTTGCAGGAATATGTTTTAATTTTGCCTTTAACAGAGCAGTATGATTTATGGTACTGATGAAATACTGTAGTATTTCTAGTAATATAGCATTTCTTCTGCACCATACAAAGTTATTTCAAACACAGAGCAAGTTACTGACATACTCTTTTTCCCTGGACTAATTTTTCTAGCTATTTTTCATTTCAGTTTAGGGAAAATGCAGATTTACAATGTGTTGAATGGTTGTGGCCGCCTTCGTGAAGGCATTTTTCTTGTAGCTTGCAATATCTGCCTTATATGAACATGAATGTGCTTATTAATTAGGATGGGGATGACTTTTCTTCTAAGCTCCACCTGACACCCACTGCCAGCTGTCTCTGAGCAGACTGCTGTAGGCCCTGCTCTTTGGGAGAGGTATTTGACATTTTTTATTTCATAGTCTTTAATGTAATTACTATTTATCTTACATGTACGTTCACTTCTTTGGAAATGGTTCTAGCTGAAAAATAATGCAAATATTCCCACTAGAAGTTATGTCTTTGTTCTGTAATTTAACTGAGTAAGATGGAATCTATTTTTGATAAGTCAGTTGCATTGTGAAATTCATGTTTCTTTTCATTTTATTTTTTACAGGAAAAGCTTTTGTCCAGATCTCTTCAAAGAGGTGAAGATCTTCAGTTTGATCAGGTAGGAGCCACTTAATTGAAGGCAGTTTTTGTTGAATTAAAGTGGCCTCTATTTTTGCACAGTAGAGCTTCCGCTGTTGTAATGATTTTGAACATACTTGTCTGAATCAGAGTCAGAAGATTTATCTTTTGATTATTATTTAACTTCGTTTTCATTGTCGAGCATGAAAGTAAGAAACTGCTAGAATATATTATTTGAAAATTATGTGAAGGTAGCAGTGAAAGCTGCTGGAGGGAAGATGCTGAAATATAGTAGGGGGGCAAAAAGACTTTATATTTCTGTGAGTAGGCTTTGTGTAACCTCAGCCTATGTCACTTACTGTTTCAGTGTTGGGGGTTCTGCTTTTACTAGCAAACACTATTGATGTCAGTAACATGGCTCTTACTGAAGCCTTTTGGATTCTGTGGCAGAAGGCATGAGGTAGTTTCAACATGTGGAAGACCTTAGTGTTGTCAGGGTTGTGCCTCTCACATCTTCTCACTCCTGCCTGGCTGCAGTTTCTCTTGGTGTTTTTTCCCCCTTCTTAACTATGTTACCTCGGAGGTGCTACCACCATTGCCGATGTGCTTGGCCTTGGCCTTGGCCTTGGCCAGTGACGGGTCTGTCTTGGAGCCAGTTGGCATTGACTCTGTCACACCTAGGGAAGGCTTTCTGGAAGCTTCTTACAGAAGCCACCCCTGTAGCCCCCAACTATGAATTCCTTGCCACATAAACCCAACAAACATAACCAGACCAAGAGGGCATTTTCAAACAGTACGAACCTTTTATTTGTCAGTAAGGATTTACTTGGAATAAAAAGAGATGAAATTTTGGAAAGTGAAAAGGAAATTGTTATGTCAATCCACTTCATAACTGATAACATTTTTAGCATTTTCAGTATCAGTGCTTTCCCTTTATCATTCCCAGCACATCAAGAAGCTTCTGGAGAGGGATTTTTTTTATAGAGCATATATTGCACTACTTAAAATATTTCTGCTTGTACAGCTTGAATCTGAAATAGCTTGTATTTTTCTTCTTTTGTTCGTTGTAGGAATGATACTTGGCAATTTCCTACTCTTGTCCAAGACACCAAAACTTTATGATCATGCAGAAGCATATCTTGGCCACCTCAGTGACTTTGCTGAAAACAGAAGTGTCTCAGGGGTTTAGCCTTGGTTGTGTTAGACACAACTAAAGGGTCAGGATTTTTGGCCATAGTTGGAATTTGGGCTCTAGCATCTTAAAATAATTTTGCATCTCCTTACCTTTCAGTATGCTGTGGGGTATTTTAAGTGCAGCAGTTAGCAGTGTGTTAAGGCCTTTAAGACTGGAAGACACTATGTGGAGGGATTTAAGTATACCATCAGGATGAGTAGTCCAGCCCTGTTGTCTGGGACATGATAGGATCTCTATTGGTCTGGGTGGCTGCTTTCAACCTAGGCATAATTTAATGCTGAAATAAAAGGGTTTTCTTAGAATTTAATATGCAAGCGGTATGATAATTATTCAAAATAAAAAGATTATAACTCATTCTCCTTAGCAGCTTTCATTTTTCTTACAGTTCCAGTGCCTTTTCATTAAAACTTGGCAGGAAATAAATAATTATAATGTGCAACTGTATTTTCATTTAAGGAGGAAAATGCTTTATAATCCAGTAGTTTCTGGATTTAGCCCTTTTACCGATGACAGTTTTTTTTTAATGCATGTGATACAGTTTGTTTTCAGGGAAGATGATGCAAGTTGCCTAACTGCTAGAAGGTTTATGAATGGCAGTAGTATATTAATATGCTGTGTAAACTTGAAGAAAAAATGGAGAAGGTTTAGTAAAGCTTAGAATGCAGTTTTCCTCTTTTTCTTCTACTAATAAACTTATCAGTTCAGAAGCAGGGTAGCGGGGAGCAGAAGTGCTTTGAGGGTTCTTTTTTACACTGACAGCACAGGGCAACTTAAGTGTTGACTTAATCTGTTTCTGTCCTGTTACATGAATGTGTAGTGGATACACTATAACTTTTAGAGAAAGATAAATCAATGTGTTTTCCTTGGGCTAAGGTTATTTTGGGGTATGGGAATTGTCAGTAAATTGTTAAGGCAAAACACATTTTTAATTACTGTGGCTGGTGATAGATCCCTTCATAAAATTTAGCTTTATCTTTCATGCTAAGGATTACCTTTTACATTGATCATTTTGTGTTGAGCCATCCTAAAATGTATCCTGTTTTCTCTTTTTTTTTTTTTTAATTGGTTATCTCTGTAAATTTAAGGTTCTGTGATCCCTGTGAGTTGCAGGAGACTTTGCTTAAATTTATCATAATAATTTAATGTAATTGTCCCAGATGAAAATGATACATGTTTACTCTAATTGTCAGAGATAAAAATGAAACATAAAGTTTCCACTTTGTAAAATTATGCGCTATGTATGTTTCCATATTTAAAAAAAAACAAAACAATAACACCCAAACTATTTCAAAGAATGATTATAATTCTAGGATTTTTAGATTACTTTATCATGCTGAACTATTTTTCTGACTTTTTTTCCCCCAGTTGATAAGCTCTATGAGCTCAGTAGCAGAGCACTGTCTCCCCTCCTTATTACGCACCTTGTTTGACTGGTACAGGCGTCAAAATGGAACAGAAGATGAATCTTATGAATATAGACCTCGGTCTAGCACAAAATCAAAGGGGTAAGAGATTTTCTTGCAAAGGTCTGTTTGATTTTTGCATGCTTTCTTGTAAGAAAATGCATGCTTTGTAATGTTTTTGCAAGTATTTTATATTTTTATCTGAGTCTATGTAGAAAGAGCCCAGGCTTCTTTGAGGTAGTGCACTTAACTTGTATAGATGATGTGCCTGAAGTGACTTAATGACTTTGGGATCAATGTACAGAAGGAATTTGGATGTTGATAATTCCAAGCTAGTTTGTCCCCTCTTTGAGTTGTTTTGGTTGTTGGCAAGATGACATTGCTACATCAAACCCCAGTGTCTTTTTAAATGTGCATTTCCTATACATCTGCCATGATTGCATGAATGACATTTACATCCCTTCTCTGCAGGGTTTGTGTTCAGTCTTGTGTGTGATACGTGTGTTTTTGATTTCTTATTTTAGGGACGATCAACAACGTGAAAGAGATTATCTACTTGAAAGGAGGGACTTAGCTGTAGATTTCATTTTTTGTTTAGTTTTAATAGAGGTTCTAAAACAGGTAAGCTCTTTTGCTTCGGCAAACTTCTTCTAGTCTTTTGGTTTTCATGTCAATTTTTACAATCTCTTTTAAATTTTTATATGTATGATGAGCATATGCAAAGCTGTAATTACACTGTGACCTGCATAAAGCCTTTGACCTTTTCTGTCTTGCCTTTTCTTGCATTATCTCAGTTTGTGTATCTTGGATCCACTAAGTCAAAACTGCTGATGTACTGCAAAAAAGCATACTGTAAAAAAATAACATTTTCTTTATGTTCAGTCACTTTGTCTGCTTAAACATTTTTTTTTAAATACAATGTGAAATCATTGAATAACAGGATTAAAATTTCACTTAAAAAAGAAGTGTGTACCTCTGCATTGCTTTGTAATGTAGTGCTAGGTGATGGCACACTCACAATTTCTGTTAATGCAGAGTTTGCATGGCCAAGAGGATAGAGTTTGGCTTCAAGTAGCAGCATTTTTTCTTACATTTTTTTGTGAGGAGAAAAAGATTACTGCAAGAAAGGGTTTGAAACATGAAGCAGACCTGAGCAAATTTTGGGTTTCAAATATGTAAGTAGTTTGTGTCATGTATAGAAAGAAAATTACATGGGTTTTCGTGCTAATTTGCAAATAATTTGCAGGAGATGTTGTTATGACACAGGGGAAAATGGTAAAACAAAAGAGCTACTTGTCCTACTTAGAGACACTGACCAATCACCTAAATTGATACTCCCGTGCTGCATGCACAGAGGTGCAGAGAACGGTATTGAAACTCCCTGCCTAAATTTTCTGTCAAATGAAGTAGATTGTTTAGGATACAGGCAGCTTCTGTATTTTGAACTGGTACTTGTCTTTTGGTTGAGTACAGTACATGTTGCCAGTGATTCAGATGTCAGGAGAGGCGCCAAAGTTTTGGTCTGGATGAGTCAGTGGTGACTCCTGTACTGTTGGTGAGCCTCTCACAGATGTACTCAAACAAGATAGGAATTTTACTGGTAAGGATGTTTTCCTCTGCTGAGCACTCAGTAGTAGTTGGCTCCTAAATTTAACACCACTTACGGGAATGCATCCATCTTCCTGGGAAAGCCTCTCATCATTTAGTAATTAGAAAGTGGTTTTAGAGGTTGCAAAGGGTAAGATCTAGTAATTTGTATAATATGCACAGAGCAAATAGAAGGTGACAGATACGACCTATGTAGGAACAAGTAATTTTTGCTTATATGACTACATATTACTAACTGTATGAACATGTGTGTAGATAGCCAGTTCAGTAGCTGGAAGTTCTTGGACAAGTAGTTCTCTTGATGCAGAAGGGTATGAAATTATCAAGCAATAAGTACTTCATTTTTTATAGACAAGACAGTTGTCTTTTAATCTAATATATTATAGTGAAAATTTTAATCACAATTTAGCAGTAATATTTAGTAGTCATTCTAGCCCCTACCTAAAATGCTTTGAATTTTTGAAGATATTATGACTTCAATTTTTAAATAAATACTTTTGATTTTCAAGCAAATGTCATTTTTTAAACCTAAGAAAAGTGGTTATGTCAAAGAAAACCTCAGTAGTAAAGGGCATTCTAAGAAATGCTTGGCTTTGGTTTCTCGACAGATTGTTACTTATTACAAGGAAGATGTATTTTGGCTGTTTTCATCTGCAGAAGTCGGAAATGGAAATGGTCATCTCTTCTGCGTTCTATTTTTTTTTTTTTGGTGTTGTATTACTTTATATTGAGATGAATTGCTGTTTGAGATTAAATCTGTAAAAGTTACACCATACAAGGTAGAAAGATGCATGGTTAACATAGCCTGATAAATTTTGATGACAAATTAGTGGAATTTACATTCATTTAAATAATATTTATTTGTAAATAAATAACTATTTTAAATAAAAATATTTTATTAGTTTAATCCTTAGAAGCCAGTACGAGCTATTCTTGTCATAGAATGTCAATACAGGTTTGTAAATATTGCAGAATTAACTTTATATCTTAAGCCAACAATGTGTGTCTCCTCAGACAGTGGTGGAGGAGAATTCTACAGGGCATCTCACAATACTCTTTGTTTACTTCATACAAACACAAGTGTATATGTGCATTCATACCTACATACATATAAATAATACCTGCATTTCAGATACCTGTTCATCCAGTGCCAGATCCTTTAGTACATGAAGTTCTAAACTTGGCTTTTAAGCACTTTAAACATAAGGAAGGGTAAGTTTTACTTGTGTACTTTAAAATATTTTTGTATATATTACCAGCCTGTGATTGTTTCTCGTTTGGCTCACATGTAGTCTGTTGGTGACAATAGTATAAATGAACACTGATTGATACCTTTAAGCTGAAAACACATATTGAAAGAACACATCTGTGTTGAATAAAATCGCTTAGAATATAGATAATAGTTTGCCTAGCCATCCAGGTTAAGATTTGAAGAGTAAGTTTGAATTTGGGTAACTGTAGTAAACTTCGTTTGCAGAATATGACTCTTAGGTTTCCTCAATGAAGCTACATCACTTTAAATGTCACCCATGCATTTTATGCTTGACTTTCATTGTTTTTATGGTAATAATCTGCACTTCTGTGGAACAGACCTTTTATTTGTAATCAAGAATGTTTGGGGTTTATAAGAATAAAGTTGTATTTAACTTGGGTTTTTTTAACTTTTTGTTTTGTTTTTTAATTTTCTCTCCCTCTTTAGGTATTCAGGAACCAACACTGGGAATGTGCATATTATTGCAGACTTGTATGCAGAAGTGACAGGGGTTCTTGCTCAATCAAAGTAAGTTCTGTCTCTGACTCTTCTTGTGTTTGTGGAAAAAATTACTCTAGACACTGTTTGATATAGCAGCATTAACTAATGACCCCAGTAACTAATCCCTTAAGTGTCACATGAAGTCAGGTGCAGTCTCGTGTGTCTCTCATGTTCCAGCACAAAACATTTGGAAAAATTAAGAAATAATCTTTAGTTCAAGATTGAATTGCTTTGCTGTCAACTTGTAGGTGCTGGGCAAGGTGCCCTGCTATCAGTCTGTAGTTGTTGTTCAGCTAACAGTGTATGCTAATGTACTGATTATCACAGACACTCTTAAATTCCTAGATTTTAAGTATCAGTATTCATCTTCCTTGTGTTTCTTTCGCTGTAGGTGCTGTTAACATTAACAGACTAAAGAAATTGCTTCAAAATTACAGGCATCATATAAAAAGTAACTAAGAATGGAAATAATTGCCATCTATATCTCTTGTTCAGGTTTCAAGCTGTTAGGAAGAAGTTTGTCACTGAATTAAAGGAACTGCGGCAAAAAGAACAGAGTCCTCATGTAGTACAAAGTATCATCAGTTTGATTATGGGAATGAAGTTTTTTCGAGTAAAGATGTATCCTGTGGAGGATTTTGAAGCATCATTTCAGTTCATGCAGGTAAATTAATATTACAGAAAACTGAAATGAGCATAATTTTGATTGTTAATGTCAAGAAGCTACAGTGATGCTTGCTGTGATCAGTCCCTGTACTTGTGTGTATTGTCCTTCATCCTTTCCTGTTTAGTTCCTAAGTTCTCAGAGGGATGAATCACTTGTTTCTCTGCAGTTCGTGAGTACTTAGCATAATGAGAACCCATTCTCAGTTGTCTCAGAAACGTGGCGAACCTCTAGTACATGATTCTACTCAAGATAAAATGAAAATGGGTAGCAATCAAATAATTTTCTTTCTTTATGAAAGCAGCAGGTTAAAGAAAAAGAAGTTACTTGATATATCTTTATTAACAGCTCAGATGTCAAGAAACACTTTTGTTTAAAACAACTCTTCAGTTAATTTTCAAAGAAGCTTAAAATCTCTTTGCTTGCCTCTCTTGATTGTGGATTGAAAATTATCTTAGTGAATGATTTGTCCATTCCACAGTAATTGAAATTATTGCAACTTGGTCATAAATCTTACTGGAGGTATTTAACAGCCATAGACATTGATCTCAGTCTTTAAAATACTAACATACACGTAGGTGCTTTAGATTCAGAATGCTCAGGTTGATATATTGGAGTGTGCACACGTTTATGTATTGTTTACTTCTCTCTGAAATTATCTGTGCACCAGAGTCATCTGGAAAATGAAAATGAGTATATAAAAATATATTTTCTAATAATTTCAATAGAGACAATCTTTATTTTTTTATAACTTCAGAATAATCTGAGGAAAAAGTGCATATGAATGCTCTTTTATATTCTGAGTACTCTATATTCTGAGTACTCTATATTCTGAGAAGAAAGTAAATGGCTATCTGGTATAACACATGTTCTCCAATTTCTTTTTAGTTGCTGAGGAAACAGGTTTTAAAATTTGTAATGTTTTGTGAAGTTGATGTTGTCAAGGAATATGCTACTAACTTAAACATATTGCATGTTTTAAATTCAAACTGTCAATTAACGTGATACTACTAGTGGTTTTTATTGCATTGTGACATTCGTCTTCTTTTTTCTAAATATTTTTCTAATGCTTACTTTTGAAGGAATGTGCTCAATACTTCCTGGAAGTAAAAGATAAAGATATAAAACATGCACTTGCTGGTTTGTTTGTGGAAATTCTCATCCCTGTGGCTGCTGTAAGTATTTTTATCCTGTCTTTCCTGCTCCCTGACCTTCAATTAGGCTCTCATTCTTAAAATTGCTTCCATTAACCCTCATAATATTACATTTCTGCAGGTTCAAAAAAAGTAAATTACAAGCACCTACATAACCTTTTAAAGGGAATGTGTCAGTGTGATTTGTGTGTTAGCTCAGCTACACTCCATTGCGTAAACCTTGATCAACAGGTCAGCAAGAAGTTAGAGCAGCTCAGTATACGTCAAGATGACCATTTACCACAAGTTGTTTCCCTGTAGTAAGATGAATAGTTTTTGTGATTGTTGTCTAAAGTGGTGGTTGTATTAGCAAATTCTGGGCCATGGTGTGTTCAGCACACTGTCCTGAAAAGTGGCACATCATGGCTCCATGACACCTGATTACAGGAGCATGTCTGAGCCAGGATTCTCGTATTTCTCAAGTCCCTGAACCTTGCATCCCTGAACGTCTAGGTGGGAACTGGGGGAGTAAATCCTGTCCCCACTGTAAGGGCAGAGCAAATCTGAGACCCCCTAATGAAACTGAGTGTCTGCAAGTCTATGGGGCCAGATGACATCCATCCAGGGTCCTGAAGGAGCTGACTGAAGTGGTTGCTGAGCCGTTCTCCATCATATTTGAAAAATCGTGGCTGTCTGGTGAGGTCCCCAGGGACTGGAAAAAGTGTCACATCACCCATTTATAAGAAAGGGAGCAAGGAGGACCTAGGGAACTACAGGGTAGTAAGCCTTACCTCTGTGGCTGGGAAGATCATGAAACAGATCCTTCTGGATGACATGTTAGAGCACATGAGGGAAGTACATGTGATCCAGGACAGCCAGTATGGCTTCACTAAGGGAAGGTTGTGCCTCACCAATCTGGTGACCTTCTATGAGGGAGTGACAGCATCGATGGATAAAGGAAAGGCAATCGATGTCTTCTACCTGGACTTGTGCAAGGCCTCTGACATGGTCCCCCACCACATCCTTATCTCTAAATTGGAGAGATGTGTATTTGACAGGTGGACCATACAGTGGATAAGGAATTGGTTGAAAGGACGCAGACAAAGGGTGGTGGTCAATGGCTCCATGTCCAGGTAGAGGCTGGTAACAAGCAGTGTACCCCAGGGATCTGTCTTGGGACTGGTGCTCTTTAACATCTTCATCAATGACATCGATGATGGAATTGAGCGCACCCTCAGCATGTTTGCAGATGACACCAAGCTGAGTGGTGCAGCTGACATGACAGAAGGAAGGGAAGCCATCCAGAGGGATCTGGACAGACTGGAAAGGTGGGTCTGGGTGAACCTAATGATGTTTAAGGTCTTGCACTTGGACCGGAGGAACCCCAGACATAGATACAGGCTGGGAGAAGAGCTCCTTGTGAACAGCCCTGCTGAGAAGGACCTGAGGGTCCTGGAGGATGAGAAACTTAACGTGGGCCAGCAGTGTGCTCTTGCAGCTCGGAAGGCCAATGGTCTCCTGGGCTCCATCAGAAGAGGGGTGGCCAGCAGGGACAGGGAAGGGATTGTCTCTCTCTACTCTGCCCTTGTGAGGCCTCATCTGGATTACTGTGTCCAGATCTGGGGCCCCAATTCAAGAGAGGTGGAGCTGTTCGGGAGGGTTCAGAGGAGGCCAGGAAGATGATCAGGGACTGGAGCACCTCCCCTGTGAGGACAGGCAGAGGTAGCTGGGCTTGTTCAGCCTGGAGAAGAGAAGGCTGCGGGGGGACCTCACTGCAGCCTTCCAGTACTTAAAGGGAGCGTATAGACAGGAGGGGAATGGGATTTTCACAAGGGTAGAGAGTGGTAGGACAAGGAGGGATAGATTGAAGCTGGAGGAGGGAAGGTTTAGGTTGGATATCAGGGGAAAGTTCTTCATGGAGAGAGTGGTGAGGGGGTGTGTGATCCAACCCTGGAGGTGTTCAAGGCCAAGTTGGATGGGGCCCTGGGCAACCTTGTGTAGATGCAGGCCTGGAGGTTGGTGGCCCTGCCTGTGACAGTGGCGTGGAAACTGATGATCCTTGGGATCCTTTCCAACCCAGACCAGTCTGATTCTATGGTCTTACTATATATGGGGAACTGAGAAATGTAGATCCCGTTTTGCAGAGTTGGACCAACTAAGACTAATGTTGACTGGGGATCCCATCTAAGCAAGCTTGTAGGAAAAAAAAGTATCTCAGAGCTCTGCATCCTCTTTCACATGGTCTGTCTTGCTGTAGGGAAACGCTTCTCTCCCCTCACTTGTCTCAACCTTGTCTGTTTTCTTTTAACAATAAGAAAGGAGACAATCTTTCTTCTAAGACATGACCACAGAGGGATGGTGTTAGTAGCTGTTTGTTGACTGAAGTCTTGGTCTTACATGGGCGTACTTACACTCTTCTAGAGAAGAATTACTTGTCCTGTTTGTGAGTGCTTTTGTCATTTTTAACTCCATAATTAGTCGGCAGTTGGAGTAGGGAAAGCACTTTGCATTTAGGTGAACAGACCTGCTAGTTTGCAGAATCTCAATTTAAAAGTAGTGGAAACTGCACATATAGTAATGCAGCAGAAGCAGCACTTGGGGAAGTGGGACCATCCAGTGGTATCTGTGGGGCACACACACTGGCTGTGCGGACCGTGTGCGCTTTTTTGTGGATTGCTTCCTACATGCAAAGTGTGAATCAGTGCTTTAAACGGCGAGTGCGGGAGGCTTGATCTTTCCTTCTGACTCACTGGGTCTCCAGTCATACCATGCTTCTTAAATAGAAGCAGAGCGCCCTGTCCCAGATTGAGATGCAGTGGAGAGCATTAGTCATTCGCCTGGAAGATGCGAGATGCAAGGGTTTGTCTTTAGGAAGCAGGTGAAGGAGCTGAATCTAGGTTTTTCTGTATCTTGGATACAGAAAATTGTTTAAGCAAGGAAGCTATTGGGGTTCAGCATTTTGACTTAATTAATGTCATTCTCTTGCTTAGTCATTCAGGCATTTTTTAAGTTTTGACCTGATTTGGACCCTGCAGGTATGACAGATGACAGCATATTTTACAGCTCGGAAGTTAAGGCTGATGTGTAAGCCTAAGGTTATATTCCAAAGCAAGCGTGGTGCTGGCAACAACTGACTAATATATCCTGTGGGCCTAGCAGGGTACTGATCAATTTTTAGCTTAAGAATAGCAAAACATAAATAATTTGGGGGTATGGAGAAAGTGATTTAAACCAGAATTATTTTCTCAGTTATTTAATTTTGGATTCGTGCACATTACAGAGATATTATATACCGTTTTTTATGCTTCCCCATCATGAATGATTTCAGAGTGTTCTTAGCAAGGTGGATATATTATATCTTTTGTTAACTTTGGGTAATAAAAATGTAAGAAAAAATAACTTAGAGGGCAATTATGAGTGTAGAGGATCTCTGACAGAAAAGCCAACCCCCCGCCCTCCAGCAGCAAATCCCCCAGTTTGATAAATAAATCGGAAACACTGTATAAAACAGTTGGTTGAGAATAATGTTTAAATGGATCATCACAGGTATCCAGAGAGAAGCCTGAGAGGCTTGCGGGGGTTTTGAAGATGGAGGTACCTGCCTGGTTTGTGGAAGGAAGGCTCTTCTGTATGCAAGGACAGAGTAGGTAGTAAAGGTGTAGGGCTCCATGTATCTGTTTCATTCATTCTGAAGACATTAATTCTGTCACATTCATTCTGATGTGGTAGGTATTATTATGGGTATTATTTCTTTAAATATATGAAATTGCACTTTAAAGAGTTTTGGTTTTTTATTTATTAGTTGGTGGCAAATACTTTTTCTTTAAGTGTGGATACAGGCTGCATTCTTAAAATAGTGGGGGTTTTAATAGGTTTGGGGTTTGTTTGGGGATTTTTTTTTAACTGAATATTTATAGTGTATGACATGATTTTTTGTGGTTACATTTGCAGTGAATATACTCATATACTTACTTAATGTGAGATTTAACTTCTGAATGTTCTTGAATTCATGGACATCTTAATGTATGCTTGAATTTCCTTCTGTCTAAAATTTTAAACCCATTTGTGTCTGTATTTTTTTAATAGGCTGTTAAAAATGAAGTGAATGTGCCATGTTTGAAAAATTTTGTGGAGATGCTTTATCAGACTACCTTTGAATTGAGTTCAAGAAAGAAGCATTCACTGGTATTTTAAAGAAATATTTCAACTTCTCATCTTAGACTTTTCAGCCTAGTACATTATATGAGGAAAGCTAGCAATTGTATTAATTAAAATCTTAACTCCTTAGTTCAAGTTTAATTAAATTCACACTGTGTACACTTGCTGTAATTTCAGTTTGTTTCTTTGCGCAAGATACAACTCTTATCTCACTTGTGAGATTGTCTTGAAATCAATGCTTGATTTTGTTATTTTAGTGGGTGCTAGCACAGTTATTTAACCTAATGCATCTTCTGAAAAGAGCTTACATTCAGGGAACCTGTATATTTAAATTATCTTTAATTAAAAGATCGAAGTGTCAGACAACATTTTTCCAGCAAAATAACAGGATGCTCTGCCTGTTTTCTCCTCTCCTCATACGCTTTGCTTTTTTTTTTTTCCAATATTTTTAATTATCTTTTTTTGATATGAACCTATGGGGTTTCCCCCATCCCCAAGACTGCATCTTAGCAAGGATTTAAATCTCTTATTAATGCAGTATTTTTGTAATTTTTTATGACCATGGCAGTCACGTTTCAAGTGGATTCACTTCACTTTGTTGGAAATGTAGAGCTAAATTTTTCATTATAATTGGCATATTCAGAATGAATTTGAAATGATTTATCTTTACTTTCTTGTTAGAGATGAGCTTTACTTTCTGATACTCTGAGCATATGAAGCATGTGTCATTGTATATGGTTAAACTTGTTATGGAAGAACAACATAAAGTAGTTCATGTTAGTATTCACAATAACACTTTGTTTATGAAGTCAGAAACATTGTTACATCAAGATTACTTATTCATGCTCATTCTTTAATTTTGCTCCATAACAAGGTAATCGACAGTAAGATTTGGTGTCAGTCACCATTACGTATTCTGTTAAAGTATGTGGTGTTTAAACCAATCTAACATTACTGAAGCAAAGCAAAGTCATCTTAGTCTGCTTTTTCACAGGCTTTATTACATTGTGCTTCATTCCTTACTAAAAGTAGACCTTGAGGAGAAGTAACATTTCTGACAACCTAAAGTCTGCCTCATTTTTTTACCGAGTCAGTAATGTTTCTCCTGGATATTCCTCTGAGAGGCAGTTCCCTCTCCCAGCATGTAGGACCCCATGAATTGAATCGTCTGGTTGCAAGAAAAGAGTGACTATTGTAGGATGGGTGAGATCTGCTCATGTTTTTATTTGAGGTTAAGCCTTGCTAAGGGATAAGCTTCACCATGGTTCTTCTGCCCTGGTCTTACACTACAGGCTCTTATGGCACATGGGCTGTACCCATGTGTGAGGGACACCAGGCTGCCATGCAATGCTAAAACTGTGAGAGCAAGACACAAGAACCAACTGTGTGTCTCATTCTCGATGTATAAGACTTGGGAGGTTGGCAAAGAGCAATTTGATCAATTCTTTTTCCCCCCTTACTCATAGGCTTTGTATCCATTGATCACCTGCCTGTTGTGTGTCAGTCAGAAACAGTTTTTTTTAAATAACTGGCACGTTTTCCTGCAGAACTGTTTGTCACATCTAAAGGTAAGACTCCTTTCCGATTCAAGAACTATCGCAAATCAATAGTATTTATTCCAGTATGTTCTTGGCATCCTCGTGCCAAATAAACAATGGATATTTGGCTGTTTAAAAGGACACTGTGAATTTATTTATTTATTTATCTGTTTATTTATTTAAAAAAATATGTCTTAAGTCCCCATTAGCACTGAAATCCATGAAATAGGTGTGGCCCCCTTGGGAGGACCAGCAGTTTTATTGAGTAAAATCGTAGGAGGGAGAAGTGCATGATAATAAATAGAAAGTACAGACTGTAATTCTTCACATAGTTCTTATATGCAAGAAAATAAGTGGCTTGTCTACTTCTCCCAGTAGAATGTATTGTAACTTCACTTGTTAAAGGAATAGAAAATAAATTGGGGCTCCAGAAAAGAGATTATATTTACAACCTGTGAAATCTATTTTTGAGATGAAAATTACAGTGTCCCTTTAACTCACCACTTCAGTTGATAGCATTGTAAATATGAGTTGATTGATAAAGAGATCAAGATACCTAGAAATTTGGGATTTGTTTTAGTGACATTCTCATGGTGTTAATTGTTGCACATGTTCTTTCCTTAATTTTTATTAACGTAGTTAATGATTTTGCCTAATGTATTGATTTTGATAATTCTAATAAATTCTTTGATCTGCCTTCACAATATCCATTCTGGTTAGGTATGAGTGACAATTCCAAAGCTGTTTAGTAAATTATGTAAGCCATTGTGAAGTCAGGAGGAACAGGTTTAGCTGCTTGGATTGTTTTTTAAGGGTCATTTTGTTTTCATGACATCTTTCACACTTTTCTGTTGCTTGTTGGGTTTTTGTATATTTTTCATCTAATATTTGCAGTTCTTTTGCAATATTTGCCTTGATTTTTGTTTTGTTGTTTATTTTGCTTATGGAGGCTGCTTTTGCTCTTGTTTTTAAAGATTAAAAAAATATGTCTTAGAATCTAGGAGTTGCGTTTTTCTGGCATAATGTCCATTGCTGATAATGGATGTATTAAACCTATAAATGCCAGTGAGTTTCACTGGTAGCTGCTGAGCATGCATTTTATATTTTACTTAGTTTTATTAACCACTAACAACTTAACACTTTTATTGTAAGGCTCTATTCAGCAGAAATTCTGCATGAGAATTTCTGCAACACAGAATTTGCAGTGCTATGATGTTGTGCCATCTATGAGTTATTTAGGATATTTTATGGCTTGGTTTAACTTGGCCCACCAAATACTATTGGGTTTTTTGGGTGCCTAGCTTGTTCAGAAATTTTCTAGTTCAGTCTTGAAAAATACACCCCCACTGTCCTCATGTGTCTTATGAATTAATGTATTCCCTTTTTTTCTGAAGCTAATTAAATGCATGCAGTCTTTAATAAGTAATCTCATTAATTTAGAAATCTGAATTTCACAACAATTTAGTCTTTTAGATTTCCCCTTCACAATTTTATTTCCTGATTTCCTAATGACTGAAGTTTGGGGGTTGCTTTTTGCAGTTACTTAACTATGTAAAATGCAGTAAGGATTCCAAATCCATTGTCTTTAGTGTCTTCGTTATTTAATCAAGTAATTTTGAGTGTTACTGGGACTACTGAAAAGGTTTATCCACCCCTTCCATGTTAGTCAAAATTAACAAATTAACAGTTGAGATGACAGCACTCAGACCCTGTCACAGGGATATTCTGTGAAGACTACAACTGTGTTAGCAAGTCACCCAGAGGTGGTGCAGGGCATGGATTCACGGTGCTCCGTTTATTCCCCAGTGACTGCCCAGCACCAGCTCTTCACTAGCAGTAACCTCTGTGTGGTCACACTTTGGTGGCAGAAATACACCGTTTCCCTTTGGCCATGGTGTGAAAGCTCACATCTTTGCAGTTGCATCGTAGCACTTGATGTATGGTATATTCATACACTGCTTTACCCTGCACTGTTTTGGTGCTACGTTGTACTTGATAATGCTCCTGAGAGTGCTCTGAATCCTGATCCAATACTGGCAGTATTTGTTACCCTTGTAACCTCTTTGCCCTGGGTTCAGTGCAGATTATTAGTTATCCTCAAAGCAGGCTTATTGTGTGTGGGAAACATCTTGCTGGAAGGAGGAAGCCTAGATTTTGGGGTTTATGTCTTTTTTTCTTTCCTGCTGTCACTGTTACAAGGAAGGATTAAATAGCTCTGGGTCTGGATAAATGCTAGTAGTGGATAAGAGGGAGCAGTTTAGACCTGGAATGTACCAAAGGGTGCCTTTCTGCATACGTATAGCTTCATAAGCCTTGTCCCACCAAGCAGTTGGGATGCTGTTTGAGCACTGAGCCCAGCAGTGCATTTCTTTACACCCCGTGACATAGGTAAAATTCTAAATCTGTTCAGCAGGCAGTAACACTGGGTCAGTATAGTGAAACACTTTGCTTGCTTTTTTTGACTAGCATTTAGGTAAACTGATTTTAGCAAGTTTGTCAGAAAGCTGATAGATTCAGTATGAAGCTGATGTTGTGGCATCCGTACCACGAGAGGACAGAACGTTTAAGAAAACTGATGAAATGGGAGAGAAAAGTGTCAGTCATTCAGCACCACTGTTGGGTGGAAAGGAATAAATTATTTTCACATTTTTACCGTAGTGTCTGTTACCACAAAACCTTGAAAGCTGGAGGAACAGTCTCTGCCACTGTAGCAAAACCCGTATTTCTACTGAATAGAGTCCTTACTAGACAGCTGTCTGTTGGTTTTGTGCTTTTTTTTCATCTAACATGCATGTGCCTCCCATTCTCATGTTTGTTATGTTTTGCTGTCTCACATTGCTTTATTTAGATGCCATCTAACAACAGTATCAGAAAACAAATAGAAACACTGCAGGTGAGTTAATATGTTGTTATAACTCAGTGAAATGTTGCTTTGTCTCGTGTAAATACTTCGTTTGGGTTTTTATGTTAACTGTTGTACTTTGTGCTTTCTTCGTAGAACTGCTGTTAGTACTGTTAAGAGGCAGCAGGACTAAGAATAGATAATGTTTCAAAGTTCTGTTTTGCTTGCTAGGGAGTAAAGGAGAAAGATTAGAAAATTGTCTAGCATCCTTTTTTCCTTCATTTCCAGTGTCAATATCATACATAGCTAGTTTCCCTGAAGAGCTGTACACGCTTCCACTGGAACTAAACCGCCTATCCAGATATGTGTTTGGGGGTTTTTGTCTGTTAATTTATTTCAAAGAGTGTCTTGCATGTGAGCAAACGTGAAAGCATTTTCACAATTAAAAAATGTGAAACTGATTTACTATAACGACTTGCAGTACGCTAACTTGAAAGACTTTTACACTGTTGGTTTTGCAGGTTTTAAAAAGTAGAAATTGTTTTAGTTCAGAACAGAAGAAAAGTTTAACATCAGTGTTTAAAAGTTCTTTCTTCAGTAAGTGACTACATTTGACTAACATGGAAAAAATGCTTTTGTTTCTTGAGATATATTTCGTTGGCTCGTCTTAATGTGTCATGCAAGACCCCACTGTAGATTTGCCCTTGCTTTCTTGGGTTTGTTAGATACAATTCTTGACCATTTCTTTTGTAGGCCACCAATGTAATTAATGTTAAAAGTTGTAGGATTTTAAACAAATCTCTATTTGGAAATAAAGAACCTACAGAGTGCTTAAAAATGTAACAGCCATCAGCTGCAATAACTGAAATTCAGCCATATTGGTGAATTACCTAGGCAAATATATGATATTCTAATTGCAGAGAGAAAAGGAAAAACTGACAGACTAACACCAAGTATCCAGGAAGTGTGCCATAAATGAGACCCTAAAAGCCATTTTCTTACAGCATTTTTGTTTGTTTTCCTAGTTATAGGAAGAGATAATGAAAATTTTAAGTGCCTAAGAAGTGAAAAGTATTCCTGTATTTATTTTTCTAAATCTTTTAAAAAAGTGAATGCACCCTTGTGATTTTTTTTTTAAACAAAGGAGTGAACTTTTTATTAACTAATCAGAAGAACTGGATGATAAACTTCTTAACAGATGGAATGTTGTTAATATATTATAAAATATCTGTTACCTATACTATCTTTTGACTAGATGATTGAAAGCCAATAGGAATTTTTTTATTTTTTTCTGGGCGTGTAAATTAAGTTCCCCCCTTGGAATATCAGAAATAAGAAACTGGAGCATTACTTACTTCTTGACACTGCATTTCAGATAGACTGATAATACACATCAAGAACTGTTGTCCTGTAGGTTAAATATAAGTAATAATATCAGGGTTTTTTGCTATTGAAGTTGATTAAAATCAACAAATTTCACCCTCTTGTATAGTTATGAGTGTTTTCTTCTTCCTCATAGTAGCGCTGCTGGTAAATGAACTGGACAGTTTGGAACTGGACAATAGGACAGTTTTGTGTCTGAATGCTAACCAGAGGCATGCCTAACTTTTTGCTAGTAGATTTTGTCCACATCACCTTCCTAAATCTACCTGCTGCCAAGTGCCAGATGTGCTAATTCAGAGGTGAAGTCAGGAACACCTGCATCAGTGTTGCAGAGTGTGAAAAGGGGAGCGTAGAGCAGCGTTATCACTGGCATGGACTGGGTTTAGCTATTCCCTCTAATATTCTGAGACAGTCACAGAATCATAGAATTGTCTTGGTTGGAAGGACCCTTTAGATCATGAAGCCCAACCATCACCCTGACCTGCCATCCTCCACTAAACCACATCCCTCAGCAGCACTTTGTGTATGTTATTTGTCTGTGAAGTACCAGTTTTGCCCCTGTGATTTTTGTGATAGGCTTTTAGCTTTTCTTAAAGCTGCCAAAACCAATAGTCCCAACCCACTGGGGTCAGAGCCATCCAAATTACTCTCCTCTGTATGGTCTGCTGCCTAGCCATGACCATGAAATTATTTGGATTAATTTGCTCATGTGGGTTGAATTTTCTTACTGCTAAAGTCAGTGCAGAGAGAGCGGTGAGATTGCGGAGGAGGGAACCGAGGATGAGACCATCTCTTTTCAAACAGTATGGTCTTAGATCCAATTATGCCCTTTGTGAAGTTGCACCCTGCTTGTCCTGGGGGTACAAAGTACTCTGTGGTTCTTGCTCATAGGCTTGTGGTAGAGGCCACAAAATGTGAAATTGGTTAGGTTCAAGCCGTCATATGGGTATGTCTTCAAACTTCACTGGACTATGACAGACTCATAGGGGTTGGAAAGGCCCTATAGAGATCATCTAGTCCACCTCCCTGCTAGAGCATGATCACCTAGATCATGGAGGGTGTGTTTTGGGAGATCTTGTGGGGTTTTTTTGTTGTTGTGTTGCTTTATTTTGGGTTTTTTTTTTTGTTTGTTTTTAATGGAGAGCATGCCTAAAAAGATGACAACTGGGAATGATTTATTCTTTTCTTAAGCTTATTCTTATGGTCAATTCCAGGAATCTCACTGGAGACATCATGAATATAAATACATCAAAATGTAGTTGTAAAAGGGATTGCTGGAGTTTATATGAAGAGTGTTAGTTACTTGCTGTTTACAGCATGAAAGAGCTGGGAGGAACAAAACTAAACTCCTGGTAGCCTTAAAAATAATGGGTTTTTTTATACGTGCATAATTTAAACTGAATTATCCCACAAAATTCTGTATTAATTCAAGAAAAGGCTCAGTTGTTCCAATAAAATCCATTGGAAGTGAGTAAATGCTAGTAGAGCCCACAGGCAATGGCTAAGCTGTGTGAAGCCTGGAGTGAACACCCAGACAAGCATCCTTGTGTGCCTGCCCTGTTTGCAATCTTTTCTTCTGCACCTGCTGCTATCTGCTCTCATAAACTGAATGACCGACTTGTATTTTGTGCCTGATCCAAAGCACCTGCTCCCATACTTCAGACAAGCTAAAAGTTAATTTGCTCTATAGTATGTGTTTGTTACCAGTGGTTTTCCAAGAAAAGTTGGTGTTCATCTCAAGAGGAATATCTGCCTTTAAGTTACTCATCTGGTCGCAGAGTGAGCGACATGTAAAATAATCTAGAATTACTAGTGAAATATTCAAGTGGTACTGTAAAAACACAGTAGAGGGTTGTTTTTCAGAAAACACATTGAAACTTGTATTCAGTATTAAGCACAGCAGTTTTCTTTGTTAAAACAAATTGAAAATACTCTCACAGGTCTGAAGAGTAATAGTAGAATTTTCTGAGTGTCTCACAGGCAGTGGTAACTGTATTTTTTATTTATTTTACAGAATAAAGATCCCAAAATGTCCCGAGTTGCACTGGAATCTTTGTATAGATTATTGTGGGTTTATGTTATTAGAATAAAATGTGAAAGCAACACTGTAACTCAAAGGTAAGTTCATAATGCAAAGGATTTAAAATTATTGAATGATGGGGTTGCCCCCACTCCCTGCAGTGATCTCAAAAGACATCTTGAAAACAGCTCAGGGATCGTGTAGTTGGGTAAACGGGAATAAGGCTGCATCTAAATATAGAAGATGGAACTTGATTATATGGAAGAGGAGAAAGAGTAGTATGATTGACCTTGCAGGGATAGAAGAGGGCAAAGAGTTAAGCAGCATGAGATTTATTAAAATTAAAAGGTACTAATTGTACCATAACAAGTAGGGTATGAAGTGGCCATCATTAACTGTGGGCTGGAAATGAAAAGGTTTCTTTATAAATCAGCATTACGAGAATTTGGAATACTCATTCAGATTCTGGCCCTCCTCCTGACTATTTCTAACTAGTGTAAAGCAGAATCTGTGTCCCTTTATAACTGAAAACATGATACTGTTGCCTGTGACAGAGGGCTGTACCTCTCTGTAGGTCTACCTGCCTGCCCTATCCTTCTACTATTTAGTAGTAACCTTGCCACACTCTTCCAGATTTGAACTGTAGTGTTATACAATTATAAAAGTGATTTTTAAAGTGTTTGGTTTTTAATTTTTATTTCTTATTTCTAAATTCTTGTAGCCGTCTCATGAGCATTGTTTCAGCACTTTTTCCAAAAGGATCACGCAGTGTGGTCCCACGTGACACACCTCTGAATATATTTGTGAAGATTATTCAGTTCATTGCTCAGGTAAGAATATACCTAGGTAGAGCTATAATAGCAGGGTAAACATCATTTGGAAGAAATGTAAATTTAAGGTTAGATTTTGAAATATTTGCACTGAATTAATATTCTTATAACTTGACTAGAATTTCCCTAAATATGTATAACAAATGAAATGACTAATTCTCTTTCTTCTAATGGCAAAATGATTTTACATTAAAGTATACATTTGTATTACTGCTGGTATGTCTATATATATGTGCACACACACTTTAATATTTTATATATATGTGTGTGTATACATGTATATATACACACTCATATATATATATATACACACACACACTTGAATATAATTAGTATATCACAGAATCACACAGAATCACAGAATTGTCGGGGTTGGAAGGGCCCTCGAGATATCATCGAGTCCAACCCCCCTGCCAAAGCAGGCTCCCTAGAGCAGGTCACACATTTTGGCACCCAGATGGGTCTTGAATATCTCCAGAGGAGACTCCACAACTCCCTGGACAGCCTGTCCCAGTGCTCTGTCACCCTCACCATGAAGAAGTTCTTCCTCACATTGGTGCGGAACCTGCTGTGGTCCAAGGTATATAATATTGTTATAAGGGACAAGGCATTCAAACAGCAATATTCACTTACATTTAGCCTGGAGACTAGGCTCTGTAGACAGAAGGAACATGGAATGCATACAGTATTGCATTGGGATTTCTGTTATTTTAGGCACTTCTGTTGTGACGATAACAACATTCACGATATGATCTCACAAGATAAACTCTCGTTCATCTATAACCTTATAGATTAGAGACATGTTTTTCTGTCTTACAAATGGCTTATATGTGCTTCAACTTCCAAAATTATTTGCGTCTGGCTATCCAGGGATGAGGCAGGACACACAACCCTTTGCTGTTTATTGTATTTGTTACCTAGAGCTCCTCTGTTACCTAAACCAGTTCAGCTCATCTGCAGAAATGTGTCTGACCTGAGCAGAATTCTCTGGGAATTTTTTCAATATTAAGCAGTATAACATTAAGCCATAAGAATAAATAGGGGAAAAAGGAATATTTTAAAAACCTTTATTTTAAGACATGATAGCCAGCACCTGTGCAAAGCCAAGAAATTAAGCTATGTGTATTAACTGAAAAGAGATGATTGTATGAATCTGTTTTCCTTTATAGGAACGTTTGGATTTTGCAATGAAAGAAATAATATTTGATCTTCTTAGTGTTGGAAAATCACCTAAAACCTTCACTATTAATCCAGAGGTAAGAGAAGCTCATCACTATTCAGTGAGAATAGGGCATCAGGGGATTCTATTTTGGGAAGGTGGATAACTGTTATAGAGCTGTGATGGAAGCAGATTAAGAAATATCTGAAGGGGTGTTCTGGTAAAACTGAAGTGATTGTAGTCACGCATAATTACTGTTTCATTTCTTGTGAGTAAGCTAGCAGCGTGCTGCAGTTGAGACTCATTTCAAGAGTAGTTTCAGTATGTGTGAATTTCTGTTAGAGTTAAGTGTGAAGCCTTTTTTTCAGGGAAGTTGTACCTAGCTCTCCTGGTTCAAAACTGTCTCTTAACAGATGAGATGTCTGACTGCACTATGTTATTCTTGAAATTCATATTAAGTCCTTGAGTCCTCTGTACTATAAAATACTTGGTATATTAGCTTGTGTCAAGTCAGTTAAGTGGAATCAGTTGTGGGGAGTCACTAAAGGCTTAAACTTTTCTTCTTGTTGCTTTCATTACCCTCATAAGTAATGTTGAAGTAATTCCTGTCCTACTGGAACTGGACTGCTGACTGTTTAAAAGGGAGGAAAAATGCAATTCTTGTTTCCCTCATCAGTATTACTTTAATGTATTTTAATGTGTTAAATCCTTCTGTTTTCTCTTTCCCTTTTTCTTCCCTTTCTGCTGTCAAAGAGGATGAATATCGGCCTCAGAGTCTTCCTTGTCATAGCAGATAGCTTGCAGCAGAAAGATGGTGAACCACCAATGCCAACAACAGGAGTTGTTCTTCCCTCAGGAAATACTCTGCGTGTGAAGAAAATTTTTCTCAATAAAACGTTGACAGATGAAGAAGCAAAAGTTATAGGTATGTTGTATTCTTTGTAATCTGGCATTCCTGTCAATGTCTATACATTATCGATTCTTCTCAGGCAGTACATCTGTGTCTGAGACCAAATCTGTGACTTGTAGTAAAGTGTTTTGCACTGCCAAATTAGCACAAAGAAGCCTGAGTGCAATTTGTGTGGCAGATAGCATGGTGATTTTCATTCCTTTGATATCAATCTAGATTGTCCCACAGCCAGGGTAAGTACAAGTTTTATCCCTATACTTGGTTGATCTTTTGTGGATGAGGTGGTCGTCTCCAAAGGACTGTTTCAACATGTAAAATTTCAACTAGAAGTTGCTCAGAATTGAAAAAATAGAAGAGCAATTAATGGTTGCTTTCCTGTTTATGTTCTTTCTGAAAGAAACCTCTACTCTCATAATACCTTCTACTCCTCATTTAGCATGTGCTTCTTAAATTTCTTAAATTATGTGTTCCATGTCATCTTTCATACAATAAGTAGTTTGTCTTAAGCTGAGTAAGTGGCAAATATTTTAATAAAATGTGAAAATTAAATGAGAACAAATGCAAGGGGTAATCTGAACTCTTTGGCTTTTCAGGAATGTCTGTGTACTACCCTCAAGTCAGAAAAGCGCTAGACAGCATTCTGAGGCATCTGGACAAAGAAGTTGGAAGGCCCATGTGCATGACCAGTGTGCAGATGTCCAATAAGGAACCTGAAGACATGATTACGTATGTACTGAATTACAGGATTCTCACTGTCATTGTCTGTCACATTGCTTCTATGCTATGTGATGTTGCAGATGCCATCATTAATGCACTACAGTTGTTGGCTTTTTTCTTGACTATTAAATAAACACTATTTTCATTAATTAATATTCATAATTACTGTTGCCTCCTTTGTTTTGACATGAAACTGAAACTATTTGTGGTGTACTGATTTTCCTGTTGTTTTGCAGGGGTGAGAGAAAACCTAAGATAGATTTGTTCAGAACTTGTATTGCTGCTATCCCAAGACTGATTCCAGATGGCATGAGCAGGACTGACCTCATTGAATTGCTTGCAAGGTAAGGGAGATGAAGTTCTGCTCTTAGTGAATTTTCTTTATAAACCCTCTATGTATAAGAGTTTGTCAGCGCACTGTAGAGCGTGAGACCACTGCATACAGAATCTCTGCTAACTATTCCTGCCTGTCTTCTCCAGCTGGTCAACTGTTACTAGCCAGAACAACCAGTAAGGCTGTGGTAAAATTATCCTGAAGATCTAAACTTATTTTTAGAGAGAATTTTTTGAAAAGTAGGAATTTATTTCTGCTGTTTTATTTTTTTTTAACATGTCCTATCTTTTTATTGTTACTGTCATGCTTTTACCATTTCCCCACCACTTCTTCTTTCTTACTTTCTTTGGTTTTCCTTCCTATTGCTAATACTGTAAATTATCATAAAGGCATTCTTGTTTGGTATTACCAAAATGTGTGACACACACGGGAAACTGCTCCCTTTTTCCGTGGGTTTTTTTGATCCAACACTACTCATATACTTCCCGCTCTTGTCTTGATTCAAATTGAATCTGCCTTATCAGTACTGCTAAGCAGTTGAGACAACTGGGCAGCCAGGTGCTTGCAGGTGGATAAACCAAGCATTCAGGAGGGAGCTGTGGTTGTGGTACATGCAAACAGTCTTTACGTATTACTAAAGTGATAAGCCTTCCTCTTTTTAATTTTTAGAGCGATCTTGGTGCAGAAATACAGAATAGCTTTTTTATCTTTGAAATTATAAATTCATGTGCATATAATGTGTTGAGTTACATGTATGGAGCTAGTAATACTGTAAGAAAATAAGAATTTTCTAACTACAGTGTCAAAAACAGTATTAATACAGTATGAGCAGTATGAGATAAATTTCTTCTACCCCAGCAGGCAGAGACATATTTTAAAGTATATATGCTCAGGATGTGTGTGTGAGTTTTTTCTTATGTCCAAAGGAAAGCCATTTTATCTGCAAAAATAATTGGTACTTTTCCATTTTCCATTTTAATTTGGCTAAAAAACCTATGCATCACAGGGTGCCTGCTACTGAGCTGTGAGATGGTTGCTCAGGTGGATGCAAAGATGTGCCTCTATGAAAGACGTGACCATTTTCCTTGAAAACTTTCGTGAGGTCTTGCATAATTTTGCAAGTAGCCACTTTCAGGTGTATTCAGTGCAGAAAATGCATTCAGCGTTGGAAGTGTTCTACATTACACTGTAATGAAGGAAGAGTTAAATGTTAATTTCTAAAGGCTGATTAAGAATATGCAAATTTAAGGTGATGAAACCGCTCTTTTTTTCTAAACAGGCTGACAATTCATATGGATGAAGAACTTCGTGCCTTGGCTTTCAATACTCTCCAAGCATTAATGCTTGATTTTCCAGATTGGCGGGAAGATGTTCTTTCAGGATTTGTGTATTTTATTGTGCGTGAAGTGACTGACGTCCACCCAACACTTCTTGACAATGCAGTAAAAATGTTAGTGCAGCTCATAAATCAGTGGAAACAAGCAGCCCAAATGCACAATAAAAACCAAGATTCTCAGGTATTTCTAAATAAGGTCCTTTAATGGTAAAATGTGGTTTGAATCTGCATATGATTTTATTGGTAGCCTTTATTGGCTTTGTGAAGTAGTAAACGGTCTGCTTACCTTCTTGCAGTGCTTGAAGATTGTTAGATCTGTTATTTCAAATCAGCATTTTAGCCCAAAAATGAGTTTAATATTATTAAGTATTCCCTAAACACTAAATCATTGCCACATTTTTGCTTATGTTAAAAGTCATGATGTGTAACTGGAAATATATTAAGTGGGTGTGATTAAACAGTAGAACTAGAAAAAAAGCACCTTTTTAAAACAAAACCAAATGGTTTTATACAGATCTATATGTAAAGGTCTTACATATGGAATCTTGCCTTCACTGCATCATTCTTGTGAGACAGTGAAATAAGAAAGTTGTTCTTCTGATATTTGTTTGGACTGAATTCAGAGAGATAGCTGTTCTTAGACCATTCTTGTAATGTAAAACATGGCTGACAGCCAAACAAGATCTAAATACCTGGTTCTACCCTCGCCAGTAATGGAACTGTTGCTTGATTTTGATTACTTTTTTCTTAATTTGTTTAACTTCTGCAATCTTTTTCTTAGCGTGGTGTCTCCAATGGGGCTGCCCATACCCTTCCTCTGGAGAGGACACTTTATTCCAGTGTATTTCACGTGGTGGAAGGCTTTGCTTTGGTCATCCTTTGCAGCACAAGGCCTGCCACCAGGAGATTAGCTGTCAGTGTTCTCAGAGAAATAAGGGCTTTGTTCACACTTCTAGAAATTTCAAAGGTAATAGTCCATGACCCATTCTTGTGACTTCTTAATGAAACTGGTTTTCTCTTGATTTTCTTTGAGCTTTTTATGCTTTGTGTTTATCTTTTGTAGAGTGATGATGATTTGGCTATAGATGTAATGGACAGACTAAGTGCTACTATCCTGGAGAGTTTCATACATCTCACCGGGGCTGACCAGGTATGAGAGTTTTTATGTGAAGTTGGATGCAACATGATATAATTCTGCAAAACTGTCCCCAATAAATTGTATATATTTTAAATGGTAGTGACCCTGCTAACTTTATCAGCAGTTTATCACCTTAAAGGAAAGAAACCCAAACAAACCACTTTTTTCTAGAATTTACTATTTTCTAATATCCCAAGCAATTCCTTCCCAAGCAACACATTTATTTAACTGTTTATATTGTGAACTTCTGTAAAAGCCCCCCCAAACCCCCGATGCATAAATTATGTGTTCTGTCTATTCCCCGTGTGGTTTCAACACTGATACTTTATTAGACATTTAGATATTTAACAATGAAGAGGCACTTATTTATTATACATGAATATTAAATATTGCCTTGTTCTCTTTTTTTTATGCACAGACTACTTTACTGTACTGTCCCAGTTCAATAGATTTGCAAACTCTGGCTGACTGGAATTCCTCTCCAATCAGCCACCAGTTTGATGTGGTCAGTCCATCACATATATGGATATTTGCGCACGTGACTCAAGGCCAAGACCCGTGGATTATAACCCTCTCAAGTTTCATGAAGCAGGAAAATCTTCCAAAACACTGCCCAACAGCTGTAAGCTATGCTTGGACATTTGCTTATACCAGACTCCAACTGCTGTCTCCACAAGTGGATATAAAGTAAGTTAATTCCTAAAGTAAATTCATTATGCTAAGTATTCTTTCAAGGTTTATCATCATTGTGATGTCATTATGTTTCTGTGAGGTGATGTATTCACTGTTAATATTTTCTGTGGGCTTATTTCAGCTTTATGTAACAAAAAATTAAAGCAGTTCCATCTGGAAGAAAGTCACCTGCTGTAAAAATTAATTAGTGCCGTTGGCCATATTGTAGCTCAACAGATTTGACTATAAAAGCATACATTATTGATGTACAGGTCTATTTTGAATAATTTATTTACAGTTTACTGTGTTAACAATTTTGGAAGCAATGGCATATACATAATTGAAAAATAAATTTAGTAGCATAACCATGGGAAACGTCGTAAGTTTTCCCTACTATCCTGAAATGTTTTGTTTTAACAGCAGCCCTATCAATGCAAAGAAAGTGAATACTACTACAAGCAGTGACTCCTACATTGGGCTTTGGAGAAACTACCTGATTCTTTGCTGCAGTGCAGCATCTTCTTCAAACTCCTCCACATCCACAGGCTCTGTGAGATGTTCCCCTCCCGAGACGCTGGCGTCTACTCCTGACAGTGGTTACAGCATTGATTCAAGAGTAAGTTCCAATAATATTACTGGAAATAACTCTACATGTTTCTGCAAGTAGAAAGACCTGAGGCTTAGAGTAACTCTCCCAATTCTATGATGTAATTAATACTAAAACATGTTTTCAGACACATTTGTGTTTCATATGTTTAGGATAGTGTTTCTGTTTGCTTCTCACAGTCTGTGCTGTGGAGACTTTTCAGGTTATGTTTTTTAACACAGAATCTAATCACATCCTGAAAACATTAACCCAGTCTCAAAGTCTTACCTTAGCAGTAATGGGGAAATGTTTTCTTTACCATTAAAGAGGGTTGGTTTTTTTTTGCTGGCAGTAGAATTCCACAATGCTGAGCAAATACCCTCTCACTTCAGTAACCGAAGCAGTGATCTATTCAGGTGTGATGTATCTTGTTATGCTTTTCCCAACCACAGTTTTCTGTCTGCCTTGCTTCCTATCACCTGCAATTTGGTTGTGGGGTTTTGTTTATTTTGGGGGGGGTGTTTTGCTGCTTCTTTGCTTCTCTTTGATGTTTTCTTTTTCTGGCTTCCTGTAGAACCTACAGTTGAGGTGTAGGTAACTCACGGACTATGCAGAAGCTTTTTTGGCAGAAGCAGCCTATTCCATTTGTTTGTTGTTACCAAGATCTTTCCCTAAATCTGAGAAACTCTAGACTGAAAACTTTTGGAGTCTAAGGAGTTGGACACCAGAATTCTGATACTCCTCCCTAAGGAGGGCAGAAACTAAGGTGCAAAGCAGCTGCTTATTGTGTTGAGACATTCATGGTCCTCTGACAATGAAAATTCAGTTATACAAGGAATGGAGAAGTAGTTAATAATACTTCACTATTTTAGAAAATCTTTTTCCAGGTAAAAGATCAAAAATTTCATTTTAAGTCATTGATGAGAATAAAGACTAAAATTACAGCGGATATTTTAATGTCACCACCACCTGATTGTTTGGTAACTACTTAATTGTGTTTTCTTCTGGTTTTCTCTGTAGATCATTGGCATTCCATCCCCTTCCTCCCTGTTTAAGCTCATAGTTCCAATGATGCGCTCCGAGAGCATGGAAATTACAGAATCCCTTGTGCTGGGACTTGGCAGGACCAACCCAGGAGCTTTTAGGTAACTGGTGTTTTATCTGTTTTTATGCTATTTGATTGCAAAGCTGGGGAGTCAGAGCCATCCTTCACTATTGTAGCTCTCCACTGATTTGTTGTTTTGGTTTTCTCTTTGTAAGCATCGTTCCTCCTCTCTTGGTATGTTTTACTTGAGACCTTCTTTCATTATAGATTATAGGTGTATGCACTCCCCTTAAATTTGCCAGAATATTCCGTTTCTCTTTTGTTTTCACTTACCAATCACATGAATTTGTTTGTCTAGGTGTCTCTTGCTCTCCATTGGTAGCAGATCCTTCTAGCACCAAAAAAGCTTCCAATTTCTTTTCTGTGTTTTCTAAATTTGAAAGAAAGTATGGAACATCCCTAACTGCAGCATCAAAGCATGCTGCTTTTTACTTTTCATAGAGACTAGCCTGACTTCGGTCAGCATAGCATTATTAGCCTTAAAGAAACAAACATAATTAACAGCTAAATGCATCATGACAGCTGAAAGAGCATTGTATGATAAGCTGCCAACATCTTTTTTCTATCTGTTTGCACCATGAGGCTTTTTTAAACCCTGAATATGAAAATAAATTAAAATCATCTCTGACAGAAATACACCATAATACTTGGTGAATGCAAATTCAGTGGTAATTAGCAACACAGCCGTTTGGTAGTCTGCCTTTAAATTAGAGAACTATCTTTCTAGGAAATACTTGTTTTAAGTGTTGATTTATTTCAGAAGCCTACAGGTACAGAAGGAAAACCTGAGGGTGTTTTAAGGTATATTCTAACACCAGTTGCTGTAAAACATGTTTCGGTTGAGATGTTGATTTAATGGTTCTGTTTATCATCTTAATTCTCGTATTTTAATTCAGGGAACTAATAGAAGAATTACATCCTATAATTAAGGAAGCACTTGAAAGAAGGCCAGAGGTAATTAGATATTTTCCACTATATTCAGTACACAGTTATAACTATCTTCTCAGAAGTGATGGTAGTGTAACTTACATTCTTTCATTTCTGCATCTAAAAGCTGTCAGTATACCAGATAGAAAGAAGGGGGGTCACTTTTTTAAAGGATTGTGATGTGTTTAGTAAGAAAAGCTATGCAGGTTTTTTTGAGCTCTGTATTATTCCTTTTTTAAAGACATTTTATTGTGAAAGCCAAAAAAAAATACTGTCACCTTTTCCACAGTCTCTTAATTCCTTTTACCTAAGCATAGCTTTACACAGTTGTAAGTTCTTTGTATCATTGGTAACATGCCCACAATTAGTAGAACCTAAGATACAGAATTGAGTTCTACTATCTACCAGCTTTGGATTTCCTTAAATGAAAAAGGCTGCAAGCTCACCTCACTGACAGCTATGACTAAAATTTTCAGTTGAAGAGCATGTTTTACAGCAGGGTTTAGAAGCCTCAGTAGGTATTAATAGAAATAATAATTTTTACAAACATAAACTCAGAGATGATTAATCAGCATTTGTTTGTGGTAATTGTCATCCCCTTATTGTAATGAATTTGTAATTAAGATCAGATGATGGGAAGAAACGTCACTTCTGTTTCAAAATGTTACTGGCCTATAGTATGTTTAGTCAGCATTGCATGCAAATATGTAGAAAGATTGGCATTTGTACTTCGGTTCATTGGTTTATATGTTGCACTTTGGGACAGGAGACTGATAAAACATTATTTTAATAATAGATGTAATAGCAAAACTAGTATATCTTGGAGTTCTATCATGGAAAAAGTTTTGTTCGCTGTCTCGTTTGTTAAAATTGTGAGTAGGTTTGGTAACTCAAAAGGTTGGCACCTCTGATAATTGATGCCAGTTGTAGTACAGTTATAATAATGCTTTTGCATGCCATGCTGGTTTTATATTTTGTTTTAACTCTGCTTCATTTAATTTTTTCTTTCCTCTGTTGGATAGAACATGAAACGGCGCAGGCGTCGAGATATTTTACGAGTACAACTAGTACGAATATTTGAACTGTTGGCAGATGCTGGTGTCATTAGTCACAGGTACGGGCAGCACTATGACGTGATGTTATTTATGCTTCTGAATTAAGTCACTAGGTTTCTTATGACCCATTGTAGTAAGCATGCAGAACTCTTTAGTGTGTTTTAGTATACCTGTATGATATGCTAAAACATGACTTTATGAACCTTGGAATTTTGCTGGCTTTCTAGTCCCTCCCTCCTCTGTGCTTTTTGTCACAGCAGTCTGTGTTCTATTTAAAATGCTACCATTCCTGGGACGTTGCTTTGAACATGCTGTGTGTCATATTTCTTTTTCACAGAATGACAGAATCACAGAACGTTAGGAGTTGGAAGGGACCTTGAAAGATCATCTAGTCCAACCCCCCTGCCTGAGCAGGATCATTTAGATTAGATCACACAGGAACGTGTCCAGATTGATCTTGAATGTCTCCAGAGAAGGAGATTCCACAACCTCTCTGGGCAGCCTGGTCCAGTGATCTGTCACCCTCACGGTGAAAAAGTTCCTCCTTATATTAAGATGGAACTTTCTGTGTTCCAGCTTGCAACCATTTCCCCTTGTTCTATCACTAACCAACACCGAGAAGAGCCTGGAGAATCCATCCTCCTGATGCTGACCCTTTACATATTTATAAACATTAATTAGATCACCCCTCAATCTCCTCTTCTCCAAGCTAAAGAGACCCAGCTCCCGCAGTCTGTCCTCATTTTGTCCGTGTGTGCTTAGACATCACACAAGTTATGCAAATCAGAAAACATACGTTATAGCTATCAGTCTGGAATTCTTCCTTACCTGGAGTCCTAGCACTAGTCTGTGTCTCCTATGCCAAGACTACTCTTTATTAGTATTGCACCTTTTCCTTTCCGAGGGAAGCAGAACGTTAACTGGGTTGGGGTTTTTTCCCATAGCTTATCCTTTGACACTTTGAAAGAAGACTTACAACTTATTTTTTTTCTATGTGGGTGGAATTGTATAAGAGGAAGCAGGGCAGGAGATGGTTAGATAGCTCCCTTCATTCTGATAGGCAATAGTACTTAAACATGTATTTTTCAATTGTAGCAATATAATCAGTGTGACATTCTCGATCTTTAATCAGGCTGTTGCAGTTTATTACCCAGCACTGCCTCAGTAGTGTTGCCAAAAAGCCGTTCTTGATTTTAGAACGCCTATTTTTCAGAGTCCGGTCATTGAAACTGTACTTTCCCTTCTTATCTTTAAAGGTACTCACTGGTGTTTAATTAACGTATGTAAAATAGCTTCTAACCACAGTCTGCACACTGAAACTTTGTCAGCTTTTCTCTCTGAGGCCAGTCTGACTCTGTGATAGAAGCTAGCTAGCAGCTAAGGGCTACCATAAATAATGCTCCTCATCTTTGGTGTGCATGCGTGCATTTTAGATGTCGTGATTTAGAAATGTGGAAAAATTATGGAAGGGGAGCTGAGGGCTAAGGTAATCACCACCCTTCTAACCATTGTTTTTTGACGGACAACAGATTTGAATTACATGCAGTCTTAAGTCCTTACCAAGATTCATACTGATGTCTAGTCAGTTACTAAAACAATGAAAATAGTAAATGGATATATAAAATTACTAAATTGCATTCATATGCTAATAGTCAGTAGAGGGTCATGAAGTACTGAACATCTTGACTGACTCCCAAAAATCAGTATATACTATAGATACCGGTAGTGTAGTCAGGGAGTAGTAATTATTTTTTCTGGTTTACAAAATACATGGGTTGGGGTTTTTTTGATATTATCGTTAACACTTGTCCCCAGTATTAGTCCTAGTTTTGTGCAAGGATGAGTGACTTTCGATAGTGAGTCTTGATTATTAATTTGCTTCTACTGGAGATTTTTATTTAATACTAAAGTAGACTTTGGGTAAATTACTTTGAATTAAATATTTGAAGTGAAGATGTTATAGGGATTTTTTAAAGAGAAAAAACAAATTGTTTTCAAAAAGCATTGTATGTATTTATCATTCTATTTGATTTTATTAAATTTTATTTTAAGTGCAAGCGGTGGCCTTGATAATGAAACACATTCCCTCAACAACACTTTGCTTGAGTACGTTGATCTCACAAGACAACTCCTAGAAGCAGAAAATGAAAAGGATTCCGATACACTGAAAGATATCCGATGCCATTTTAGTGCCTTAGTGGCAAATATCATTCAAAATGTTCCAGGTATGTAAAAATGCTTTAATAACTTCTGATGACTGTCTGTAATATGCAGTACATTAAAAAAAAATAAAACAAAACCAATAAACAAAAACTAGAGAAACAGAAAATACACTTTCGGTCTTAATTTTAAGAATAGTTTAATTTAAATAATTTATGCCATCAATTTTTAATATAACTTTAGCAGCATTAGTTTTTAAGAGGGCTTTTTGGTAGTGCTTGGAAACATGCAAGTAATTTTCCTATTCAGCAAATGTCTTGTTGGATGACAGCACATTTATATTTTCTAGAATAATAAATAGCTTATTCTTGTACACTAGTGGCATTGAACAGGACAATAGTACCTTGATTTTACCCTTTATGTTCATTGCTTAGGCCTGTTTCTGTTTTATGTACTTGATTTTATAGAATGAGGAGTGTGTCTAACTGTGCTTTTCTTACAGTGCACCAGAGAAGAAGTGTCTTTCCACAGCAGAGTCTACGCCACAGTCTATTTATGTTATTCAGTCATTGGGCAGGTCCTTTTAGTATCATGTTTACTCCCCTGGACAGATACAGTGACAGGAACATGCGAATAAACAGACACCAATACTGTGCATTAAAGGTATTTTAGCACTTCCTGAATTTTGGAATTTTTTTAGTTTTTTTTTATCATTGTGGATGTTTCTAAAGCAAGTTTAAAACATCAACACTTGGGCTTTTTGAGTGTGGTTTTCACAACCTTGTCACCGTTCATGATGTATTCATTCATGTCGCCATTCTTTTTCTCTTCTACCTGCATGAGTATTTGTGAGAGTTCAGCTTTTTCCGTATTGTAAACTGTTGCACTTGCTATAGGAATTTCTTAAAATAACAACAAAATATTAATTTCCCATGCCTTTGGTCTTCAGCTGCCTAAGGAGAAAGGCTTTCATGTAAGAATACTTTAATAATCAGACTGACTTTCTAATTCGTACATATTGTCAGCATTTCAGTATTGACAGTTCCTTGTATTTGGGAGTTGAGAAAAAAGTGTTTTGATGATTGCTTGAGTAAGATGCTAAACAGTTTTTTTTATTAGCCTTGGCCTTCCTTCCTTGACTGAATAGAAGTTAGTTTTCTGATATTTTAATGAGTGTGGTAAAAGCAGGTCCTGTATCTGCATTACTAAAACGTGTTTTTCAATTGCATTCTAAAGGCGATGTCTGCTGTACTGTGTTGTGGCCCTGTTGCAGATAACGTCGGGCTCTCATCTGATGGCTATTTATACAAATGGCTGGATAATATTTTGGATTCACAAGATAAAAAGGTAATACAGGCAATGTCAACATTGGTTTGCCAACTACAAGTCCCTTCAACATATGCTTTAATGAGTTTTGCAGTCAGATTGGCCCAAATGCTTTAGAGTGGCTTAAACTCAAAAGTTGTTGCAGTTGGTTGTGTTTTTGTGTTATGCATAATAAGTGCATTCACTGTGTTGAGGAAGGCAGTCCCTAATCGTGATCAGGGAACAGACAAAAGGCAATGGAAGAGGAAAAGGCAAGGAGTGCAATGTTGTGTATTGCTTATAAAACTAATCAGCTAGGTTAACTTGTAGTTAGAAGTAGACCTTTAAAAAATTTAAAGGACATTTTGAACTTCAACTCCATGAACTATATAGTCCATTTGAGGGTTCTGTGGAGTTACGAAGACCAAACTTTATGTCTGAACAGCGTGGCAAGCTTTAGATTTAAAAGACAGAGTCTCCACTGCACTAATACGACGACTACATAAAAATGCAGCTGCAGTTGTGGGCTACTTTGATTCAAGAGAGCATGTGAGTCTTCACATAGCTCTGTCTCTTGTGTCCCTTTGGAATACTTGCGTGTTTAAGTGCTTTTCGGTATCTGATGCTTTCAGGTCAGTGTTCAGCTTGTAGTAAGACAAATGAAAAGATTAAATACCTCAAGGTAACCTCAAGAGTTATGTAGCTATTTGCTTCAGTAATTTATGACTGTGTGTGCAAGTTGAACATTAAACAGTTTGATGGAATTACATGTTGTTATTTTTACCTGTGGTGTCATTGGTTTTAGATGGAACAAACTTAGTGTGTTGCAGAACTGGTTTTGGGGGTGTTTTGTTTGCTTTTTTAATGAAACTTTTCTGGTCTTTTTTTTTCCTATATTTATAAATACATATTGGTTCTTTTCTGGGACACAGGTTCACCAGCTAGGCTGTGAGGCGGTTATGCTGCTCTTGGAACTCAACCCTGACCAGAGTAACCTCATGTACTGGGCCGTAGATCGGTGTTACACAGGTTCCAAGCGGGTAGCAGCTGGCTGTTTTAAAGCCATAGCCAATGTGTTCCAAAACAGGTACAACAGTGGTTTTGAAAACTTTAAACTTTCATTTTCCAAGTGTGTTCATGTAGAACTGTTTTTTTCCCTCCCCCAAGTGAAAAGATCACCCGTGTTTGTCTGTATATTTTGCTACAGAAACATTTCAAAACATGATGTTATCTTATACAATATCCCCTGTAAATTAAACCTTAAGAAATACAACTTCTTTCATACTTTGTAATTTTTCTCTAGGGATTACCAGTGTGACACAGTGACCCTCCTGAATCTGATACTATTTAAAGCAGCTGATTCTTCTAGGGCTATCTATGAAGTTGCTATGCAACTATTACAGGTTTGTAAGCTAATTTTTATTAGCATTTTAAAAATAATTCTAAAATAACTGTCTCTGTGCATTGAAAAAAAAATCCTGTTGTTATTTGGTGTCCCCTTCAGTAATGAAATAAAATGTGTGTGTGTATATATATATATATATTTCCTTTCTTCTGTTATTTTATTACATAGTTAGGCTATATATTTACCTGGCACAAATAAGCTTCGGTGGAACTGTGTCTGTTTTCATGAACTAAGCACTCATGACTTGTATTTTCACAATAGCTGCTTTTTCAAGAGGCAAAATCTAAATGAAAATTCTTTTGGTTTGGCTCTGAAACAGAGCACTATATAGTTCAATTTGTTTGGAAGCACCTCAGAGAGAAGTGTATTGTTTCCTGTCCCTCTACTATGACTGCTGGGGTAGCAGTCAGTTTTCTGATTGTTGCATTTAATGCCAAACATTTTTTCATCCCATCTGTGTGGAGAGATGAGAGTGAAAATCTTGTTAGCTATTTAATTTACTTGTGTATCTTCCTTTACAAGGTCAGTCTGGGGTAAGCTTAATCTTGCAGGCAGCATTAGTGTTTAAAAATAAAGAAATAGATCTGTGCTTTGTGTTGCTCAGTCCACAAGTGTTGGAGGTTTTTTCCAGAGGTTTCTGTTGTCAGGTAAATTCAGGAGTGAAGTCCCTAATGAAGTCACACATGCCTGTTGATATGTCAGCAGTCACCCAACCTTTCCTTTCAGCCCCATCTTTCTTCTCAAGTGAACACCGCTGCTTACAATCGGCCAAAACTGACTTTTAAAGTATCAAACTGCTTTAGTCTCCTGCTGCATCTCTGCCACATCAAAAATTGCACTGCTCCTGTCCATGTCTCATAGATGAGCAGAAATTGATACTGTGGAAATAAAAGTGTACAATGATATTTCACATTTTGTTATAGAGAAATACATATAAGTATATAAATATAGTTTTATATAAATATAT
>VXBZ01001953.1:1418-49885 GCA_013399135.1 Heliornis fulica
CATCCTCGGGGGGTTTAGCCCCAGCCCCCCGCCGCTCGCCGAGGTCGGCAGCGCCCATCGCCCACCCCGGCGACGCCTCGGGGATCCCCGCGCTGCCCGGGGAAGAGGGGGTGAGCACCGGCTTCGGGAGAAAGTAGCTGCGTGTCGCCGCTTTTGCAGCCTGAACACCGCAGTGTGACAATGTGGCGCTAATTTGTGAAGGGTTAATGAGAAGTCATAATGTGGCCGCTAATGTTACGCGAAAATCAATAAAGGCGTTCGGAAATTCTCTTCGATTTCAGTTTTTTTTTTTTTTCCTTGAGTTAGAGGCCGGGCGCTTGTAACACACCATCTCCAACTTCCAGAAAAGAAGTAAGCAGTGCAGTAGATGTCATATTCTGGCTGTGGAGATTAACTTGTGACTCTACCAAAGCAACATGGAAACATCAACAGTACTAATTTACTGCTTCGGTGTCTCCGGAGCCATTCAATCAGTTGTCTTTATTTAAAGAGCTTAATCTTCCTCTCATCCCAGCACTTTCTGCGCTGCAGGAACTTTCTCACACGTGCACTGCGGAGGCCACTCACGCTGGTGATAAGGGATGGCAGAAACAGCACACATGTCAAAACAGATGTTAAGTAGTTGATACAAGTATCCACAGCAACCCCATTAATATTTAAGCTTTCCAGTGGCACATATCTACTCCTCTTTCTTTGAATTGTAAATTGAGTTAGTTAATCCTTCATTTACTACTTGTTTGCATTCCCCTGGTTTGATATGCAAGTGTTTATACTCTTTTCTCATCCCTCTGTGTTCATTTACAGTTGAAGATGTGCAGCATGCCTTGCACATCAGCTGCGCCTCCGGAGCCGCACTTAGATTTACACTCTGCTGGCCTCAGTCACTTGAGTAAAAAATATTTGAGGGTTGGTACTCAAGTTCCAGAAAGCTGAACTGTGCCGTTCAGCCAGCAGCACACACGTGGTCCAGCTTGCTCAGTAAGGCCCTTGTCCCAGAAACAATTCCTTCGCTTGCCGTGGGTTGGCAATGGCACGGCGTGCGGCAGCAGAGCTACACGTGTGCATCGCCGTTGGTAGGAGCAAGGCTTTAAACTGGGGATTTGGACAATATGAAAATTACTGAACTCCTCTTCCTGATGCACTTTTTTGCAATCCACTAAGAAATATTGTTATAATTCTGTGCCCTCTAGTGGCGCTTAAAATCATCTATTAATTTAAATAATAGTATGGGAAGCAGCGTGTGAGTACAAGTAGTATGGGCCAATAGTGAAGTGTAGCCATAGATGCCAGAACAGCTAGAAGAAACCAGAAATAATACTCTTAGTGATGAATTAAGCATTTTCTATTTACAGCATGTGAACAAAATTATTTTCACATTTATTATCATTAAATAATGCTTTTAATAGTATGCATTATGAGAAGAGATTGATGGTAATTAATCTAATCCCTACTTGTTAATACGTCACATAACCAGGGCATGATACGCTGGCTGAATGAGTACATCATTAGCACTCTGGCAGCTGCCTGCCCTGCACCGCACAGGGGCTGCACGATGGAAAAAAGCTGCTTGTCCTCTAAGTATTTATTGCAAAATATGGGTCTACCTTTATACAACAACAAGTTCCTGTGATATTTTGGCTTCAGACTATATAATACCTACAGAGATGAGTCGTGTGAAATTCTAGCATGTCCGCGTGCTCCAAGGTCGCCCTGGGTTCAGGTGTCAGTAAGAGGATCTACTCGACGAAATCTCCACGGCAAGAACATCCCAAGGAATCTTGACTCCTCAAGGCTGCAGGTACAGTATATCCCACACGCAGGCAGGACAAGGAAAATGGCACGCTGAAGTGCTGCCGGGTTGTAACCACTACTGTGCTTTATACCAACCACAAATGCTTCCAAAACTGTAAATCATTTCCAAATGTGTATGTCAAATAGATCTCCTGAGCTGTAAGGATCAACGGATACATACAGCCTTTTCCTATCAGGAACAATATTTTTCATATGTTTGGGATTTTCAGTGTTTTCTTTACAGTGTTTTACTTGTGATAATGTTGTCTTAAATCAGTGTTTCAGGGTTCCATTTTAATAAAAGAGAGGAAGTAATTTAAACAGCAGTGATATTCCTCTATCCTCTTATTTACAATAACATAGGGTTTCATGACAGCATTCTTTTCTAAGACATTTACTAATGCAATTTTGGGGTTAGTCACACTAGAAGTTAAAGCAGGCCTTTACAGGGACAAAATGGGAGGTAAGTATCAGGAATACTGAAATGCACTGGTGGAATTGTGATGTGGGATAGATGTTAATAGAAGAATTTTTTTACGGGGGAAAAACAAAAGAGGGAAGCAAAGACCGGTTGGGTTGGAGAGCACTGGCCAGAGTTCAGAATGCCATGTTCACTGCCTCAATCTCTGCTGCCAGGACAGATAGGAGTGGGAGCCTGCCCACATCAAGTTCAAAGTACCTGAGCATGCAGTTGCCTTAGGTAACAAACAGCTGCTTACCAAGCTGCTGAAAACCAGTTGTGTCCCTGTATGAAGCATATAGCACTCATATAGATTTGAAAAATCTCTCTTTGTGCCTCCATTACATATCTGTTGGAGAGGGTGGCAGTGATTCATTTGCAGAGGGAAGAGTTGATAACAAATCCACGGAGCAGTGTGAGACCCTCAAATACTGCCAAGGGGAAACGCTACAAATCTCGGATGTACAGAGACTGTTTTAAACAGACAAGCAGCCAGAGTGAAGCTGGAGGCCTTCGTAGCAATGCTTTGCAAAGGTCAGTTTACCATGGTGTCATGTTTTGAGTTCATCTGAGTTGCTTGTTAATAACCTTTTTTGTGTTATATAATACTGTGAGGTATCACATATGCTCTAGTTTTGCATCTCTTTGTAAGATTTTTAGCTTTCTGCCTAATTATATGGAAGAGGGAATACACATCGCTATTCTTGGTGACAAGCATACAAGAGTCAGGAATAAGTTTTCAAAGCACTTAGGTGTTAGGAACAATTCATTTGCTGTGTGGACTCGTGTGGCCTCCCAATACGCGGTATGCATCTCCAGGAAACCCAAACTGAGCATCACTATTGCATAATAGATCATTAGCAAAATGTCAGGTGAGGTGAATGGCGTGTTAGGATGCATATTACAGGCTCTCTAGTCAGCACATGCAACATGCTAGCAGCTGTAGCAGGGCTCAGGTATTAAGAAGAATGTCGGAATATTTTCTGTATATGTATATCTATGTGTGTGTATATATATATATTTAAAGCACATTAATATTCTAGGATGTTGGAATATTTTCCATCAAGCTTTTTTTGCATAAATCAAAGAAGCAAGACTGCCAGTCACATGATGCGTTCATGCACTGAAGACAGCAGAAAGGACTGTCCATCCTTCCCCTGCATTCTTAATGAGATCCCTTAACCTTGAACTGGAGGGAGTACTTTCAAAAGTAATTCAGTTTTTATCTCCCTTTTATGTGTTGACCTTACTGTTAGACTGCTGCAAGGTTGCGAACTCAGAGGAAGACCTGCCTCCACAAAGAGCTGTCCTGAGACCAGACTTTCATTCCAAGCAGACCATGACCAGCACTGATAATTCCTCTGGGTCACTACCAGCACAGGCTAAATATTAATCGGAGTGCAAGATGTGAATGGCTCGCTTCTGGTACTAGTGCTTCCTTGTCTGGAGGTATGCCAGGAATACTTCTGCCTGGTTGTTACACCTGATCCAAACCTCTTTATAGTGGGCAAGTGCTTATGCCAGAAGCTGTTTGCTCCTGCCCAGCTAGAGGAACAGTTTGGCCTTTTTGCCCTGCCTGGTCCAGCTCAACAGGCAAAATTCCCAGCCTTCCCTTTGTGCTGTCTGGCTGTCCTAGCAAAATGTTCACTTTGTTTCCTGTCATCTAGTATTTCCTCTCACTCATCAGATATTCATCCCTGATAAGAGAATTAATTGATTCCATTCATTCCTACTTAACTAAATATCTAAACATCGCTCTCCCTTAATAAGACATGCCATTCTGTAAAGTCATTGCCAGACTCCAACACTGTCTCCCCTGAGTGGCTCCTTGGTTTATCTCTTTTATTTTCTCTTTCCTTTTTTTTTTTTTCTTTTCTTTTTTTTTTTTTTTTTTTTGGTGGGGTTTTCTTAAGCTATTTTGTGGTGTTTTTCTTTTTTCCTTCCTTAGCCTCCTCCCTCTGTGATTCAACTATCTGGACTCCTGAGCAAACAGTCTGGTGACAAAACAAGACCATATGCCTTGAATGGTGTCAGCTCTACCACAGGGACAGGGTCTGCTCCATAGACCATTCCTACTCTGATCTAGTAAAAACAAAACGTTTGACCATTTAAGAAAGAAAAAGAAAAAAACCAAATCTATACTGAGAGGAGCTGGGAATATAAATAGGTTAGTTTATGAAATATCTTTTTCAGATAGAAAAGTTTTGTTTCTCAAAATATTTAGATTTTCAGAATCATATTCACCAAAAATACCTAGATTTTTTTTTACAAAACATGCCAATCAAAAATGTTAATGTTTAATGCAGACTTTTGTAGCCAAATAGCTTCTAAATAAGAAATGAGATCCATGGGATCTTGTCTTCAAAATAGCTGGTTTTCAAGGAGAAAAGTGGCTTTGAGCATGCAATCAGCAGTTCCTTTGAAACAGACATGGTAACAGCCCATAGCAGACTTGGAGAAACCCAGCAAGGTCAGAATATGGCTAGTTAGGAATTCAGCAAGAGGAGTTTCTTTTTTTCCAAGTTTCCAGTGTGGGAGACAAGTAGGGATTTGGATCTGTTTCTGGTTTCTTTTGTTATGGAGGAAATATTCTGTGAAAGCTCAGCTTGATCCCTAATTAACAAAATTCTTTTAAGACACAGCAATACATAGAGTAAGTTTATGCATTAGGTCATCTACAGATGTACCTGAAAGAATCTGGTGGCAGATATTTTGGTATATCTCATTATGAGCTTTCCCTTTAGACTATAGTAACCTTCATTATTTGCCAGATGCAAACTTCTGGCCATCTCCTCTTTACCCTTCTCTGCACATCTTGGAGGTCTTTTCTGACCTTAATGATTCTGATTCTGTCTTTTCCACTTGTGCTGTAGCAGCTCTGGTTTTGGAATTCCTATTCAACTATATCCTAATCTTTGTAAAATTATTTTTTGTTACATTAACATCTCAGAGTCAACTTTTTTTTTCCTTGGAAATACATAGAAGCCCATTAGCCTTCACATGAGTCAAGTGGAACTTAATTTGAATTGATGCTGTTTGTTTCTATAGACTAGCATGTAGATAGAGAAGATGTGCTCACCTTTGTTCTCTCTGGCCCAAATAAGAAATTCTATGTAGAGCAGTGTGGCGGAAAGCAACTGCTTCAGGCGCTCTTATACTTCAGGTGCTTCTACTTCAGAAATGCTGAATGTCTCTAGATGTTGCTCCTGGGCAGCAGAGCCCTGCTGAGGCTGGAGAAAGTATTCCGACCACTGACCATGAGGATGGGTTGGCAGCATCACAAATCTCACATACAAGACCCCAGAGGAGACAAGTACACCCTTTGCATGTTTCTGGACAGTTTTAAAGGTTCCATGTTTGGTGCCCTCACTTCATATGGAGTTGCCTGTATGCTTCGTGCAGTATGGAGATGGCCTAGTTTTAACACAGGAGTCTGGTTTCTGCTCTTGGAATAGGACTTAAAATTTTAGAGGCTAAAGCACAGAGTTTCCTGGCATCTAAAGTCTCTGCTGATATCTAGGAGTGATTTAATATTCTCAAAAGATTATCAACTCCTCATCTTGCATCCAAATGCTTGTGTCTTAGGTTTTATTCATAGCATAAATTCAGGTCTCAAAATTTAATGACTGCAATTCATTGTAACCGGAGTAACATTCTTTCTAAATTAGATGGTTAATCACCAACCCAATATATTCTGCAGGTACCTTTTAAAAGAAAAAAATAATGCCATTTTAAATAAAAACATAATGCTTTGCCTTTTCAATGTGTTTGTTCCAATAATTTGACAGCATCTGTGAACCTGAAGACTTTGAATAAGATGTGCCCTCTAAGTTACCCAAGTGACATAATAAGAACTTAACTCAAAAACACCACAGAAAGCTGGAATAGATATAGACTCCGAGAGTGTGTGTTTCCATTAGTGTATCAGAGGACAACTAGTCATTGGAAACCTTTTGTAGGCATTGTATGTTTGGGGCTCCTCCTTTCTGCTACTGCATTCCTGTTGACTCCAGTGAGATCTATCCCTGTCATTAGCAAAGGTTAAGAGGAATATAGGCGATATAGCAACACTTTGAGGCAACAATAATGAGACAAAGTTTACAACAGGTAATTGGGAATCATAAACACAGGGAACAAGACAATACTAGAGAACAAGTCTTTCCCCCCCACAGCTTAAAGGGGTGGTCTAACAGCTGTATTCCTAGAGAAAGGCTGGATGTAGTTGTTTCATTTACAGAGAAGAAAGAAACAGAAGCTGTGACGGATTTAAAGCTAGCTTGTTTTATGTCTCTGTATATATCATTGTCTGCAAGAAAACATACGAGCCAAAGGTGATTTTTAATATCCTTGTAGGGTTGGGGAGAGGATGATTAAATGCCATAGTCCAGATTTACTAGGGGAGTATTTACAGGAGAAGCAAGATGTACAAATATAGATATAAGGCAAACCCCACAACCTTTTACCATGAGGGTGGTCGGACACTGGCAAAGGTGTCCATATAGGTTGTGGAATCTCTGTTCTTGGAGTTTCTCAAAGCTTAGCAGGCCTCAAGCACCCTGACATAAGTTTGACGAGAACCATGCATTGGGCAGGTTGGAGTAGATGACCTTTAGAAGTTCCTTCCAACCTAAATTATTCCATGAGTCTGGATGACCTAGGGCAATGAATACTTTATGACCTACCCCGTGAAATAAAACCCCATTGATAAGTTTGACCTGGTCAATACTATAAGGACACAGAAGCATCTGTCACTGCTGATACTCTGCCCCTGCTGCAAAATCACAAACCTTACGTGCAGGGGGCAGAGGGTTGAAAGGATACTAGAAAGGTGTTTCTGTCTTTGATGTAATAGCTCCTCCAATTGCTTCTCTAAAAAGGAGGGGGGATGGGAGACTGAGCAAAGAGAGACACTGCAGCACAGCACCGTGCCAGCATAACCATGAGGAACCGGACCAGGTGCCCACCCTATCTCTACAATGGGTCCCACCACTCTGCAGCCCACTGACTCCCCCTTCCTTTCTCCATCCCTCTCCGTCACATCAAGCATCTTTCCTTTTCTCATCTCTTTCCTTACTTATGAGATGGTTTGAACTTGGATGAATTTTTTGCAGCAAGACTTTTCAGTGTCAAGAGACTACGGGTAATGAGTTGCAAACCTTATTTTCCCCAAATAAAAAGGAAGCATCTCAATTTTTTTTATTTAGATGTTTTTTTATTTGTCCTACATTACAGACCATTTTAAAAAAGTATTGAGTGTTCCTGGTTTTAAAATCGTTTTTCTGCTAGCATTTTCCTACCAGGATGTTGAAATCTCTACTTGTTTTTGAAAATCTTTATCAGACTTTGCTTCTGGCTAATAGGAAAATCACACTAAAACCATTTAAGTTGTTTAATTTAAGCAGGGGTCAAATTCTGCCTCTATTTTGTTGTTCTGCCTGAAGATTGTTATTCTGCAGTGAAGTTCATTGGTTCCAACTAATGACAAGAAGAAAATAACTGTCTCAAGTTGGTGATACCATAAATGAGTGGAATGAAAATTAAACATTATTATTAGCAACTTTCAGCAGGGTTTAAAGTGTTGAAATTTAACCTTGCCATGTGGATCCCTATCACTTAACTTTAATGAGTAACCAGTAGCAGGAGAGTTTCCTATATCATGTGTGCAGTAGCTGCTGAAGAGAGATATGACATATTACCTAGGCTGGTTTATAGTAGCAGCTATCCTATCACGGCACTAAAGAGGGAAACCAGAAATGTAAGCCATTATCCTCTAAAAGGTGTGCTATAAAACTATCATTAAAATATTATACTTTCGCAGGGTAAAGATCGTGTGCAGGAAGAAAAATTCATACGTATTTTAAAAAGAAATGATGGCCTAGGTGATAATGATGGGTGATAAATAAAAGCAAAAAGGTGACTTCATAACTCAGTTGGAAATGGTTATCGCTATGATTCCCTCTTTTTACGTTAGATCCTTGTAGAAAACCAGTTTTTAAATTTCTTTTCTTCTTTTTCCCCTTGAATGTTTTACTGGAACAGAAGTGAGACACAGTTGAAAGCTTGAGATGAGTGTTTTGGAACATTTTGCAGAGCACACTGTCTGGGGCCATAAACACACAATTCAGTTGTAACTTAAAATATCTGATTGAAGTTGTTCTTTCCATTCACTGTCTCTTTCCATATTTAAATCCATACAGATAAGAATACCTCTCTGTTACCAGAGCGAATCTGTACACTTGAGTAGTGTAACAGTGGAGGCAGTTTGCTGCAGAAGCAAATGAGCCCAGATAGTAACAAATGTTTTATTGTTTACTTCTTCTCCACCGCTGAAGAATCACTGACTTTATTTTTGAAAGAGGGGAGCATTTGCATTGCTAATGATAATTACAGAAGAGCGATGTTGTTTCAGAACCCAAGTAATATTGATTAGGAGTTTATTCACCGTTACAAAACAAACAGGTTTTTTGTTCTTTAATACAGTTTATGAAAAATCTATTTTGTACATTGGCTGTGGCTGACGAGCCCTATTAAAGGCATTTTGGTTTCATGCAGCGCATTAGTTAGGAGTAATAATTTCCACCACGTAACCTTACCTCTTCTTGCATAATTATTTGCTGCCCACTGAACCGGTACGTTCCCTTCCTGAGCACACCTCTGAAATCAAAGAGTATGCTTCACAAAAGGGGAGTATTTATAGCAAAACCCATCTCGTGGAAATGCCCTGCAATCATGAGGCCACTAAACATCATTCCTCCTCACTGAAGACCCACTAACCGACTGTTTCAAGAGGCTGGAGCTGGTAGACTGACCAAAAGGAAAGGAAACTGGCGGCCCTGAAGTTATCTTTAGCTGACACCATCCTTCGCGCTGTGATCCTGATGGTGAATACCAACGGCCATGAGCGGCCTTGGCCGCGCACTCCGCACATTCTGCACCCTCAGCATCACCTGCCCCGCCCCAGGCGGCCTACCGGTACCCCCCGCGGCTGCCCCCCGGGAGGCCATCGGGGTCCAGGGCCGTCAGTAGCTCGGTGCCCTCAGCAGGTGGCAGTGGCGTCCCGCAGCGGGGAGGGGTGCGCGCAGCCCCCCCTCCGCCCGCCAGCGGGGCTCCGCGGAGTCTCTGCGGAGGGTCCCGGGGAGCGGCACAGCGGGCGGATAGCAGGGAGCGTCCTTCTCCCCACTCCCCCGCACACCGTGTCCTCTTCTAATAAACGTGAGGTCGTTCCTCACATTCAAAGACTAAAGAAATGCAATCAGAAATAACCGCCCCACAANACCAGAAAGCAAAACAGGGGTATTGATCCCCAACCTGTGCAGTCCCTTCACCACCACGGCTGGGACTGGACCTGCATCTCAATGCTGGTAGGAACACCGTGGTGAAAGCAAAATCGGGTCAATGTTTAATTTTGCTATGAGTAAAAACTTTGGTGAGTCCTTACACAATGACGAATGCTGCCAGCCCTGAGCTATTCCCTGAAAGAAGCTGCTGCATAAAGAAGTCTCTTTAGCGAGGTTGAACAATTAAATTTCAGACAGCGCGATTCCTCTTTGTTCGAATTTCAAAATACTGATCACGTGAACATGTCGAGCCATGGTAAAAAATGGTGCCTGTGTTTATTTTCTATTTCTTTTCATATGTTTCTGTAAAATTTTTCTTTTCATTATATGCTAAATGTGTTTAAATAGCCTTAAGTTAAATATATCTCTTTTAAAAAAATTATTATCGTGACTACATTTTAAGATGATTTGGGTTTGCAAGAATTGTTGAATGGAGTTTGTTTAATTAGTACTCATCTAAATAGGCGTAGTTAAGATGCTGATCCAGACTCTGCTCCCCATTGTGTCTGTGCTAACTCTGGTGGAATGTCATCAGTAATGAATACCACTCATTATTTTTGGTTATTTTAGGATTTTGTATAGCACACGTGGTTCTTTAGCAAAAGAGAAAATAAAACAAAAGCAGTGGAGTTTGTATTTTATATGTTCTATTTATTCACTAGTACCTGTTCATAACTTATAAAAAAAATCTTTATATATTTGGCTCATTTGCATATACTGCCTGGTGGCTTTTCTGTTTATTTTCAGAAGCTGTGTATCCACTATTTAAAAACATAGTAATTTGTTGCAGCCATGCACTAGCTAGAAAGCGATTTCAAGTGGGACTCAAATTTTGTGAAAGAGATGATAGGCCGTGCGATCTGGGGCTCTGGACCACAAGGAAATCACACATTTTCTGTGGGAAGAAGAGTATGTTTATCTTTATTGACAAGACCTTCAAAAGCCTATCTCTGGAGCCCGGAGAGGCGTGTTGATTGACAGTTCCTCTTCACCTGCCCACTGATGCTGATTCATCTTGAGACAGAAGAGGAAGTAAGCGGGAAGTGGAGAAAGGAAGGAGACGTGGGCTGGGTAGTTCTGGTGTCCCTCTGAGGTTCTGTGTGCTCCATCAGAGGAGACCTGCTGGTGGGTTGGTTTCCATGGCTGCGCAGCAATGCGTCCATCCCGTAGCACTCAGTAACACCCAACTTCTTGTGTTGATCTAATTGCTTCCCATTGGAGAACATTCCCAGGCTTTTGCTCTTTTGAAGTCAGGTTCTATCCCCGGCTCTAAGGCTTCTCAAACTGATTACAGCAATGGGGGTTTTTTTTTAGTTTGGGTTTTGCTCTTTTTTATTTCATTAAAATTCATGCTCTCTTGAAAGAGGCTGGTACAAAGGCAGCGGAAGAGTGGAATTCTGTCTGTGGAAACCCCAAAGTCACTCACGTGTTCCGTGCTACGCTTACCAGCTGTCAAACTATTGCACTAGGTCAGACGCTTGTCCTGCACACAGTTTACGGGTGTCTTGAAACACATGTAACCAGGGTAAAAAATTCTTTTGAATTGCTAAGTTAATATTTACACTCAGGCTTCTTTCTGCTCCCAGAATAGTGTAAAAAAGACTATCCTCAACTATTTATTGCTATTTTAAATGGAGCCTTGTCTGATGCCCTTTAACCACCAACATATAGGAAATATGGTCCTCCTGGATTTTGACTTTCAACTGTCCCTGTAACTGTGGGCACCTATGTTATTTACTCCAATCATCGGAAGCATGCATCATATATCCTTTTTTTGACATAAAATAGATATTTCCCTTTATGGTTGCCACAAATAGTGGCTCTAACACACTATAACACCTTTAAATTCGTTTTCTTCATGCTTTACAACCTGAAAAGTTGTGCTATTCCATTGCCAAGTTATATGATGGTATTGAACAGCAGTTGTTTTTTGAAGTTAGAGAACTTCTTGCCAATTACTTGTAGAGACAGGAGTCGGACTTGATGACCCTTATGGAATATCTTAAAAGTCAGGGTATTCTGTGATTCTGTGATACTCATCCCTAAATTGTTCCTCTGCTGAATAAAAAAGCCCCCAAAAGCTTCTGCTTCCTACCCTTAACTTTGCTCATCTGTTCAGAAGGGACAAAGTCTTCTGAAGGAGACAGAAAGGCAAAGGTGACACCTTCAGGAAACATCTGGAAGGGAGCTTACCTGGAAGTGTCCTACCAAGTTCCCCAGTTTCCAGTTCGATACGAAAGGGGTTCAGCATCTACCATGTCACCATTTAGTACTTTCAGCTTCCTGCTCATTTTGTTCCAGACTGCTTTGGGAGAGTAAAGTTGCGGTTTTCTACTCACTTTAGACATACTTAGAGGCATGCAGAATGGGACCTGAGTAGACAATTTTACTATGACATGAGACCATTGAATTTATGGCAGGATCAGTAGAGGTACCCACCCGACAAAATCTTTACTCTGGAGTATTTTTAAGAACAACTGAGGTTGTAGGTGTTATAAAATTTTAATAAACAAAGGAAAGGTTTATATTGATGTTATTTTTTTTTCTACAGGGGCTCTAAACTAAAGTTTTGGTAGCTTTTTATTGGAAAAGCATTTGTCTGAGCTAGGTATTCAGCATGCAGAGGAATGAAGTCATTGGGATTTTTGGTTCATCTTTTTAGAAAACTCTTTATGTTCACTAGTTAATTGCTTGCTTGGGAGTTACACAAGCAGTATAATGCATTTCAGGAAAACCTTTCAAAATGCACAACATCCATTTCTTAAGCCAGCTGAGGGACAGGACATAAAAACAACTCAGATCTTGGTCAGAGTCATGTTCAGATTTCAACTTCCATATCTAAGTACTTTTATGGAGCAAGGCAAGAGGAGGAATTAATTCTTGATTTAGAAAAAGTGAAGATCTCATCAGAAAGCATTGGAAGATTGTTTTCCAGTTTGACTGCTGCTGATTTGTCTCGGAAGAGTCTTGTGTGAGGGATATTACAGCAAACCCATTACTTTTCCAGGAGCTTGGTGTTCCCTTATCAGCACAGCCAGCAGCCACCCAGAGCAGATTTGTCATGTCATGTCATGTCTATGCCTCAGTTTCCCACTGTAAAACTGGAGTAACAGTTTGTTACTTCAGATGGTGTTATAAAAATACTCCCCTCAATTTCATAGAATCACAGACTAGTTTGGGTTGGAAGGGACCTTAAAGCCCATCTAGTTCCAACCACTCTGCTGTGAGCAGGGACACCCTTCACCAGACCAGGTTGCCCAAAGCCCCATCCAACCTGGGGCTTTGAACACTGCCAGGGATGGGGCAGCCACAGCTTCCCTGGGGAGCCTGTGCCAGGGCCTCACCACCCTCACAAGGAAGAATTTCTTCCTGATATCTAATCTAAATATACCTTCCTTCAGTTTAAACCCATTTCCCCTTGTCCTGTCACTACATGCCCTGGGAAACAGCCCCTCTCCAGCTTTTCTGTAGGTACCCTCTAGGTACCGGAAGGCTGCTATAAGGTCTCCCAGAGTCTTCTCCTTGTGGAGCAAAACAAACTCTCTCAGCCTGTCCTCATTGGAGAGGCACTTCATCCCTATGAGGATCTTTCTGGCCCTCCTCTGGACTTGCCTGAACTAGTTTTGGAGGGTTACTGCTTTCATCCTTAAGAATGCTTAAAATCCCATGATTAAACACATTACCTTTCCTTCATATTCAAAACCTTCAGTTTGCTTCTGTCTGCAGTCATCTACCACAGAGGGAGAGGACAGTGCTCACAGTGAGGATAACTCTGACACTGGTGTATGCTGCTTAGTCAGTGAGATGTTTTGTACATTTGTCATTGTGTAAAATACATCTATTTTAATGCATGACTAAGTAAAAAAAATTATTACCACAGGGTAAATCAATTAAATGTTCTTATTCTTTAAAAAGTATGTATTTCTAATGTAACATTTTGAAGCATCTTGTTATATTGCTCTACAGTACTATCATCTGTTATTATACACAAGCAATCAAAATCTGACTCAGTTGCCCTGCAGATAATTATAAAATGCCTTAAAAATTTAAATTGTGAGGCACTCGAGCACCACTTTAAAAAAAAACAGCAACCTTGACTTGAAGCATACAAGTGGAAATAGCAAGATGACAAGGAGTCATATAGATTATTGGTTAAACCATATAGAAACCAAGTTATGCTGCTATTTTTTTGTGAAGTATTGTGGTCTGAAGTACAAACTGCTGCGGGTGAGCTCCTGCATTGTTACTTGGTGATACTCCTCCTTCAGTGATGTTGACATTCCCTTCTTCTCTCCAATAAAGTAATTTATCTTCTTATTGAATAATTTGGTGCAACATTTGAAATCCTACAAGCACCTTGTTAATAAGTGAAAAAAATAAGGTCACTTCACTGCTTTTCTCTTTGTTTGTCCCTTTTGCCACCTGAAAGATGGCTTAAGCCATGTGTCTGGAGCAGTGAGAAGCAGGGGGATTTGCCCATTTCACTGTTTTGTGGAGGTAGGAAAAAATCCCCATGTAGATTACATGGAATGGGCAGGGATGCAGGAGAATGTGCTTCTGACTCAGGGTTTTGATGAGGAGCTGGTCCTGTTAGCGTACTGTGCCATGGATGCTTAGAAACCTCCTTTTGCCTTGATTGCCATAAATCATTCATTTAATCCACACTCCTGTGAACAAGGGAGCATTAACTTTCAACTGCTTGGAAGGAACTATTGGCTATGCAGCACCCCTGGCCATTCAGCCAGCTGAGAATATGGACCTGGGACTAATATCTGGACAGCTTGTTGGCAGGGTACCAGGATATAATGTTGATATTATTATGGAGCTATTATTGAGACATTGCTTTTGTTCCAAACCTCAGCTAATGCTAACAAAAGGTATGTAGCACCTTCATCTTAAAATATCTTGTTTCATGTTTATTTTTCCAGTTTCTTGGGCTTATTTAGTTGGTAGTTACATGTATGGGAGATGGGTGAATCTTGAGTTTCCAGAGCACAAGCCTGTCAATACAATGGGACTGGAGGATTTGGTAGTGAGGTGGGTTGTGAACTGGTTGAAGGAAAGAAGTCCAAGAGTTGTGATCCATTGGACAAAGTCTGTCTGGAGGCCTGTAACTAGTGGAGTCCCTTGAGGAGACCCTTGAGGGACTTCAAGGGTCAGTACTTGGACCAGAATTGTTCAGTATATTCACTGATGACCTGAACGAGAGAATAGAGTGCACAGTCAGCAGGTTTGCTGATGACACAAAACTGGGAGGGGTGGCTGACACACCAGAAGGTTGTGCTGCCATTCAACAGGATTTAGACAGGCTGGAGAGCTGGGCAGGGAGAAATTGAATGGGATTGAACAAGTGCAAGTGTAGGGTATTGCATTGGGGAGGAACAACCCCAGGTACCAGTATAGGTTGGGGACTGGCCTGTTGGAGAGCAGTGCAGGTGAGAGGGACCTGGGGAACCTGGTGGACAGCAGGATGACCATGAGCCAGCAGTGTGCTCTTGTGGCCAAGAAGGCCAATGGCATCTTGGAATGTATTAGAAGGGGGGTGGCTAGTAGGTCAAGAGAGGTCCTTTTCCCCCTCTACTTTGCTCTAGTGAGACCACATCTGGAACATTGTGTGCAGTTCTGGACCCCTCAGTTGAAGAAGGACATACAAGTCCTTGAAAGAGCCCTGCGCAGGGCCACCAAGATGATGAAGGGACTGGAACACTTTCCTTAAGAGGAAAGGCTGAGGGAGGTGGGTCTCTAGCTTGGAGAAGAGGAGATTGAGGGATGACCTCATTAATGTTTATGAATATATTCAGGGTGAGTGTCAGGAGGAGAGGCTCTTCCCAGAGATGGCCACTGATAAAACAAGGGATAATGGGTCCAAGCTGGAACATAGGAAGTTCCATGTGAAAGGAAAAACTATTTCCATGTGTAAGGAAAGACTATTTCACTGTGAGGGTGACGGAGCACTGGGACAGGCTACCCAGAGAGGTTGTGGAGTCTCCTTCTCTGGAGACATTCAAGATCAATCTGGACACGTTCCTGTGTGATTTAATCTAGGTGATCCTGCTCAGGCAGGGGGTTTGGACTAGATGATCTTTCAGGGTCCCTTCCAACCCCTTCAATTCAGTGACTCTGTGATTCTGTGGTATTCTCCAGCTTTTCACCTAGGAGATCGAACTCTATATGTAGTCCACATAATCACCTGCACTAGAGTTTGTTTGTCTTGTTCTGGTAGAACTGCATAATATTAAAAATCAAAGCCAAACATGGAATGAGTTATGTAAAGGCATGGTTTGTAGCCTCTCCCCGTATTTACTCCAGTAAGGCCTGACATTAGAGAAAGATTATGAAAATCAGAATTCAACTGCATTTATGGCATCACGTGGGAAATCTTTCGAACACCTTAGTATTAGTATTAGTATAATATAGCAGGATGACTATAAACAGCAAACCATATAGAATTTTTTAATTAGTTCTGCTTATAGTTTATATAGTAATACTATAAACTTCTTCTAAAGTGGACTTTAACTACTCCACCCAAACTGTGCAAATTCCACTTACCAAAAAAAAAAAAAGAAGGAAAGAGATAGACATTTCACTTGCTCTGTAGTTTTTTTATTGTACTTTATAATGGCTTCTTGAATTACTGATGGAAGACCTTACATGCATGTATTATTATATTATGAATACTGTCAGAACTGTGTTTACTTAACTATGCTATTGCAAAAAATAGTGAAAGGAAAGAAATTTGCCATATACCTCATAATGAACAGAAACCAAGAAAAACATAGAGATTATCTCAGTTTGTTTATGTATTTGGTTTTACATAACACATTTTAAATCATTCTGTTTTTCCCACTGGTAAGCTGATACCCTAAGAACAAACTATTCTTGGGACAGAACCGGGAAGGTTTGTTTTACAGACCAGCACCACACAAGCCTGGATTTATCCCATCTCTTAGTCATTAGGGATTTTCAACAAGTCCTAAGCACCTGCTGAATTCTCTGAAGACAGATGGGCACAGAGGCATGCATAACTATGACTCACATTGGGAAACCCTGCAGTGGGTGCTGCCATGCTGAGCACGTCAGCAACTTCTGTTTCCCCTGACCAGGAGCCTACTTCGGGTGGGCAGTCACCCAAGCCATTCTCTTTCCTGTGAGAAATGTCCCAGTGATTGCAGTGTCTGTCATTCCTCACCACCAAAAGCTCTGCTGGTTGTCCTACTTTGGCAAACTATACCCTCCCCTTGACCTGTGAATGTAATGTAACAGTTCACTGTGAATGTAAGCAGCTACTGCATCAAGAGGACAGCATGGACTGTTGGCTGTAACATCTGGGAAAACAAGTCTGCTTCTCAGTTTTAGATGAGGCACATAGGACTATTCATTGCTGGCTGCAAGCATAGGTCTGGGAGGGCATAATCACAACATCAAGCAGAACATCTATACCATGTTTGTCTCATATCATTGGCCATGGTCTGTGCTGGACTGCGCTGACTCAGGGATGTTTTCACAAAGGCATCTCTGAAGAGATTCAGGAATGAGACACTGAGTGCACTTCCTACCATGCTGTAGGCAATCAAACTGGTACTTAAAATTGCTCTTAGAGCTGCTCTGTCGCCAACTCTGTCTTGCTGTTGTGTGCGTGAGGCAAGGTAGCAGGTTGTGCCACCAGCTGAGCTGGCAGCTTTTCATCTCCCTTACTCCAGTCCACCATCAGTCTTGGTCTGGGTACTTGTCTGAGAAGCACGTGGCCCACATCACCAGCTGATGCCAGATGCAAAACAGAACCAGGCTGGGTAACAGCTTGCACAACAACCATTACCATGGCCAAGGAACCAGGGGACCTCAGTCTTTTGGGGAAGTCAGGTCCCTGGCAACTCCACTGTTCCACCTCTCAAAAATACAATCCTGATATCCTGTTTGTTTATTTTGTCCATTTTTTGAAAGACATCCTTATATTTCCCCTATGTCTGCTTCTGTCTCAAGGACAACTTGGGGAGAACCATGGAGAACCACTCTGGGATAGCTAAGCCTCATTTTGCACAAACCAAGGACCACTGCACAGCTTGCAGGAAATCTTGAAAGGGAGAAGCAAGGCTTGAACCTTTTGTCAGGTTTCAAAGTCTTAATTTTCATTTTCTTCATAAGAACATCTCCATCATGCAAGGGTGGGTGCTGGTTGTTTGAAGAAAATACTCAGAGGATGTGGTTCCTCTGCCTCAGCTCCACTCTTCAAAAATTTGCAAAATGGACTCACCAGAGAGAAGTGCTTGTCTCTGAATTTCCAATTAACACTCCAAAAGTGCTTAGATAGCTGCTTCTTGTAAAGCTTTCATATTTGTTCCCACTTGCAGGGTAGGCATCAGTGTGGAGAGTTATTATAGGCCATTTTACTTGTAACTCTGTTAACACATCTAGCCCATAACTGAAGGCAAAGGTAGAACTATACCAAGAACAAAAATGCTTCTGAAACTGTGAGTTTTCTAGAAGTAGTTTTATCCCAGTTCAAGAAAACTTCAATATTAAAGTGTTCTGCAAAATGAAAAATATCCAGTTTCAAAAGGATTGATTCTTTCCAATTTAGATTTTTTTACACATCTCACATATGTCTGTATGAAACACAAAAATCAAAGTAAAACGCCATCTCAAAAAAGGAAGTATAAGACTTTCATTGGAAGATGTCAAAATGAGCTATTTTGACATTGCCAGAGCCTTTCATCCTAGTTTTTCCTCACATAAATGAAATTTCAGTTAAAAAGACATGACTTCACAGAGCGTTTAAAGAGAGCTACACTGTTTTAATGGAAACATGTTCTGCTAGTGGTTTGATTATCAACTGTAATCAAAATAATAGAAGGTTTGTTTTTGTTAAAGTAGAAAAAAGAGTCTCTTAGGTAATAAGATACTGCATCACTCAGTTAACTGGCATAGACTGTATAATAGCATCTACTTCAGAATTTAGCTCTCAAACAGTCATTTATATTATCCATCAGTCAGTCGCTGATTTTCCACATGCAAAAAGGTAAATCCTCTTGACATTCTGCAGTTCTGGTAGGTGACAAACAAATATTAGTCTGAATTTTTAATGAAATTTTTAAATAAGAAACATTTTCTACTCCTGAGATTAGATACTTCACCATACTTTTTTTTTCACCCCCAGTTGATCTTACTGGAATTTGGCAATCTATTTATAGTAGTAATGAATGTAGCTTGTTCCATTGACTTTGATGGAACTATGAGAGTTGCCTGCATATTTGAAGGACAGGGATTTTAATGATTGAAGGACTTCAATGTGTTTGGTCTAGCAGGCAATTATTCTTCATGAAAACTGTTTTCTAGTTAGAGATAAAAACAACTCCCTGGTAATAGCCACCTTCTCATACAGTGATTTAGAAGCACAACTAATTGGCAAGCAACATCGCACTATATTAAGTAATCTGCTTTATCTTATTAGGTCTGCTATCATACCTGATTTTCCAATTTGATTTGGAAGCATGAAGGACATGAAGATCAGCTACAGCCCCACCTGCTCAATTGTGAAAATGAACAACGGGGGAAAAAAAAGTTTGTTTTCCCATGCCATGAAACAACTCACTGGATATGTGACACCTCACTAAAGTAATTGACATTAAACAGCACATTAGGCTACTATAATTACAGGGTTCTCACTACATCAAAATATGTCTTAATGATTAGTCTTACTGTGTAGGCTTTCTTTTCCCTGTATATTAATCTTATTATCAATGAGAAAAAAAAAATACAGCAGCACTCAAAAGCCAACTTCTGGAAACTCCTGTTAATAAGAAGGAAGGCCAGATATTAATATAACTTTTTCAGACAATGAAATTGTTTCTCAAATTGAAGCCTAGTTCATCATACAGTTAAACAAACAAAAACCAAGTTTCTAGCATAAATCAGACATTTCCAGGAACAAATCAAATTAGTCATCTGTCGAAAGGTTAATAAAAAGCAGGAAAGACATTTAAACCTTCTCTCTTTTTTTGCCAGTTCTGGTCTTTTTTCTGCTTTTAATGGGTACTAAATGAACAGGTTTTAAAGGGCACAGAAAATGTATCAGCATAGTTTCTTCTCTATCATGAGTGGTCTTTCATGTCTATTGAATCGAGGAAAATGTTCATGCTCACCTAGTTGTGAGATACAAGCAAGGCAAAATTACAAGTAAAGGTACTTTGTGGTCATCTCCAAGTTAGGCTAAAATACAAAAATCTCAATCTATATTTTTTTTTATGTGAAAATCTATGATGTGGAATAACAAGTTAAAATGATGGCAACACTGTAATTTGTTCCTTAGGATTCCTTCCTGCATGTAAAATATTCATTTCCAATATTTTCTCATACTTCTACTGATCTTTTTTTCTGCAGTGATGATGGTAAACTTTGTTGGGTCAGGTGCCAGGTTTTTTTTAAAAAGCAGTGTAACTTTCTGTCAGCCATTCCTATCCAAATCCATGCTGATGCTGAATCTGGCACCAGTTCTCCACACTATACAACTACTGAATTCTGAAAATATTTAAATATTAGTGAAAGATGTGTTCCCCTCACCTCTTATCCCAAACCAACCCTTATATTGGTCTCTTTCCTGTTGAGAGGCCACCACCAGTTGAACGCAGCTCCTTATCCCAGGTAGAAGCCCATGTGAATGTATTGGGCATCCTCCTGCTCTCACTGCAGGAACAGGACCCCAGTGTTTCCACCTCTTATGGAAAAAATTTGCATGCTGGATTCATATTTTCCCTTTTTGACCAAGAAAGTATCTGGAATGCATCATTCCAATCTGCAACTTATATGTAAACTGGTTTTTCATGGATATTCAGAAAATATCAGGTGTCAGTTCTTATCCGCTTAATCACAATGCATTTTGCTGCTTTCCTCTGGACTTCGAACCTCTACTTGTTAGAGCTCATTTGTGCTATGAAACCTTTCTATTTTTTCTTTCATGAAGGTACAGTTTCAGTAATTAATGACTAGACTGTTTTAGTCTTTATTTATGATGAGTAAGTCCTTACCTCATGGACTGTTTCAGTATTTTTAGAATAAAGAAATGCTCAATATGGGAATTCTTCATTTTCCTGGATTTAACAGAAAAATATCCATCTATTTCAAGAGGTGGGATTTCTTCCAACTTCCCAAAAGGGTGCAATATTGTGGTGCTAAGCTATAAGAAGATATTTGAAGTATGTGATTACCTTACTCATATCCTGGTTGCATCTCCTGAAGGAGAACTAAAATTTTAGTTTAAATTTTAGTAGAAGAATTGGGAACCACTGTAAGGGATAACTTGATACATTTATTTTTGAGCGGGAACAATGTCTAGTGTCTGCCAGAGATCCCCTCCAGCTCACATGGCAGCAAAAACATCGATGCCTTTCATCAGCAGGAGTGGGCAACATTGCAAGATCCATGTCACATGCAGCTTTGGAGAAGGATATCTACAGGAAACTGAGGAATTCAACTTCACAATATTTCCTGGGTACCACATGATATAGATTACTTTTCTTCTCCACTTTTTTTTCCTGTCCCCCCTCATTCTTTGAAGGCTTTTAGAAATAAGTTAGCACTAGGAATATTTTATAGAGCGTTTTTGTGGGTTTTTTTTTGTTGTTGTTGTTATAAAAAGATATTTTTACAGTTTTTCTGTAGGAAGTAATAACAAGATCAATGTGGTTTCAAAATAAACCTACAATGCATGCTCTGAAAGAAAATTATTTACCTGAGGAATTTCTGTTTGTGTGCCTTTGAATTATCTTCTGGATGTTACTATTACATTACCTGTAGCAATTCTCTGTTGGGGAACCAGAGAGTTCCCCTCTTCTATGTTTGAGGAGAATTTTTTTTCAAAATAATTGGTTTTGGGTGAGATTGGTTTGAGTCTAACTCAAAGAGAGGTTAATAGAAACCTTTACAAATGTAATTGAATGTTGTTTAAAAGAAAAAAGAAAGAGAGAGGGATAGAATGCTATAAGAGATCTTCTGGAAGCCATAGAGAGGAGAGAAGTCTTCAACGCTTTGTGTTCAAGTGTTTTCAACGAAATATTCCTCCATTGCCTTAAAAAAAAAATAAATCTAAAGTTAAACCTGGTCACCACAATTACTGTCTTGTTTTCCACTAAGAAACTCACCACAAATTAAATTGATAGAAACTCATGCACATGTTTCTTTTCCCAGGAGAAAGTCTGTAGCTTAGTACTATATTACATTTAGAGTGTTTAGAGTGTTTTTCCTGACCTAGGTGATGTTATAGGTCTTTTCATAGAGTGGAATTGCAGATTAACTAGCTGGCAGTTTCATCCTAACATTTAGAAAGGAAAATCTTAGAACTTCTACAGCCACTAAAAAAGCTGGAGTAGGTAATTATTCCTCCTAGGATGAGGAATAGGGTTGTGATACTTATTTTTGCAGCCTCTTCGGAAGGTACACATTGGGTATTTGCTCAACACATAATAATTGCATTGCATCCAGATCAGCAGGTATAATAAACCACCAGAATTTCTATTTAATATTGAGCACTCCTGTTTCCCCTCATACCTGTACACAGAGGTACAGTGTTTTCAGTAATTCTGAAAATTTCTCTGAAAGACATAATTTGGTACCCTCAAGAGTACAGAGAGGAGCTGACATAAAGCTGGTCTTGCAATATAAATAAATTTTCCCCATCCTCATACATCAACAATTTAAAGACATGATTTTTCTCACCAATAATAGTAGACTGTCCAAACTGCTTATTAAAAAAGAGTCTAAACCCAGTCTGATTTTGTTCATATAATTTTGGGGAGAAATATACTTTACAAGTTGTTCAACAAAATGTTATAATTTCTCTTTTGTCTTTGTAACTCTCTCCTGCTTTGCTCTTCACACACACATCACCTGCACTTCTTTCATCTACTTCTAAATATTCCCAGCTGACAAAAAAAAAAAAATCTAATGAAGGTCCCACATCAATGTGATTTGTTGGGAAGGATGCTAGATAAATAATCATCTTCATATTTCAGTTTGCAGTCAGAACCTCTGGTCTTCTGCAACATCAGTCTCAGGAGTGGCGGTGGATGGTGATTGACATGCTTTACAGGCAACCACAGGGAAGGGAATTTATTTCTGCCAAGGGCAGTGGTTTTGGTTACTCAGCAGCACATACTTTTACATGCCCAGCACCAACAGGTCTCACCTCAGCAATGCTCTGAAGGAATATCTTTCCTACATCTCCATCTCTCCCTCTATGAAGTGAGCCTCACCCTTGGTGAGCTAAGGAAAAAAGTCCGACTCTTTACAAATAATTATGTTAGTTGGGATTCTATGTTAGGAGGACATTCACACCTTCCCAGAAAATAAATGCAGAAAAGGCAAAGCAAATGCTTTTCAGAGTTTGTTCTGCTGCATAAAATTCTACAGAAAAACATTTTTCCAGTACTAATGGGCTGATAACTTGACATTCATGTAACTTGTTGCATATTGAATAGATATGGGTGATTTTTGAAAGCAGTATTCAAGATTCCTCTGGAAAAAAATGAAGCTGTTAAAAATTATTTAGTCTGTTCACTTTCCTTAAGATATTTTCTATGGAAATAGGAGAAATTGTTTAGATCTTTAGGAATGAAAATGTATTGTCGAGACATTATCTTCACTGTTCTAGTCATAATTATATCCTTGAAACACATGTCTGAGATAAAGGCTTTGGTTTATAACACCTAAAATAAAGACATATTTTAGGTCCCCAAGTAGCTCATATGGGTCTGGCCCTAAATATTCCCTTTTTTTTTTTTAAGAGAGAGTGCATAAGATAAAAGCCAGGAGATACATGCCAATAATTTTATAATTATTTTGGTATATAACCTTAAATTAAAGTTTTGTGGGAGCTTCACTGAGCCCCATCCTCTACTAGTTTTTCTTAATTTGTGCCAAAATTCAGGTTTCAATGAAAAGCATTGTTTGACATTTCAATCTTTGACATGTATTGGCCAGTTAGCATAGACACAATGTCAGGTTTAGGTATCCCAGTCCTACAACCTCACTTCAGGAGCTAGGATGATTTCTTACTCAGAAAGTAACAGCAGGAAAATATTTTTGATCAGAAAACTAAAATTAAAGAACATTTGTGCAGGAACTCTGGGTTTGGTTTTTTTTTTACTGAAGACTTAGAGGAGTTTCAGCAATACAGAAGATGGATGGATGCTTCATGGTACATTTGTGCTCCCCAAGTGTTTCTTGAGGATGTTGCATATTCTTACAGGGCTACATGTTGCAGATCAGCCTCAGGCCTTTGGATTAATCTGTGCATATTGGTTAATCCCAACTCCACATTTGCTCAGCACGCCAAAGAGCAAAATGCGCCTGTGGTGGATCTTTAAATGCCCCACAATTATCTCCTGCGCTTGGCCTGTGGGTCTTGCTTAGCACTTGGCAGCCCCCTGTGAAACCTGTGATTGTGCCAAGTCCAGCCACATCTGTGCCCCCTGAACACAGGATCACAGAATCACAAGGTTGGAAAATACCTTTGAGATCATTGAGTCCAACTGTACCTGTCCTCTCCTAAACCATATCCCTAAGCACCTCATCTACCTGTCTTAAATACATCCAGGGATGGTGACTCAACCACCTCCCAGGGCAGCCTGTTCCACATCCCAACAACTCTTTCAGTGAAGAACTTTTTCCCAACATCTGATCTGAACCTGCCCTGATGCAGCTTAAGGCCATTTTTGCTTGTCCATCACCTGTCACTTGGCTAAAGAGACCTTCACCGTGTCTCTACAACCTCCTTTCAGGTAATTGTAGGCAGTGAGAAGGTCTCCCCTCAGCCTCCTCTTTTCCAGACTAAACATCCCAGCTCCCTCAGACACTCCTCATAAGATTTTTACCCCTGCAAGTTCCCCAGCCTGGTTGCCCTTCTCTGGACCCGCTACAGGACCTCAATGTCCTTCTTGTAGTAAGGGGCCCAGAGCTGGACACAGCGCTCGAGGTGTGGCCTTACAAGTGCTGAGTACATGGGAGCAGTCACTTCCCTAGACCTGCTGGTCACGCTTTTTCTGATACAAGCCAGGATGCTGTTGGCCTTCTTGACCACCTGGGCACACTGCTGGCTCATCCTCAGTCAGAAGTCAACCAGTACCCGCAGGTCCTTCTCTGCCTGGCACATCAGCACAGTCTTTAGCAAGTGTGGCAGCAAGGCATTGACTGGTAGCACTGCCCGACACCTTTGCCATCGCTGTCTCCTCATGCCTGATACATGCTGCTGTGTCTGCTGGTGAGACCTCTGCCTTCCCAGAGGTGCTGGTGCTCCCCCAGATCATCTTCTCTGGGGCAGCAATGCTGCTGAGCTACAGAACAGTATGGGAACTCCTGATGGTTGGAAACAAGAAGGACATGAACCTGCAGAGGTCGTGCTCTGCTGTGAGACCTTACATCATGGGTTGTACATGCAAAGCTCTCACGGGCTAGTTTTACAGCCCACCTGCCACCCAGGTGGTGGGTGTGTATGCCCACCAAAATCCATTTAATTTGAAAAGAAGGCAATAATGCAATGCCTTTGTCACACATCTGACTGAGGAGTGATTTCATGTCAACCCAGCACTACATATGAGTTGCACCATACACTCCTTCTGGAAGTTAAAAATAAATGTGTAGTGTGATGTGGCGTCAGTGTGGTTCCAGATGCTGATTGGAGCTGAGCCCTGTTGACCAGAATGCAAGCTTGGCACCTAGCTCACATGTAAACACCAATATTTAGCTACCAGACTTCAGGTGTCTTGATCCCACCTCTTTGGAGTGGGAATCGGTTACCTGAACGTAGATATTTAGTAGAATTTCAAGGGCCACAGACTTTAAAATGCTCTAGGACATTGGAGCCATCTGAGCCATCTGATACCTCAAATTACATTAGTTGTTTATATTTAAGTATCACTTGCTGTCTTCAGCTCAAAGTCTTCTGAGAAATGAAGGGCACAAATCCTTTCTTGTCCAACTCAACAGTTTCTCAGATAAACTGTAGTCTCTTTGAGTTCATCACAAGTTTAAAACAAAACACACGTGAAAAATTTAAGAAGGGTCACAGTTACTGAAAAAAATAATAATTTAAATATGGAGAGAATTAACACATAGTGCCAGCACAACCTTAAGTTTCATTTTCAGAGGTGAAAAAAAACAAAATTCTGATAAAAAATAATGCCTTCAGGGATAAAGATCTTCTACAACTTAAACCAAAAGTTTCTACAAGATCACAATGACAAATACACTAGGGAACAAATTTATATTAAAGTCATAAATAAGACTCTCTAACTCCTAGAAGTGACAGAGAAGAAAAAACTGCGACTGTAAGGCTTTATAATCAGAGTAGTTTTCTGTACTTGGGGAATGTAGAATATTTTTGGTGTAAACAAAGAAGAAAAATAGATTTAAATTCTGGGGAAATAATTCTTGGTGAGCTAGAGGATTGAAAATTATATATGAAAAAGCTAATTTAAAATACTGTAGATGCATGCAAGATATCTCACTCATTTAAAATCATACTGTGGTTAATTTCTATCTCCCCACCAACTGATGTTAATTTTCATGTATATGTACAACTTTCACAGTAGCTAAAAAAACCCAAACCAAACCCAAAAGAGACCCTTTGTAGTTACTAAGAGAGAGAGCACAAACTCATGCCTCAATACAGGAATGGTACCTAGGCATAATAGGTAAGCTTCTATTTTCAGTGGGACAGTGAAAAAGATTTTATAGACTAGTGATTAATATACTTGCCTACCTGGGTGAGAGACTAAAGCCTGCTGGTTTTTTACTTCTGTATACTTAGATTCATCAGACTTCAGAACCTTGTATGCCTTTTTCTGGTGGGATGCCCCAATTCCAGCAGGCACAAGGATTTCATCCACTCTGAATGACTGCATATTGCATTCTTCCAAGCAAGTGGAACAAGACCCAGGGAGAACATGGATATTTCCACCCTGCCCCATGCAGTTGTTTAGAATCACAGAATCATAGAATTGTGATGCGAATCATACATTTGGGGTGGCCTCAGCATTCAGATTTCTCTTGCAGATGTCCAATGCCAGGGGTAATCACCAAAGTGCTGAACTGAGGTCTGCATCAGTTATCTTTCCTTGCTCCATTCTTTGTGGAGTCCTATCAGTCACCTGCAGTGTACCTCATGCAGAGGTCCAGTTTAAGAAGACAGCTTTAGATGTTCAGCACTTTGGGGCAGAGTGCTTCCAGGAACCTGTGATCTCTAACCCAGGATAAGAGGGCAGCTGAAAAGCAGTTTGGAGGCTCTAAGTTGTGGGCTCATTTGTAAAGCCCTTTGTGGTTGCAGTTGCAGGAGGAAAAACCTAGGTTGTGTGTGAAACAGTAGTTTTGTCTAAAGGCGAAGTGCCAGATTCACAAGTGGTGTCAGCTGTCCCAGCTCCACGGCATGTGAGGTTGTTGCACTTGGCCAGTCAACGTGGGCACTCGGCACTGCTGGGAGGGGACAATGTCTCACCCGCTGGTCTTTGCTGTAATTCGTATGGCTGTAATTTTAGACTTTTCCAGGGAAGACCATGCCTGTTGTAGAGGGCTAAAATCATTCCACAGAAGATGAAAATAGAGAAAATAGTCAATCAAACCTCAGAAGTGCATTGTACCCAAACACTGCCCAAAGCTGCAATTAGAGCAAGCGGGGTTTTTTTAAACAAGCAGATGTTCAGACAATAATACGCCAACAGGAGGCCCTTGTAGTGCACAGTCAGCCACTAACTCTGTACCTGTAATTCAGGAAAGTGCCTGATACATGAAACAGAGACAGTCAATTTCCAAGGGAGATATACAGAGGGAATCACACCCTCTCTAGCCATCAGCAGCCATACAAGCACATGGGACATGGTGTCTGGGAGCCATCTGAGTGCAGGACACCCAGATGGCACTGCCTACAGAGCAACATCACACACAGCCCCAGCCCTCCTGGCAGCCTCACGGTGCAGCAACAGCCTCAAACACACACATCGTGCCTCTGGCCTGAGGGACCTTGTAGGACATTGGTGGGCGCTATAATCGCTGAGCATCACTGCTGAGGACACTGGGAAGGTGCTTGAAGATCATGAAATTCAAAATGGTTAAAGGGTGTCATGCTGAAAAGTTGTTATTTAGTGGTTAGACTTTTGGTAGAAAGATTTTTCTCTACTAAGAGGCGGCATAGAGAGGCAGAATAGCTCCTGCTTCTCATTCCATTTGATTCCCGTTTTTCTGCAAAAGCCAGAGAAGGATTTTAGTGGCAGTGGAGGGTTACTGTATTGGAGCAGTGTTCATGGGCCAGTGTGGGAGAACTGACCTACAAGTGAGCCCTCTGAAGACAAATTCTTCTACTGAGGACATGAAAAAAACACCAATAACAATTAAATATAGATGTCTTTAGGGTAAGAACAGAAGCATATACTTGCCCAAAGAAGTTGTGGATACCCCATCATTGGAACTGTTCCATGTCACACTGGGTAGGACTCTGGCCAACTTGATGTAGTGAAAGATGTCCCACACATGGCAGGGGTTTGGACTAGATGACCATTAAGGTCCTGTCTAACATAAACCATTTTGTGACTCCATATTTCAGTTCGTCATGCTTAATCTTCCATCATGGAAAGATTTATGAAGAGGCAAACTGTGATTCTGTGTGATGGAAATTATGTGACTGTCCTTCAGAACTAGGAGCTGGTTCATATTCTTTACTAAGATGCAAAGGCAGGAGGCATGGGTCATTCAGGTCTTGGAGGAGAAAGCAGGCGACAAATATCTTTTTTTTCTGTTCATACACTGGGAACATGTTGTTTCAACAACATAATTTGGTAGCTCAGAATTAAATTTTATTTCTATTTTGCCTTGTTAGACAAGGAAGTTTATTGAAATATTGTTTTTAAGGGACAGTACAAAGAGGCAGCAGATTCCTGTTGATTCTTAAACAGCTAAGAGACTAAACCAATTCCCACTAAAAATCAGTCCTTTCTTTATACATGCGTTTCTTCACAGATGTCAGAGTCTGTGGGATGAAATTACTCATGTTTTGAACTTTTTAAAAATGACAATTTTAGGAAAGTCTGAGCAATGGTAACCAAAAAAAATCAGTAAAGCTGATCTTTCTGCAGTCAGTAAATATTCATGTAGTATGATGTTTATTTCACACATTATGTTGCACAAACAATTGTGTAGCTATTTTGCATAATTTACATAATTTCACCCTGTGTTTGCCCTATGCTGTTTCTTATCCTGTCTGTGTCTCCATGTCAGGGTGAACCTTTGGAGAAACAGATTTCAACACACTGAGAAACAAAAAAGAGCATAAAAAGACTGAACAAAGATTGACAGATGAAACCTGCAGCTTGGAAGGTATGTTTCACTAACTGAGTCACATATTAAATGATAAATTTTAATTTAGATGCAAGACAAAGCACCTGAAGACTATTGTGCAATTCCCAAAATTAATCATTGGACAAAGGCATCACATTTTCTCAAGGAAAGGAGCCTGCCTGTCCAGTATGACATGCAAAAAGACTGACCCAAGATAGAAAAGTATATGAGAGCTCAAAATAAAATTCCACAAGTAAATAGCACAAAAAGCTGTGCATCCTTTGCCAAACATTGCCATGAATGCCAAGTATATGGAAAAAATGCAAAACCTTGGATGCACAGGAGGAACAACGAACGCTACCATGTTGCTTGCTCAAACAAGCCTCACAGGACAATGATGCAGCAGATGACAAAAGGACAGTCAGCTTGAGAGCTAATGGGACACATTACTCAATATAGTCAGAGGAGCAGAAGCCAGAATGGTGCCAAAAGCAAACATATTTGCTCCAAGGGAAAAAAAAACAAATCCAACAATAACGTTATGGACAGAAGAAAATAGACTGCCATGATCTAATGCTTATAATCAGGGAAGTGTTGCCATAGAGCTCAGCAGTGGCATCCCTTGTCTGCCTTGGGACCCATGAGCCAGGAAGCCCCTGATGGGTGGCAGCACAGCCTGACGTTCCCTCGTGTGGTGGGGGCTCTTGCCTGTGGGGTCTTTTGCTGCTGGGTATCACAGAATCACAGAATTGTAGGGGTTGGAAGGGACCTTGAGGGAACATTGAGTTCAACCCCCCTGCCAAAGCAGGTTCCCTTGAGCAGGTTACACAGGTCGGTGTCCAGACGGGCCTTGAATATCTCCAGAGAAGGAGACTTCACAACTCCTCTGGGCAGCCTGTGCCAGTGCTCCATCACTCTCACCGTGAAGTTCTTTCTCACATCAGTGCAGAACCTCCTGTGGTCCAACTTGTGACCATTGCCCCTTGTCTTGTCCCCACAGACCACTGAGAAGAGGTTGGCCATCTCCCTTTGTCTCTCACACTTCAGCTATTTATAAACATTGATGAGATCCCCCCTCAGTCTTCTCTTCTCAAGGCTGAACAGCCCCAGCTCACTCAGCCTTTCCACATAGGGGAGATGCTCCAGGCCCTTAATCATCTTTGTGGCCTCCGCTGGACTCTCCAGAAGATCACAGGCCATTCTGCTTCCTTCTGAGCTTGCTCTCTGGCAAGCTGTAGGCTTTGGTTTCTCTGTTTTGCTGCTCATCTTCTGTTGCCAAGGGCTGGTCTTCCCCTGCAACTCCTCAGCCCGATCAGCAACTGCCCCCTCGCCATGCTTTTGCAGCAGATCTCCTGGGCCAGCTCCTCTGGTCTTGACTTTGCATATGTGTGTGCACGTGTGTGTGTGTGCGTGTGTGTGTGTGTGTGTGTGTGTGTGTGTGTGTGTGTGTGTGTGAAAAAGCAAAAGGAAGGGCATGATAGTAGTATCTTTTAATTGTTTTCCTTTTTCTTTTTCCCATGTGAGGTGTTTACACTCCATTCTACAGCATGAGGAAAAGGCATTCACTGTAATAGTATCAAGGAAAAAGGCCACATTCTAAATGTGCCAAACCCCTTGGTTTCATCAAGCAAGTGCATTTGCTGGAGATGGCAGGGAACTACCTGTGCCAAACATGTACCAAAGTTATATTTGCAGGAAAAAGAAGTTCACATCTACGATATATGCACTGTGTTTGAAAAATACCACAAAAAGCCCTAAGTCTGGGGACAAGAAGACAGGCTCTTTGCCTCAGAACCACCCAGCAATGAGGAGGACTAACAAACACCTGTCATGTGCAATTCAGCACGAAGAACCCTTCCTTTAGATGTCAAGTCCAGGAAGCTGAATAGTAACACTAAAATGGAACATTTTCTATTGCTTAGAAAGATCAGGAATATTTTTAAAAAATGATAAATGAAAGTTATATTCTTCCATGGTTAGTGAAGCAGAAGGCTCTAATAAATTGGTATCCTGATAAAGACAAGACAGTTATTCTGGCACTTGAAAAAAGGAAGAAGAGATTAAAGGGGTCAATGGGATTTCAGTCATGAGTTGCTATGATGATAAATGCAAAACAAATTTGTTAGTACCAGCTCTAAGAAAAGCATTGCACAATCCTTTACAATGGCATGGTCAAAACTTAAAAACCCCCAATAGAATAATCATCACCAGAATGAACAAAACCTAAGCTTTCAATAAACTCAAATAAAGAATGTGGTTTTGGTCTCAGTCCATGGGTGAAAAATATTTCATGTTGTTATTTATGGGAGGCCACTATTAGCTGACACTGACCATAAACCACTTGTTGACAGTGCCAAAATGGGCCTGGCAAACCACACTGCTGCCGCTAAGAATAGAGCTTGTTTTTTCAGCTACAAATGTATGATTTGCAAATTGAATACCAAGTGGGGAAAGAATTAGTGGCTGCAGACACACTCAAGAGCATTTTGACAGTGCAATGGAGCTAAGTCAAGAGGTATGTTATGTACTGTGAATCTGATTAAAAATGTGGTCTGGTTTCAGGTGAAAATGAGGACTCTTATTCCTGAAGCTATTGTTAGGAGCAAGACCCTCAAAAAGTAGCCCTGGAGAACTAGTACAGTGTATTCCTAGACCCCATTGTAAGGGAAAGCTTTCAGTACCATTGAGATTTTATTTAAAAGCACCAAGATAATGATTGTCAAGCTATTATAGAAAAAAAAAAAACTTGCTTCCAAGGATAGGTATAAGGACGATTTACAGAATCAAAAACCTAAGAGTAGGACAAGACTTTAATGTTGACCTAAAAAGAACAATTGGTTTAATTAAAGCTGTTTGACTTACAAAAAGCACAAAGAATATGTATCACAAGTCATCTGAAAGTCCTGATGTTTGTGATATAGGAAGAATTGATCCATTAAGGAACTGAAAGTAGATATTTCTTTTACATTATATATATTTGTTTATGATGAGACATTTTTATAGGTTCTTTTTCTGCCTTCCCTGAGATCACAATACTAGAGAGTAACCCTGCTCAAACAAATGGTCAGATACATTTATTTTTGTGGAATATAGTATTCCTGTCTGACTACAGCATGCTTTTCTGTTGGCATGTTTTCAGTGAAATTTGAATTTAAAAATATAATTAAGTAGCTCAAATTACCTCTATCTTAAGTAGTTGGAATAAGTTACTGCCAAAAATATAGTACCTACCTGAAAACATACTCAGATTGTCGTGCATCTGAATTTAATAATATTCAATTAAAGTGAGAATATCACTGAGGAAGCATAGGACTTCTTTTTTCTCTGACAGAGAACTGAAACAAGATACCTTCACTGCTATGCACTGATATCAGCCACGGAAATTTCTGGAAACAAGGAAAAACACCAATATCAAATTTCTTATGGCTTGGAATGCAACACCTTCAAATAACATTGCAAGAACTAGCTCTATTTTTTTGATGTGATGGTTACTCAGGACGGTAAATATCATAAAGAAACAGATAAAGCATCTCAGTTTATCACCAAAAGGATGGACACAAGTTATCTACTGTGGAGAAGGCAACTGGAGTCAGGCTGCAAATACAGCAGGATGAGATAGATGAACCAAAGCCAGAAAAAGTAAACGTGCCACTGCTTAATGAACCCAGGGTATAGCTGAGGGAGGGACATAGGTCTAGAATAATTGTAAATCACAGTCAAGTTTTAATTTAGATGAATGTAAAACACATAGAGAAAATCAACTTACTAAAAGGCTCTAAATCCGTTATTACATTTCAGAAAACATATTGGGAAGTATTGTAGATTATTCTAGGAAGATGTCTGCTTGGTACTTAAAGCAATAAAACTTATTAGAAAAGGGAAAGAATCACAGGGGAGGGTGGAGGAGGAGGGAAGAAAAGAAAAAAATGTGCTACTTTCTGTCCACATTTGAACATTATGTACAGTACAGTCCTACTAGCCCAGGGACATATCTAATAGAATATGGACAGTGGAAAGTGAAAGAGGAAGGTTGCAAGGATGAGTAAGAGTATGAGCCAACTTCTTTGTAAGTGGATAGATTAGTATTCTTCAGCACAGAAAAAGATTCCTTAGATTCCTTAGGTGAATATTTTAAGTGTATGAAATCATTAGCACCATAGAGAACATGAAGAGGGAGTGATTATTCACTAGTCACAACACAGGAATAAAGAAATGAACCTAAGTAGCAATCTTAAAGCAAACAGATGTAGTCAAAACTGTAAGTGTTGTGGAATGATTGCTGCAGTCTTTAGGGAATACAGAAAGATAGATTGGTTCAAATTTACACTGATAACTGCAGGGCAGAAAAGATCATTGAAACCATTAAAGACATGGGTAAAAGCATGGCTAACTGCCAGGTTGTAGGAAGTTGAGGCAGCAAAGGAAGAGAAGCATGACCTTAGGATACCATCTGTTACAGAGAACACAGACAGAACTATTGACTATATACACTTTAGTTTGGCCTGAGCATAACTCCACACAGGTCCTGAATAGAGGTAGGACCTACACTTTAGAATATATGAATCACAGAATCACAAGGTTGAAAAAGACCTTGAAAAGATCATCAAGTCCAACTGTACCTGTCCTTTCATAAACCATATCCCTAAGCACCTCATCTACCTGTCTTTTAAATACATCTACACAATATGTGAAGACCCAGAAGACCATAAGAAAGAGGCTTCTGAGAAAATTTTAAGGGGGAACAGAAAGAAGGAGCTGCCATGAAAGCCAGCTCTACCCAATGTGTTGTTTGTAGAGTTTCTCAACGGTCAGATTCAGACAGGAAATAGTTATTGAATCACTGAATCACAGATCATTTGAGTCTCGATTGCACCTCTAGAGATAATCTAGTCTTTGCCACAGCCAGTTGACCAGGACTGTGGCCAGTTCTGTTTTGAACATCTCCACAGATTGAGACCTCACAGTCTCTCCAGGAAGCTTGTGCCAGTGCTCATTAGCACTCACAATAAAGTTTTTTTTTCCTTATGTTTAAATGGTATGTCCCTTATTTCCTTTTGTGCCTACTGCATTTTGTCACTGAATACCACTAAGAGCCTGGCTCCATCTTTACTCCCTCCCATCAAGTACTTATATATGTTAGTAAGATCCACACACCACCCTCCTCTCCTCCCCAGCCTTCTCTTCTCCAGGCTGAACAGGAGTTTCATCTCACTTATATGTGTCCTTCCTCATACATGTCTCAATGCCTTTGCAGTCTGTGGTCTTTTGGTGGACTTAATTTAGTACATCCATGTCTCTCTTGTGTAGGAAAGCCCAGAATTCAGCACTCTTATCTCGGCTGAGTGGATATTGTGAGATGTTGTGCCAAAAGCCTTAACAGAGGCAAGATAAACAACACCCACTGCTCTCTCTTCATTCACCAAGTCAGTAATCTCATCATAGTAGACTGTCAGGTTGGTCAGGAAGGATTTTCCCTTCATAAATTCATGCTGACTGTTCCAAATCACCGTCTTGCCCTGGACACTTAGATTGATTTCCATGCTGTTCCTGAGGGTCAAGCTGAGGCTGTCAGGCCTGTAGTTCCCGTGATCTTCCTTCTTGCCCTTCTTGAAGACAGGAGTGGCTTCTGCCAGGAACCTTCCCTGATCACCATGAGCTTTCAAAGACAATCTAAAGGTGCCCTTTACATCCCTTTACAGATTCAACTCCATAAGGATTTTGGTTTTCCTAGCCCCATCCCTACTCATTTAAACAGTCTCTGTAGATATTTCTCCAGTGTGACTTGTCCCTTATGTACCTTTCCCTTATGTAGACTTTCTTTTTATGTTCCAGATCTGTCAGGAGCTCCTTGTTCATCTATGCAGACTTGCTACTTTTTCTTGACATGTGGAGATGGACCAGTCTTGAGCTTGAAGGAGATGGATCCTTTTAGGAACTGACTAGGTTTCCAGGAGTATATCACATAGGATTCTTGAAAGAATATCACTGAACATGCCATGTCTGATTTCCTGAAGTCCAGGTTTATGATCATACTCCTTGACTTGCTCTTTTTCTCCAGGATCCTGAATTTCACCATCTAATGCTGCCAAATTCATGGACACAGCACCCAGCTTTTCCTCTGCTACTAAGGTACTGATGCCCTTCTGAAGCTGGAGATCTGCTGGAGCTGTTCTCCTTGTTCTGAAGTCACCAGCTTTCAGCCTTCACCATCACAGCAGTCTCCATTTCCCAGTGCCACAAGCATGGACTCTGCCTCCCACTATGTCAATGCAGCTGTGGGTTCCGGTTCTGGTATCTACAGGGTTTCGAACAAGCTCCAGTCAATCTCATTTGCCATCTCTGATGCTGCACAGCTTGTAGACCCCCTCCTGCCACTCTCTCAATTGGCATCATCCCTAGCACCCTTGTTCTGCAGGCAAGCAGCATGTCTAACCTGGACCTCTGGTGTCTCCACATCCACATAGCTGCATCCACTCTTAAGAGCTCACTCTAGTAAGGTGACATGCAAAGTGTATATGTCCTGTGGAGTCAGGGGCTGTGTCCTGTTACATGTCACCATCACTGCAGGGGAGGTGAGCAGACATGCTGACCCCTTTTGCGTGTTGTCCTCCAAAACCTGCAGTGTCTGAAAGTAGACTAGCCAAATCAGAAAATCATTGCTTATTTTTAGTTTTGCACTAGACTTGTAAGCAGAGCATCAACTTTTGGCAGTTCTCCTTCCTAGCATATGTATGAGCTGCAGTCTGTCTTCCAAAACAGCTGGAAAGGTAATTAAGCCAAACTGTTCTGTGTAGACCCTCACAGACTAACGGGGAAGTCTTAGATCCCTTCAGTTCTCTTTCTAGAGCATCATAATCTCCCTAATGTTCACTAGTGGTCATCTCTTTACTTCGAAGAGCCCAAGGGCTCAGAAATCTATACAATTTTCTCAGCTCTCTGTTTAACCATGTTCTCAGGTGTTTCAGTTTAGACATACAAAATATATGGTTGTCCTAGGATTTGTTCTTTCTGTGCTTCAATTCCTACTTGTAAAATAAGCCTAATACACCTTCAGGACACCTGGTATTTGAAATTATGAAAATGTGAAAACAAATCATGTAACTTAACAATTACAGTTTGGTCCAGTCTGAGCTACTTCACAGATACAGGTCAATTTCTAATTTAAAAACCTTTTGCAGGAACATTTTTTCTTTGTTTTCTGAACCAGAAATTAAAACCACAAGACTATTCTGTGTTATTTCATGTAATGCAAATTCCACAAGTTTCACAGTCAATACTATTAGAAACCTGTCAGGGAATTAATGATAATGAGAAAAAAATCCTTAGGGGGTTAATTTTAAGAGCATGGTGTAAACAAGAATGAGACCACATGCTGAACAATGCAGAATAAAAATTTAATAAGTTGCTACCCTTTACGTAAGATGCTATCCATCCTTTTCAGTAAATGAGGATGAAATGTTGAGAAAGAAGTAGCATTTGTTCAGGTAATTAAAGACTCTATCACAGCACATAACATATGCATAAACACAAGGAAACTAAAACAAAATTGAGGAGGAAACTTTAACTAAGCTTCCTAATGTTAATTAAGGAAAATTTTAGTGGGTCCTACAAGCAGTCTTCTAAGACCTATGATGAGTTCATCAAGAAGACAGAGACAGGCAGGATGAGAGAGAACAAACCTAAAGTGCAACAAGCAAGGTTCAGATTGGATGGAAAGAGAAACTTTTACATTGTGAGGACAGCCAAGCAGCAGAGCAGGTTTCCAATGGGGCTGCACATTTTCAGGACCCATCTGAATAAAACCATGAGCAACCTGGTGTTACTCAGAACTGGCCCTGCTTTGAACAGAAGGTTGTACTAGTGACTTCCTGGGGTCTCGTCCCACCTGGTTTATTCAATGATTCTATGAATTTGCTTTTTTTTGTTCCAATAGATCACTTGACTTTGTAACTTTATTACTCTTTGTGCATCATATTTATGTGGAGCTTACAAACGTAGCTATTTGTGCTTTCTTCTGTAGCTAAACTGCTTTCAGAGAAAACCCTTTGGAAACCAAAGGCCATCTGAAATAAGTTAATTTCTATGTTCTTTGTTTCAGAACTTGCTTCTTGGCAATTTAAAATAAATGTTCATACTGATCCCTGCAAGTATGGATTACTGTCTCTTTCCACTGAAGTTTCCAAAGATGTCATATAGTGCTACCAAAATGGATTACTTGATTTCCAGCTTCGGCCTTTAAAACTGAATGCAGAGCTAACTGGGGAGGAAATAAGGACCAGGCCAATTTCTGCTGCAGCTTGCTGGTTGTTTTTTGTTCCTTTGTTTGTTTGTTTAATAAATGTATGTATATTCAGGATAGTCCAGTGGTCTTAAAACATGAGACATCACATCCCTTCTTTGACCCTGTGGCAGGGTAGCATACTCTAGCTTCACTATCAGAGAAAGGGCTAAAAGGATCAGGGAAAATAAATGACTATAGAAGATACTTCTTCTTATGGGAAAAGAAAATCCATCATCTCCCCTTTCCTTTTTTATTATTGTGTGAGTGACTTTGCAGGGGAAGAAAGGGTAAAGACCAGGGTGCTTCCCCCTGAATATGAGCTTGGAGACACTTCTAAAGATCATCTGGGGAGACATTATTCCCTCTCAACACTAGTTGGGTAGAGTTTTTTTTAGTAAATAATAATTGATAAAACTTTGATTTAATTAAAAAAATAAATTCAGTATTGAACAGTTTTAAGTGACTTGGTTTGTTTGCTTTAAGAACCAGACACACAAAATCAGAATGAAAGAAACAGGAATAATGTTCGCAGTCACAAAAGAGCTCAAGAACCAGAGCCTTTCAGGATTTTTCAGGAATATACAGGATACTAAAGATGCAAATTAAGGTAAATTTTCTCTTTGAGGGAACTGAAAGCTGCCCTCTTATCTTCTTGGTGTAAACCAAGCAAACAAGTTGCCCTCACTCATGCTCTGTGATACAGAGAATATCCATTTACGTATATACCATATATATATATATTCTTTTCCTAATAGAATGTGAGAATATCAGCAGAACATTAACAGAGAGGAAGCTCAACCTCTCAGTTGTCCTATCAGGCTGGAGACTGGGGATGCTCTGTGAGGGTATGGGGCACAAAGGAGAGGGTTCAGCTGGTCTCAGCTTGGGTGAGAAACCTGAACCTATGTAGCAAAGGCATGAAATTGCCACATCATATTTTACGAACCTAATGTTTTATTTCTTTGGCTTTTCTTTCAAATACCATAATGGTTTTGTTTGTTTGTGCCAAATGGGAACATTCTGTGTCAGAACAGTTTTGGTTTTTTTTGTTCTTGCCAAAATAAGAACTTAGAATTTGGTTGTTGCCAATGACATTTTTATTTCTCATTTCCTGTTTTACAGCAGCACTATAAAATATAAATAAATCAGTAGTTCATATAGAGCTCTGCTGTAGGTTTGCAAGGGTTATTCAGTTTAGAGCTGGAGCTAGAGAACTCCTTCCAAGCCTGGAATAAATAGGCACAGCTCCTGTTGGCTTTAAAGTTTATCCTGGTTACTCTCCAGTGCTATGTTTAAGCCATGGAATAGAAAATAAATGTGACTGAATAGACATTAATAAAAGTTTTAGACACCCATTAAATAACGCACCTTTAACACTCCAGACACAATAATCCCAATGCTTCTAAAATTAACAAGGGTTCTTTTTGTTCTTGCCTGACTTGAAGTGTAGTTCTATCTCATATTTCTGATAAACCCTGGAAATACAGGGACTGTTCCTTCTGTGTGTATCCTTCACAGCTCAGTTCTAAGGATACATACTGTACCTTGGGCTGTGTCAGGATCTACTGTGCTTCCTTCTCATCTATTCTTTCCTTTCACTCTTTAATGTGCACGATCCTCTCCTATTGCCATGGGGATAACCATTCACTTAGAAAACTGTTTATTTCATTACAGACACTTACATGGTAACAGTAGGTTCAGGTTAATTCCAGCTTTTACTCCTGGTGAGGATAAAAGCAAATCCTTCATTTTAAAATATGCTTTGTTTTCCAAGTTGCCTGTTTGATTTTGTTTGCTTCCACAACCATCTAGTAATGATTCTTGGAAAAAAACAAGCCCTCTTTTTCAGTACCATAAAGCTGAAAGATATATTCTTTCTTTCCCACTTTGGTTCTTTTCAGATGTGTACTAGATTTAAAAAGTCTCTTCAGACCTCCATTGCTACCAGATGTGATCTCCTGCCAGACCAGTCAGGCTTACTGTGAAATAAGGTTTCCTGTCAGATTAAGGTACAGCTGTCATCTTAACCTCAGTGCTGTAAACAAGCAGTTGCTGGCAGTGGATCATAAACAGAACAATAATGTACCTCTATTTTCCACATGTCTGGCCAAGGAAGGTATCTTCTCCATGACATCATTCCATCTCATCCATTTCCCTGCCTCCTCAGCCTTACAATGCTTTTATCCTCCTTTTTATTTCTTCTGCACCCCCTTCCTTTGCACTCCCTTGAAAGATTTCTCTGCACCATTTTGGTCACTGTATGTAGCCCAGCAGTGACTCATGGAAATGCCTGTAGACTCCTCGCCTATTTATTCTACCAACCATATCCTGTTATTTGTCTGTCTCTCAACTATTCTCGTAACTAGACACTTTCTGCTTGACTTTACAAATGTTGATTTTCTTGCTTAGGATTTTCAGTCATGAAAATGCAGCCCTGCTGTTGCGTTGGTGCTTTTCCAGTTTCTAATTTTCCATGCTCTGCTGACCAAAAAAACCTGCCTCTTTGTCACTTCAGCAGAATGCATCCGGCCACCTTCTTACTTCTGCAGTGGAAACTGAATTGGATTCTTCTGACACCAACTTTGAGTTGTTAGATGTCTTGCTTCAGGGAGCCAAACCCTAGCAGAGGCCAAGGGACTTTAACCCCAGAGCCTAGTCCCATGCTCACCATCTGATGACTTCAGTGCACCCTGAATGTGGGTTTTCTTTATCTGTACATCTCTTCTACTAAATAAAGTATTGCCCACATAGGTATGTTTATAACTGAGTGCTTTTTTTTCTCCCTCCCTAAAGGAGTGACAGAGGCAAAGGAGACAATACAGAGGAAAAGAGAAGACAAAGGATCTTCTCTGTTTATTTTCCTTCTTCTCCCATAGCATTTCTTATTTCTTTTTCTTTACAGTCTTGAACTAGGACACCAGTTGATAAGAGGGGGAAAAAAGCACATATTCTGCACTCTGCTCTCTTTGAGGATTCTGAGACTGCCAGAGTTGGCATCCATATGATAAAAGACCATAATGCTGTATCTCAGTAACATCTTTGTTAGCATTTTTGCCACTAATATTTTAAAATTATGAATCATATTAAGATCAAGTAATTTTTTTGTTGTTCTATAAACTTCAGCAGATTTTTCTTCCCTGTGGTATTATTTTCTTCAGACTCAAGGCTAACATTCTCCTGCTTGAAGAATTCTGAATTTAAAATAATAAACCACATTTCTAGCCCCTTCCTATAGCAGCTGTGCTTGTCAGTCTTGGAGCAAGGCTCCAAAGAAACAAGGACCCTGATGCTCCCTTCTCTCAGAATCCAGCCTCAAAACATCTGTGCTCTGGTAAGAACTTCAGCATAAGGTGGGCTTTAGAGCACAGCCAGTACTCACAGTTATTGGAGCCTTCCCTTTCAGTAGATAAAACGAAAGGCTGCTCTCAGAAGTTGCTTGCAGCTTTAGGCTCTGACAGAATAGATGCCCAAAAGGAAAACATTTATTTATGGGTGGAACACGTCACTAGCCGCAAAGCAGGAATTGTCAAAGAAATCTTAGGTCTTCAGTACTAGCTATCCAGTGAGCACTGAGTCTCATTGCCAAATAATGGGTTTAAGATCTTCTCATCTGTCATTTTAAACTGCCAGTCAATCGCGCTGATACTCAAATCCTCCTATCCTACAAGCCCACTGTTTGTTAAATGCTCCAATCTAAAGGCAAAGCAAGCTGTTTGTCTCATTCAGAAATAACCCAGGCTACAGTTTTCATTATTTTTCCCATGGGGATTACAATAATCTCAAAATATATATTACTGAAAATTCAGTAGCAGGATGACATGGGAAGACACATCCATTTTGACTGGATTCATACATTGGTGAAAGGGGTTTTTTTCAGCAGCAAGACTGCAGCGTTCTTGTTACAAAACCAACAGGTCAAAAGTCTGATGCAAAGCTCTGTGAATTTGAAGCTGGATAGAGCTTGGCTTGGCAAAAAAACCCAACTTTTTGTGAACTTCGTAATGTCTTAGAATCCAAACTCTCATTTTCTAAAGTGACTTTTGAGTAGGACCACATAGTCTTATTTACACCCAAGCTACTATTTAGGTAAAATGCTTTACCCAAATGTCAGACTGCGAATTTTGGAAGGAGGTAAGGATGGATTTGAGTCCACAAAAGCTAACCAATACCTAGAACTATAGCCACCTACTACTAAGATTTTCATGTGGTAAACAGTTTACACTACATTCCTACTCTATGCAAAGGCAGCACCACTCATTCTCTTCTCAAAATCCATGATCTGTTGGACACTATTATTTATGCTTCCAAGTCCTCCCTAGCAAGTAGATATAATGACCTTTTTCTGAACTCTTCTTCATACATCATTTGAGGAAAAATCAAATTGCAGGTATCTGTTACACAAACTACACTTGCAGGAAGGAGAGAGTGAACTAGAATCTTTGCCAGATGCTTCCACAGAACATTTCTTGACAATTTGCTGTTTAAAGGATTAGGCAGTTGTCACCTCCCCACTTAAAATAATCTCCTATCCTCACCCAAGATGTTCTTTTCATTGCATTGGCCTTTGAAGAAATAACATGCAACTCCTTGTCTAAAACTGCCATTCATGAATACTTGTTCTGGCTGGATTCAGTGCTTGAGATACGAAAAGAAATCAGTGCCAATTTTCTTTAAGCTTCTTCATCAAAAGCTCAACCAAGTAATAAATGTAATGCAGGAAGTACCTCTCAACTGTCCCTCATTCACTCCAAAAAAGGAGGGTTATGTGATTTTTATTCTGTTCTTGTTCTCTTAACAATACACTGGGTGTATTGTTAGACACTTTTTTTTTCTTCTTTTCTCTTTTGCATATGACAGTCATATGAAAAAGTGCAGAAATGGTTCTTAGTCAAATTGTCATCCTTAGTCCTCTGAATTGGTGCTGTGGAAAGACACCATTTGCTGTAACTGTAGGGCTCTGTAAATTCTAGGATGCTAGACTTCTGAAATGAGAAAAACATAATCAGTGAGGTAGGACAGCAACCATAAACTTTTCAGAAACAATTTCTGCCTAATTAATAAGTAATACTCTCTAGGAAGACCTTATGTCATGGCTTAACCCCAACCAGCAACTAAGCACCACACAGCCTCTTATTCACTCCCACTGGTGGGATGGGGGAGAGAATCAGAAGAGTAGAAGTGAGAAGACTCATGGGTCAAGATAAAGGCAGTTTAACAGGCAAAGCAAAAGCTGCACATGCAAACACAGCAAGACAAGGAATTCCCTCACCACTGCCCTTGGGCAGGCAGGTGTTCAGCTGTCCCCAGGAAAGCAGGGCTCCATCATGCATAAGGATGACTTGGCAATCAAACACCACCACTGTAAACACATCCCCTCCATTCCTTCATTCCTTCTTCTTCCCCCAACTTTATATATTGAGTATAATGTCAATTTGGATCAGCTGTCCCAGCTGACACCAGCACACTTTACTCATTCATTTTAAAGATCAGATGTTTTGGCTACCTGAATGCTTAACTCCTTTCTGTAGCCTACATTGTGTGCAGTAAAGTCTCAGACTGTTCTGCTACTGGTTTTGCACTTCAGAGACCAAAACACAGTATTGATTTCTGTCTGGTTGATAGCAGAATGTGTGCAGGGAGTAAACATTCTGCAAACAAACAAACAAATAAAAATCCTTAAGAAAAAATGGACTTGTAAACTGTGATGACCACCCTTAGCTAAGTTGCAAAACTAAACACATAGCAGAATAAATAATAAAAAAGGTATGTTTTCTGAGTTACAAAAGGAAAACAGTTCACTTAAAGAGGGGAAATATGAGTACCAGGATGCACAGTGCCTTTTTGTAAAGATCTCTCTCTGATTATGGGCTATGACATTGAAAGCTCATTGGTCTGATGGGGGATAACCCCTCCGCACTTGAAAGTGGGCTGGTCTCCCCCCAGCAGTCTGTGCCTCAGCCTCCATTCTCAGGGAGCCATTTGTACTCCACAAAGTGAGTGGTAATTTATAAGAACCTGGGACAATTAGGGAGTTAGGATTCAAGCACAGTCCTGAATCCCAAGCTAGCATATAGATCAAGACTGAAGGTGCAGGCCAGACTGGAAGCCTGAAGGCATTGGTCTAAATTATTGCAAGCTCATAAGAGGCACTACTGAAAACTGCCATTCCAGTAATACAAAATATTGCCTCCTACCCCCATTTGTATAAAATGAAATTATTTTTTTCATATGTCACCCTAAAAGATATACACTTGCACTTCAAATGTCTCACAGATTTACTTAAGGACCAAAAAAACCTGTGCTGTCTCCTCTACGCATATGTTTAGAGTAACAAATGTAAGGTGAGGAGAGGACAAATAGGAGCTTTCCGTAAACACAGCTTAACCACTGCAACAGAAATAAAATAAAAGAAGAAAGCAGCAGCTGTTTAAAAAGAATATATATTCACACACGAAAGGACAGTTGGACGAATTGGCAGAACTGATCTTTTTTTACATGGCAACCATCAGATTTAAGATGTATGTATTCGATATTATATCAGTGGATATCTGCAAACATGACTGAGAAATCCAGAAAATTAATTGTATAACTAAGGAAAAATAAGCATGCAAACATAGTAAAGCCATTTGAAGTCTGAGGTTGGCATTTTAGCATCACCGCTTCATCTTAACATCCTAGAAGCAACTTGTTGCAAATCCACCATTATGATTCTATTGTGTCATTCATCATCTGCTGTCTGGCAGTGGAAATGCATCACACACCTGGTTGTGTCCATATCCCATTCTCCAAAAGTCAGGTAAAATTTTAGAAAAGGGCATACAAGGGGCAGCACTGAGTGGCTGCAAAGTGTCTGGAGGGCCTTGTGTTGCTGTATCCTTGGAAAGAGTGTCACACTGAAGTAAGGTGGAACACATCTTGAAGGACACTGTACTCTACGTTTACGCGCTGCCATGCAATGATGCCTTTTGGATCTCTTTGGTATAGCTATCTCTTCACACAGATACTGCTGCAGCTCTGTGGAGGTGGGAACTACTGCTTCTCAGCAAGTGTTTGTTGAGAGTTATGCTTAGGAACAGGATTTGCTTCCTTTATGAGCTTAAGTCACAGCTACTCAAAAGCTCACCATTTACTTTCCCCATGTTTATTTTTCTATAATATGCAGTATTTTGCTATGAAGCATTTTTTTCTTTTTGTGCCCAGAAGACTAATGCTTTTTTTTCACTTGCTGTTAAAAAAAGACTGCAGGCCTTCAAGAGCAATCATCCACTTTCTCTATCACCAGATACACAAGACAGCATCCACAGGCCCTTTTTCTCTCTTCTCATTTTGGCCTTCCTGCCCCATCTTGAATTAGGGACTGATTGTGCTCCACTGACATCCCAGAAGTGCTGATAGACCAGGTAGCAACATGACTGGTCCAACACTAGACCAGTATTTGATTTTGTTGACCCATAAGAGATTCATCATCAGTGCAGAAATTTTTCTAATCGGATACTAGCTTTTTCAGCAATTTAGCCTACCACCTTCATTGTTGGGTTTTTTGGAGTCAACTGTTTCCTCTCACAAACTGCAGTGTTCATAAAGTGAGGACACTGGCTCTATCTCTTAGCCAGACATTTTCACCAGCTGCAATTCAAAACACCACATTGCATACATTAGCTACACATAAGCAGTACAGTAGGGAAAAGATGCTATTGCTAGTTGGTGGCACAGAGAACAGAAAACAAGATTTTAACCAGGAAAAGAGTACCAGTGAGGTTGTCCCTTCAATCACGTGTGAAGAAGTAGGAATTTAATCTCAACAGACCTTCTTATTCCCCAGTTACTGTTTTTCGTATGGCAACAGCCTGAATCATTTGCACAGGCTCATGAAAGCAAGGCTTTTCTTTCTGCATGTGCTCTAATTGTCGCTGAATATTTTACTCTCCCATGTAGTCTGCTCTAACTGCATCTCTCTTGGGGTACAATGACGCAGGTTCTCCGCCCCGGGAATTTGTGAGTGCCCTGTTTTCCACTGTGATTCAGAGATCTGGAAAAACTGGGATGTAACACCAGTGAAGTGTTCTTTGTATGTACCCCCCCAGTAAGCAAGAATTTGTGAATCACTACAATGAAGTTCACAGGCCCATCGAATCACTGAATGGTTGAGGTCAGAAACAGCTGCTGGACATGATCTTGTGCAACGCTCCCTGCTCACGCAGGCTCACCTACAACCCCAGTTATAAGTGCCTTGGATTGGATTTATCTCCATCAACTGTAAAAAGTGTTGAAGGTAACTAACTCACAAATAGACAACCATATGTGGTCATATGGGCTCTATCTACAGATACTTTCTGTCTACATGTTTTTTTCTACTTTGTTGAAAATTAATTGATTTCTCATTTTTCAAAATTAATTTTCTCCTCTGTTGAAACCAGAAAATGCACCTCTATCCTTGCATTTTCCAAGTATATTTGGGCAGAAAATAGACAAGACTAAAAAAAGAGAAGAGAATCAAAGATGTGTTTGTTATAAATTCACATCCCTCTACTGATGAACTGGACATCAAAACAAGGATATGCTATTAACACAAAATCACATGCACCAGATTTCATAGACTTCCACCTTATCTGTAATCAGCTGTTCTGATATACATAGCAAAATTAGCTCTAAATCCTCAACATGAAATTTTAAAATTATAAGTTGTAAACAAAAAAAAAAAAATCAAACCCTGACATTTCTTTTTTTGCATGGAGGTAGTATGTAGGACAAAGTAATTTTACATCAATTTACTCTTCTAAAACAACATGTCTAGCACTGCAAGAACAGGTTGACAAAGGAAGAAACTCACATTTTAAAGGCAAAACCCCATACACACAAACAGAACCATAAGAAATACTTGATAGAATAAGAATAAATCAGAATGTTTAGGCAGATACATGCATTTGGAAAAAACATCCTAAAACAAAATTATTCAGTTCACTGAAATTCATGTTGAACACATTGTACTCATTCACTACCTAAGCAAGAGCTAGGGGCAAAAACTGGAAAGCAATGTGTCTGTAGAACGTAACTCCCTCCTCTTGCTGAAAAATCAACTGTTTTCTGTCTCACTGGTGCTACTACTAAATAGGTGCCAAAAAGACAAACCAAAGTATTCTTAAAGAGAAAGCCTAAAGGAAATTTGAATTTTGGAATAGAATCCCAGAATGGCTGAGGCTCTAAGGACCCTCTGGATGTCATGTCATGTCATGTCATGTCATGTCATGTCATGTCATGTCATGTGGGGCCACCTAGAGCAGGTTGCCCAGGACAATGTCTAGATAGTTTTTTAATATCTCCAAGGAAGGAAACTCCATAATCCGGCTGTGCGATCTCATGTTCTCAGTCTGTGATTAGGGGATTAATATAAATGGTATTTTCAGTTATAATCTAATATGACGCACTTTTAAGAGTGTTTTAATGTACTTGAAAAAAGGAAACTAATAAACAAAAAGTAGACTATATGACAAACTACAGTATTATAGTCAGTAGCAGGACTAAGCTGCCAGGGAATGTTTCTAGGACAAAATGATTCCACACATATATGGGATGGTAGAGCAACTAAACAGTAAACTTGGCAGAATGAGCCACAATAGGCGACACACTATGAAATCCCAAAGTAACTGCAGGTATAAGTCTGGCCCCATTTCTTGCAGTCACTGCATTATGATGTCAGACTTTTTACATACTTCTAGTCACCACTACTGCATGGTAAGTTAAGTCTGATAAGCTTCAAGCACAACCTATGCAGTGGCAGATGTCTGGATCTGCAGAGAGCTTATATCAGTGATTAAATCCCTTAAATGTTTGGATAGGTGACTGATTTAGAGATAATTCTAGTGGGATGAACAACAAGTCACAGTTACATTGCAGAGTGCATCCACCCTCAACCAGGACAGGCACTTTGCTGGATCTTGGCACCACCCAGAGTTCCTGATTGCCCCAGCACAAAGATGTAAGAAGAGAGAGCAGCGGTGGCCTAGCTCTGCTATGGGGATGCATATCTGGAGTGAGGGTTGCAGAAATACCTCTGTATCTGCCAGTTTGGATGGCTTTTGAGACCTCTACTCCAGGACAAGGCATTCTTTTCTGCAGAAGGCTTACATTATTCCCCACCCTTCATGACTCTTCTGGGTTATTTCAGCAACCCTCTACATCCTGATCTCCAACCTTGTTCCTCTCTCATCCCTTATACGGGTGCACTGGGCGTGAGGCCAGTACTGGTTTCTGGTTTTGAAGATCAAAAACAGTGCTTGGTGGAAGAGTTGGGAGTTCTTCCAGCAATTCATTGCTTGCCAGTGTCTCCCCAAATAAACATTAGAGAGAGCAGGGTCCCTAAGGCTGTTTCAGGCCCTGGGTTGAATTGATTTGGCCTTCTCACATTTCTCAGCAGCTCTGATAGAATCTTATCAGAAGTCCTCTGGGCTGAGAATTGTGATTATCAGTGGCTTTAATATGACATAACTGAGAAAGCATTTTAACATGCAATTGTTACATGCCACCAACCCATGCTTTTAATGTTTCTCCCTTACATAATACTATGTTCTTCTCCTTGGCTTTAACTGGCATCTGCTGTAAATTTGCTTTCCTTAAGTAACATTCCATTCAAGGAAACATTGGAAGTTGCACCTGAATTGTCCTGGTTGTTGTTGTTGTTGTTGTTGTTGTTGTTGTTGTTGTTGTTGTTGTTGTTGTTGTTGTTGTTGTTGTTGTATTTGATTGTCTTCCATGAAGCCAGCAGTGAGTTTGGCCCCATCTGCTTAGGGTAGTCATCAGCACTGTATTTCACCTCTTCTCTGCAAATATTTTTATTGTGGTCCTGCTAACATTAAAAAGAATTGCATATTGTACTTGGCTGTTCAAAGAGCAATGTTGGAATGCAAAAAGAATATTACGAGTTTGACAGAGTTGACTTTTCACTTAAAAAGCAGATCCCACCTAAGAAACACAACTTGATTTAAACAGCTAAATAATTTCATAAATTTGGTTCTTAGTAATTCTGGCACAACATGTGTTTTTTTTCTCCAAAGTCAACAGGAGCTTTTATCTATGTCTTAAAAAATCCTTATTATGCTTATAAGGGAACAAATATTAAAGGATCTAAGAAAATATTGCTTAATCCTAGTGGGAAAAGTATTTCTCCATGGTAATTTAGACAGAAGAGCAAAGCTGTCTTTTTAGGATTTCACAGAATCACAGAATTGTAGGGGTTGGAAGGGACCTTGAAGGATCATTGAGTTCAACCCCCCTGCCAAAGCAGGTT
>VXBZ01001953.1:49928-303328 GCA_013399135.1 Heliornis fulica
AGGCTGAACAGCCCCAGCTCACTCAGCCTTTCCTCACAGGGGAGATGCTCCAGGCCTTTAAACATCTTTGTGGCCTCCACTGGACTCTTTCCAGAAGATTCCTGTCTGTTTTGTCCTGGGGAGCCCAGAACTGGACACAGGACTCCAGATGAGGCCTGACCAGGGCAGAGTAGAGGGGCAGGATCCCCTCATTTTACCTGCTGGCTGCGCTGCTCTGAATGCACCCCAGGATCCCATTGGCCTTCTTGGCCACCAGGGCACACTGCTGGCTCATGGCCAACCTGTCATCCACCAGGACCCCCAGGTCCTTCTCCGCAGAGCTCCTCTGCAGCAGGTCATCCCCCTGCCTGTACTGATACCTGTAGTTGTTCCTTCCCAGGTTCTAGACCCCACACTTGCTTTTATTGAACCTCATCTGGTTCCTCACTGCCCAGCTCTCCAGCCTGTCCAGGTCTCATTGAATGGCAGCGCAGCATTCCTGCGTGTCCGCCACTCCTCCCAGCTTTGTATCCTCAGCGTACCTGCTGAGGGTGGACACTGTTCCCTCAACAACGTCATTGATGAAGATGTTAAACAAGACTGGACCATACACCAACCCCTGGGGAACACTGCTGGTCACAGGTCTCCAGCCAGACTCTGCTCACTGATTCCTAATTCTCTGAGATGATGGGACCTGATGTGCTGCAAGCTCCTAATAATGCATTGTGGTAGGCAACAGCCTGCCAGTTTACAGAGGGAAAGATTTACCAACTGCAGTAGCATCTCTCAAACTTTCCCAGGTAAGACAGGAAACATTGAATCAAGTCAAAAAGAGAGCATGGCAGATGTGGGAAATGGAGACAAAGAGCAGGTCACTGTGAGGCTGCCTCTCCCTGAGGAGCCTCTAGTATCTAGCTGGATATTCCTTCACAAAGCAAAGAGAAAACCTGCTCTATTCTAGCTGGTGCCAGCAATGGTGTTTCTGTCTCCTCCTAACAGCTATTTTTTAAGACTAAGATGCTTTAGCAGAAGCAGCAAGATTGGCTCAGCCAAAATATTCCATGAATTCTTCCTTTATCTTTGATAGGCCCCTGCTCTGTTTAAGGTAGGTAACACAAATGTTCTTTTCAGGCTCTGCATTAGGTTTCATTAAATGTTCATCTTGGTTTGCACCTCGGTACTGATCATCATTGGTCTTTTTTTCAGCCACAGAATGCAGAAAATGGCATCTGCCCTCCTGCCCTCCCGCAGCTGAGTAACAAAACAGCTGCGACCGTGTTAGCTACAGGCACAGCATGACACTCTCTGCCACGAGCTACCTTTTCACTGTAGGTCTTTCAAAGATTTATAGTGTTTTCTCAAGATATTGACACCCTTGGTATCAGGGGACATCTCTTTGTTCTCTTTCTTTACAGTGCCTGGCTTATAGGTGCAACCATCCAGGGCCAACTCTCTCAGGTTTAATGGTGATGCTTTAAGTTAAGACTAAATGCTACCCATTGACTGTGTTTGTTGTAATGAAGCTTACAGAAGTATTACATAATTTCTGTCTCTGAGACTTTCAAGAAAACAAGTTGTTTAGCAGGAATGATTAGAATATAAGTCAATCTTTCTTAAATAAATAGTCAAGGATAATTTTCAGGTTCCTTAGTTGCTCAAAGTGACCTGAAAGACATGCCAAAACCATTTCTTTCTTTCCTTAGAACTGGTGTTGGGCATTATCATGAGGATGCCCTGATTCACATCTTCCAGCAGCACTCTAAACACAATCACCTTCAACCAGAATCACACAATGGTCTGGGTTTGAAGGGATGTCAATGATCACCTAGTTCAAACCTCATGCCATTAGCACGGACACCTCACTAGCCTAGGTTGCCCCATCCAACCTGGCCTTGAGCACTGCCAGGGAGGGGGCAACCACAGCTTCTCTGGGCAGCCTGTGCCAGGGCCTCACCAACCTCACATTTAAGAATCTCTTCCTTATATCTAATCTAAATATACCCTTTTTCAGTTCAAAATTCAGTTCATTACCCCATATCTTATCACAATGTATCTTTTTAAACAGTCCCTCTCTATCTTTACTGTAGGCTTCCTTTAGGTACTGGAGAGCTGCTACAAGTTCCTCTCTTCTGTAGTCCCAAGATCTCCTAGAATTTTCAAAATATTAAGTACTACAGAAAACTAGAACCTCTACAACATTTCCAGTCTCTTAAAAATATTCAGAACTAATTTTCTTTCTGGATGCTATAAAAAGAAACATCAAAACTAGCATCAAGATAGTATAAATATTTTACACAGAAATATGTTCAAAATTCAAAGTTTTAAAGGTTAACAACCAAATTAAATTATTTGAAAATTCGGGATAGTGGAATGTGATGGGACACAGCCAACACTTTCAAACAGATTTACTTTTCACTGCAGTCACTTCCTAGGAAGATCAAAAGGCTTCTAAACTCAAAAAGACAGGTCTTATTAGGATATAAATACGTCATAAATAGAGAAACACTCGAAGTGACTGGGTGAGATGGAACAGAAGTAAAAGGGTTTATAAACAAATTACTCTTCCGCCCATTGTACCCTTGCTTTCTAGAGCAGAGTGGGTCAAGTCTAAAGCTTTCTGCTTGGGGTCATACTGTGCCCGTTCCTCTTGGCTCTCCAGGATTCCTTCCCTCCCACCTCTGTCGATGCTGGCTGCATGCCAGCTGCCGGCTCCCCCTGCAGCCTCAGAGAAGAGGGTGTCCTGCTTGATGCGGTGCCTTTCCAGCTCGTCTAATGGCTTCTCCACCTCTAGGGTTGTGGGACATTGTGACTAGGAGTTGATCTCACTCCCCTGGCAGATCCAAGCAACCTTCTCCCTCTCCTCTGTGAGCAGTGTACTGATGGAGAGCAAACCAACCTAACTGCTACCAAGAACCACCTGGAGGCAATAACATGTACAAAACACTAAGGCTACAAGTTGGCTTTGCACATTTCCCAGCATCCTGGTCTGATGCCAGTTGTGATCCTTATACTGCATGTGTGGTCATTTAGGAAACTGTTTCCAAAATTATTTTTGGCAAAGAGCTGTGGAAGGTGAAGGAGCAGTGTTTGAAAGAAGAAATAATCCTTCACTTGAAGGGGTTAGTTTTGGCTATGAGTATTTACTCCTATCAAGCATATCTCTACTACACCCTCTCAAAAAAAACCCCATCTCAATTATTCCAGACAATATTAGGATTAAAAATATCTCCAGCAATACCCAGCAAAGAGAAAGCTTGGTCATATTTGCATTTTTGCTCTGTACTTCCATGATCTTACCAGCTGAGTGTGAAACTTGGCACCTGAGAGCACAGCATGGCTCCACGAGACCCAGGCAGGGCTGCAAGCGAGGCAGGAGTACCTCCCTATCTGTAGGCATGACTCAGGCAATTTTGGTGGGCCCCTAACAAACCAGCTGAGAAAAATCCAATATAAAGTTCAAGTCGGAAGTATTCTTCACCCCATGTAACTACTTTCCCTTGCACCCAGCAGCTATGTACTGTGAGGCCTCCATGCAGGCAGGGCAATGGCAGGCAGGGCCAGTACTGCCTCAGCCTTCTCTTCCCCTGGACTTGTGCTTCTCTCTGCTTGGTGGCTCACCTTTAATGCCAGAGCAGGCTACCACCCACATTGGCTGCCCAAAGACTGAGCATCCTAGAGGGGCAAAGAATGTAGGTGTTCATGCTCTCAGGTTGCTAAGACACCTACTATTTTCCAGCAATAACCTCTCAAATAAAAGGGTATTACTACTTCCACATTTCCAGAAGAAAAGAGATTGAATTTTTTTTGTTTTTCTTTTTCCCAGGGGACAGGTCTGGTCAAGGGGCAGTAAGCACTCCTATAGTTCCAGACCCTGTGCAAGATGAAGTTAGATACTAACCTTGGTCTTGCATCCTGTTAGCATTTGGGTTGGAACTACTGTCCCAGACATCACATGAGCTGGGCATACCCATACCTGCAAATCTTGGCATCAGGGAAAGTCTTGGGGAGGGAATGGAAAAAAGAACTCCCCAAAGAAGCTGCTGCTCTACCAGTAGTTTTTGCACTCAATGTTTGAATTTATCAGTCCAAAGGCTACCCAAAAGTTGTTTTAAGGTCCTAGAAGAAAAAAAAAAAAGAAGGATAAAGGATAAGGAAGGCATTTAGATTTCCTGTGAGCCAGTGGGCAGGGCAGCAAGCCCAAAAAGCCCAGTTCAGTAAGGCACTTGGCTCCTGCTTTACCTTCTTGGGAGAATAGTCCCTCTGAAATAGAAACTACTCAAGTGTTCAAAATTAGGCATGTGTTTATTTATCTCTCTGAACCAGTGCACAGCCACAGATTAGCTGGAAGGGAAGGGATTGTCTATGCCATATCTTGTTATTGCAAAATGAAAGGAAATGATTTCTGCATCCCAAATTTGACCTGCACATTTCATTTAGTATTTATCTTGAGGATATTTTTTTATTAAACTGATTGTATAAATCTTTTTGCTCTGGAATTTTACAATATTTTTCACATTTGGGTTTATACCTTTACACTGCTTATTTGATAACCAGTATTTTATCATAGTCTGCTACATTTACTACCTAGGTATTTTAATAGACAGCACACAGTAAGATTAGCATGTAGCTAAATAAAGTTCCTAATTGTTAATCTGGTTTTCTGGTACTGATAAGTATTTTATTTTTTCTTTTAGAAATCAAGATGTGACAGGATGGACATATTCTGATTTCCTTAGACAACAACTAGAGAATAAAACTAACTGCAGTTGTAAGCAAGAGTATCACAACATTATTTTTTCTTTCTTAATTAGAAAGAAAATATTTTTTTTTCAAGAAAGAAAATATTCATTAATTTCAAGAAAGAATATTCATTAAGTTGGGTGTTCTGGAGCTGGAGAACTACCTAAGTCATCACTTTTAAGAAAAAAGATTTTCCATTCCCCCTGGCAAAATTAGTTGATGATGAACCACAAGTATCTTGTTTGGACTAATATTTTTTGAGATCCTAAATCTGACTTCCAAGCTTTGTTATTTGTAAATTTTTCCATACATTCTTTACTATATTTTGCATTCAATAGTTCAAAAGGGAGTTTTGCAACACTAATCCACTTTTGCTTTGCAAATTCACACCTCTGAAAAGGGACAACCAGTGTGGGCTGGTTAGCTTTTGTCCTACCTTTTCTTTACCTTTCTGTTGATTTCCCCTATTCAGTTATGGAAATTTCTCTTACAATTTTCCTTTCTGTAAGTTTCTTTATGAGAAAAGATCAGATTTCTCTCCTTGAGACTACACATTATGGCTTTGTGCTGTTTGTTACCTTATGATGAGTTTAACAATGAGTGCTGATAACTGAGTACTTCAAAGATTCACTCCAAGAGAAACAGACTGGTATTTGAATAACACCATTGAAAGCCAGAATAAAGAATTAAAGTTAAGCTCTTAAACCTGTGCTTAGGTACCCAAATAAAAGATTTGGAAAAATTTTCTCAGGGCTGAGATGCCCTGACTGAAAAAGGTTTACTCAACAGTTTTGGGAGACAAAGGGACAGAAAGCAGCTCACACCCCTGAAGCACCTACTACACTGTCATTATCTTGTGTAACTATATTTGCCTTGGCAGAAAAACTAATAACCACTGTGAAGGAAATCAATTCCTTGGAAAAATGTGAAAGATATATAAAATCTCAAACATTACCTGAGGACTTCAATTTACCTGTCCAAAAGCCTGAAAGGCAAAAATACCAAATTTTAATATTACAATTAATGTGGTCGCTTGACCCTGGCTGGAGGCCTGATTCCCACCAAAGTCACTCTATCATGTCCCTTTCCAGCTGGACAGGGAAGAAAATATATTTTGAGAGGCTCAGAAGTCAAGATAAGAACAGGGAGAGATCATTCCACAATTACGGCAAAACAGACTCAACTCAGAATAAAGGAAAGAAACTCTCTAATTTATTACACTACACTACACACACAGGGAAACCAGAGTCAGGTAATGAGAAGCACAAACAGCTCTTAAAACACCACACCCCTCCCCTCCCTTCTTTGCAGACTTCACTTTATTCATGATTTCTCTCCCTTCCTCCCTATCAGGTGTCACCGAGAGAGATGGGGATGGGGGTTTTGGTTAGTTCCTCATTAATTGTTTTCCTTCTTAGTTGGGGAGGTGGGGCATTCCTCACACTCTTCTGCTCCAGCATGGGGTCCCATCACTGAGAGACAGTCCACCACAAACTTCTCCAGCGTGAATCCTTTCCCACAGGGCTTCATCTCTTCACCAGTTGCCCCAGTGTGAGTCACTTTTATGGGGTACAGTCTCTCAGGTCCAGGCTGCTCCAGCCTGGTCACCCATGGAGTCACAACTTTCCTCAGCAAATCTGCCTAGTGTGGGCCTCTCTCTACACAGGCAGTAGGTCCTCTCAGGAGCTTGCTCCAACATACATGGCAGCATATTCCAAATGCCTCCACCGGCTTCAGTGTGGGGTCTCTTCATGGGCTGCAGGTGAGATCTCTGCTCTGCATCATATTCCATGGGCTTCAGGAGGACAAACTGCTCCACCAAGGTCTTCTCCATCTGTGCACAGGAGTACATTTCAAGATCCCAAGGATCCAAATATCTTGGATCCCCAAAAGCATATCCATGCATGTTCTTTACCAGCTTGATTTGTTATAAGCACATCATCAGTTGAAAACCGCTATAAGTCAACATCTTTGGAAGCAAATTAACATAAGATCTTTCAATCAGAACTTGTTATTTAAACCTGAGATGTGTGAACTGTGTCTCATATTTCCTCCTTTCAGACAACTTTTCAAGAACAAACTCAATTTGGATTACAAAGAAATCTTTCTGTCACTTTTGGTTTTTTTTGATTAAAGATTCATTAGAATGCATTCTTTCCATCCCTACATGATCATGTGTATATTGGCCAGCATTTTTACACATGGAGACCTCAGGCTGAAGATTTTTAAATACCGCTAGGTACTAAACCCATGCTCTGATATCATGAGATATCAGATATGTTCAGTAAGTGACTTCACAAATCCCATCAATTCCCAAAGTCTATTTTCTCATAAGTAACTAAATACCAGAATTTAGTACAGGCATATTTGCTTTTGAAATTTCCAACTTGGCAGTAGATGGTCACCTTGCGTGTTGTCCTTTTACTGTTGAACAGTTCTTCCAGACCAGACTGTATTAAAATGGGTATGATATATTTTGTTGAATAGAGCTGTACAAAATCAATCTGCTCTAGAGAACATACAACCAAGACACAATTATATTGGTTTAGGGAATTGAATGATGTGGCTCAAGTTCAGCAATACTCTGGAAAACGCAGAGCAAGAAAGAGACAGTTGCAATGAATTTCATGATTCATCGAAAGAATATACGGTACAACAGTGACCTTTAAAACTGGTGAAGACCCAAAAGCCTCGTTTAACTTTCTCATGCTGTTTCCAGACAGCACAAAAAGAAAGCAAAGGTCCCAAGCACTCTGGTCTTTAACTGGTTTCAAGACTATATGTGGAAACATGTGGTCATTTTTCAATGCTGGGGGAACTTTAATCTGTGAGGGTAGCAGTGTTTTGAGTTCAACAAGCTTATATCTTACCATTAACACTTACAATTCCAAGTTACTTGAAGCTGTAGAGCCTTGATTTTACATACTTGGAAATCAACCAAGCAAAAAAAGGAGAAATCCTTATAATCTGTTTTTTGTGACTCTCTCATTGCACTTTACATCAACATTTGTCCTTTCAGTCATGAGCTCCTCAGAGCCAGGACCTCTAACACAGGATCAAAGAAATTATGCTAGAAATCTAATATTTATTAGCCAGCTGAATCTATTAGAAAGGTTCTTAATATTGCAAAAAGCTTTGAACTCATTACTCAATCTTCCAAAAAGCTGTATCTTTTTGGAAGCTCCAACTGTTTTTGATAGCCTTTAAATACACAAAAGTAAAATTTCTTCTCTCTCTCTCTCTCTCTGTCATTATATTCAAAGACATGTACATTAAGTTATCAGCACAACCTTGGACCTTGACTCCAGAAAAGTTCTCATTCTCTACAGATATCTCCTTGTCACTCTGTCCTTTGTCTCGGCTTCATCACCTCATGCCTCCAGATTCTCTCATATATGCAGCCCTCCTCCCAGGACTCCAATACTTATTGTCATATTCCTTTCTATCTGCTTTGAAAATCACATGATTTCCAAAAGGGTAAGGGGGAGTACCAACAATGACTGGCTTGAAAGTACATGCTGCTGACTTTCCGCCAGGAGGCCAAACACAAAGGTTAAGTGCTGAGTTTACTCAACAGCCTTTACCTTAAATGGGACAGCCATGGGAACCATTCTTCACTAACCACATATCAGTTTCTATAAAATCTACAGGAATTTAAAATCTTCAAGACATCTAGCTTTCTATCAGATCGTGCCAACCAGTGAATTAAGGTCATCTGTAATCCAGAACTCCTCTGGCATCTGCATCTCCTCTCTGTGGGTTCCAGGACATTGTATGTAGGATAGAATAATTCTATTTTGTTCATTTTTCTATGATTTGCTTCTTCACTTTGCTGTTCCATCCTGTACTCTGCTGTCCTTTAGTGAAGTGATGGGATTCTTTCTCAAGTTAAATCTGTGGTATAACTCATAAATATTACCTCTCTCTGTTTCCCATTCTATACCAAGGGAGAAAATTACTTAAACCCAAAAGAATATAAACCACATGCAATTAAAAAGAGTGGATTAGTTGAGAGGGTGAGAGAGAGAGTAAAACTGTGTCTGGAGGCAAGTACCTGGCACCTGGGGAAGGGTAAAACTTATGGCAGATTTAGGTGTTGTAGGAAAATCCACCCTTCTCGGGATGTTCTTAAAATTATTGCATAATTGATGAAGATAAGTTAAATGCCACTGCAGAAAGGTATTGTCCAGAACTTCAAACACATTCCTGCACAAAGTACAACTGCATAACTCAAAGATGCTACTCATATGCAAGCATTTCCTAGAATACAAGGTGTTAGAAGAATCAAAAGCCCTATTACGGAGAACTAATGCACATTAGAGCAGTAATCTATTGCAATTTACACCCATGTGAGAATCTAAAATATTCAGCTTTAATTTCCCTATTAAGACTTTTTTTTTTTTTTCAGATGGAATAACTTAGTCATTTTAACATATAAAGTGTTTAAATTGACATCTTCAACGGATGTTGTGGAAGTGCACAAGATTGTTCTGAAAAGCACATTAATCCCTGCACAGACATGGAGACAATTTTGAAGGACTTTTAAAACATTGCAAACCATGAAACAGCTAAAGTAAGAATGCAAGATGTTTTAATTAAGTCTAAACTAAGAAAAATCTGTGTATTTCCATCATTTAGTCATCTTCTTCTCTAATTGTTAAGAGTGAAAATAAAAACCCCACTAGACTCCGCAGGCCTGGAGAGTACAGTGCTGACTCTGGTTTTAGTGAACTGGCCTTCTCTATCTTCTTCAGTGTTCTGCTGGAGCAAGCAATTTCTAACTACTCTTAATTAGTTCTCAGTAGTTTTTGTTTCTTGGGTTGTTTGTATTTTTAATATTTTTGTAAAGTCACACAAAGAAATTCTAGAAATATTTTCTTAATAAAAATCACCAGTTTACTCTGGAGACTAATAGCACAGTATTCTAGCAGAAGATATTTTTCATGTAACAGCAGAGCCAAAGGCTGCAAGGGGAAGTGCTGCTGGGGAGATATGCTAAATGGCATGAAGGCAGGAGTGTTGGTGGTCAGATCCAAATTTCCTGGGCTGGTGAGTACCTGCCTGTGCTTCCTATAGGCACAGTCACTTCACGCACCCACTTCTGTTCAGGTGCTTTGAGATGAAGGAGAAAGGATGCCACAGACCTGCTTCCCTGAGGAGGTTACGAACCGTGTGTTTCCATAGCGACCACAGACACCCACCATGGCCTTCCCCAGTGCTGTCTGCAGCTCCCTTGCTGTTGCCATAACAGCTCCACACAGCATCAACGCTTTTATTGAAGTTCGTCAGAGACGCTGTGAAGACATAAACCCATAGCACTTCCATCACACGTGCTGCCTGGGGAGCACTGCAGAAGACAAGATCCCACTGAAAAAGGATGAGATCTAATTGTTCCAAAACCAAATAAAGCTTGATCCACACCACCATGCGCAGGAGCTGCAAATGCCACAGCTCTTACTGGAAAATGTTAACGAAATGAGAAGATAGGAAGGAAAACAAGGACTATGACTAATGGGATAACATTTCAGATGCCTCTAAAACCAGGTTTCAGGACTTGCTACTGCAGCTGAAGCAACACATGGACTCATCATTGGAGCTCTGGGTCAGGGAAGAAGAAGGAGCTGTGTCTCTCCCAGCTGCCCCAGTTCTTGCCAAGTCTTGAGGCAAATCCCAGCACTTAACTGTGCAATGAGGATAGTAACAGAGCAGCACAGGGCACAGGCAACATTGTCTGTGGTATGTCCAGAAAATGGCAGCCATATGGACCAGCTCATACAGTGACTCCATTTATCCTACCACCAGTGCTAATGTCTCAGGAACTCCATTATTTTAGGTAGCACCATAATATTAATACAAATATGGTCAAATACAACCATTGACATAGAGCATATTTTACATATAAGTATAGTCTACTTCCTTGGTTCTTTATAAAAAATTTACCCTTTTAACATGAATAAAAACAGTGCTTTTCTTCAAGAAGATCTCTTATGCTTGCTCATATTCACCTCAAGTGTCCTTCCCACATGCTTGATCTCTTGTCAATCTGCTAGCTAAGTGGCCATGGATACAGGATATTTTCTAGCCAATGCTTAACAATATAAGTGAGAAAATCAATTAACTACTATGACATTTGTCTAGTAAAATATTTTCCTTGTTTTGTATTGAAAAGACAAAGAGCCACATGCCAGGTGCATACAGGACCAGGCGTGATGGTTCAGCCATCACTTCCTTTCCTGACATGGGAGCCCTGTGCAGCCCACAGGGATGTGGCTACAAATTCTCATCTCTGGCAAGCTGGGAGATTGATCTCCAGCTGCTGGATGGATGCTTCTGAGAGCACAATTACCACATGAAATTTTAAACTTAAGAGTTTTCTTTGAGGTATGTCTTCTCTCCTTTTCATATATGTCTCAATCTACCATTTCTGGTCACTACCACCCTCCTCAGCTACAACCACCATTTTGCTTTTCATCTCTATGTATTTCCTGCCCTTTTGTATAAAGCTGTATTTCATATGAATTTCATATCCAACCTTATTTGTTTCTTTGCCCTTGGTGTTTGCCTTATTCTTGCACTGACCTTCTTATACACTTATCCAGCCTTCCATTTCTGCACAGTTTAAGTATTGAACCATCTCCTGGCCACCTACGTTCATTTTTTACATTTTTAGAGAAAAGCTACTGTGTTTTCTTCCATGCTGATCTCTTTTCCCCATGCTCAGGAAACGTTCCCTGCATCACAGAACATTAGGAGTTGGAAGGGACCTTAAAGATCATCTAGTCTTGCCTGAGCAGGATCACCTAGATTAAATCACACAGGAACACGTCCAGGCAGGTTTTGTATGTCTTCAGAGATGGAGACTCCAAAACGTCTCTGAGCAGCCTGTTCCAGTGCTCCATCACCCTCATAGTGAAAACATTTTTCCTTAGAAAATGCCTACAAAATTTCCCTAAATTGCACACAAAAGTTTTATAATGGTTTGACTTCCCATGCTGTTAATTAAACCTAATCAAAAACCATGGATTTCTCATCCATCTTTCTCTGGTTTATACTCGAGCTGCCCTTTTTGAGACATGGGTAGTCCCTTTTGGCTCTGTGTTTTAACACTGTCATGATTAGGTCATGATAATGATACTGAGAGCTTCACAAACACAATGCTACTGAGCTGGTCTAGTGCAACTCCTCCAACTGTCGAGATATGCACTAATTTCCCCTTGTAAGCTTCAGCAGCACCAGTGATGTGTGTGGACTATCTGATATTTGTGCCAAACCCAAAACAGAGCATTACCACAAATGATAAAGCAGGGCATCGCTGATGCCAGACACATCAGCTCAACAGCCCTATGAGGCTCCAGCAAAGTGATCAAGACAGATTCATAATCCAAGTAAGAAAACCTGTTCACAAAGAAGCTGAGTCTATAATGCAAGCTTCCCTGGCTATTCAAGGGAGCTGATTTTTCTTTAGGCTGTTCAGTGATATTTCTCCTCATTGAGGAGTATGTCTGTGACAAATTTCACAAAGCATCTCTCAAAATTTTGGTATAAAAAAAATCTTCTGTGAGAAAAAACAAAGGAAAACCAGAAACATAGAGATCTTTCCTCAACACCTGCCTACACGCAAAAATCCCCCAGCTAACACATTTTTGGGTTTGAGGTTTTCCTTTTAGACAGTGACTAATTATAGAATATTTTGGCCCAACACTGATGGGCACTTCTGAAGTCTGTCTTTGGTGGAATACCTTCTCCATCATGTTTGCAATTGCATTTTTTAACTCCAGAATTCTAAACAGCGTGATATCCTGGTATATAGGTATAAGGTAGGACAAGTATCCTTCTGTTTAAAAATCTTTAAAAAAATACTGATCTAAAGTTTTTATGGTTTTCAATATATAACTGCTATACCTTAGAATCGTCAATGTATAAAATTAGATTTCCATGAGATGCTTTTGGCGTTATCTATCTGAGCACTGCTAACAGGGCACATTTTAAAGACAACTGACCATAGTTTTCAGAGTGTTTTACTCTTTCCTTTTGGAAAAAAAAATAAAAATTGATTGACCACATACTCATCCTCTCTTTGTTTTGTGTTCCTGTTGGGATTTCATATTGAATAGAAGCCAAGCGGTAAGAATTGCATTAGCTGGTGTCAGTGTGATCATTTCACTCAAGTCTAGGTATTCTTATGTCATAGAAGAAAAAATATAATGAAATGAAGCTTGTGTAAACTTTCTGTAGCAGTAGATGAGCTCTCTGTGGATATGATTTTATGGTTCAATTCACACAGAGGAGTGTTTATGTGATAAACGGGAAGGTTCCTTGCTAGCCTGGGCAATCATGTTAAGTTGTTTTCCTCAGATCTCTGAAGTTTCATAAAGAAAACAGATTGTAGATTTTAGAATCTCAATCACGTCTATCAGCCCTAGGCTTGCACTTTTGCCACAAACTACGCTGCTGACTCATTGGCTGACTCACCCAATGAGTTTGATGTTGTTCAATATTAATTTAGCTTAGGGAGAAGCATGCCATCAAGCATTTGCCATCTATACATTGTCTCTCTCTCAACTTTGATTTGTAGCTAATAAAACCCAGAGTTGGGCCAGCATGGGGAAATCCAGCATCTGCCACCCTGCAAACAGGCACCTGGTCACTCCCAGGAGTACTAGATGTGAAACACAATGGCTCTGGGTGTTGTAGTTTAGTCTCAGTCCAAGTTGCCACTAACTACAAAGTTCTATCATGAAGTGCTGAACGGTGCTGAAACCCTTCCAGTGCCTACACTTCAGGCACTCTAAATATTTAATATAAAGTGATATTTTGAATATTTATGAATAGAATTATAAGTGGATGTTTTCCTGGACAGAACTTGGCTTCCTTTTTTTTTTTTTTAATGCTAATGTATAAACAAATAAAATCTGGGATTATACCAAAGACAACAGCTCAACCCTTTGTTGTTTATGTACTTCATATTAAAGTTTTCTGAAATTCTTACTTCAGAAAGCACACCCAGTGAAAATAGACAAAAATTATTTCAACAAATAGTACTGCTTAAACAGATTCTTATCACAGAAGGATGGTCATCTAATAATTTTTTTTTTAAGATCCCAAGTCAAGATGAAATACTTTTATATTATTTACATGACTGCAGTTTTAACCTTCCTTCAACCCAACCTCAGCTATAAAAGGGATCCAAAGACAACAGGAGCAGCATCCTCCCTCTAATTAAATTAGAGCTGGCTAAGACAGAGCTCAAACATTTTTCTCAAAACACAATCAGGATTTGGGGCTCATTATCTTTGTGCCCTTGCTTGTTTTTCAATTTCACATTCACTGTTTTTTGGGAGAGGGGAATATGTAAGTACTTGGAGGTTTGCTGTCATCTGACTTTGTTTGCTGATGTACTCAAGGCAGCGAGAAACAGCAACCCACAACAGAGGTGACTGCTCACATGTCACAGGACACTGGAAACTATTAAAGCTAACCCATAACCTCAGAGACATTCCTATCATCCTGCATTCCAGGGACACCAAGTCCACTACCCTGTATACAGTAGATCTGAAAAAATGGTAACATTTAATTATACATTGCAACCACTTGGTCTGGCAGCCCACAAAAACAATGTTTCTCATTTTTTGATTGCTTCCTGAGAACCCTAAGATATGACATGGAAGTCTGAGAGAGGAGGTGACCTCTATTAAAAATCTTCCACAAGTTACTCATGATCAGGCACTGAAACCTAGTGGGCTCTTCTTGGAGTCTGAGCCCATCTTCCTCAGTGGTGGTGGAGCGCTCTAATGATGAAGCACAGCAAAGGCCTTGAAGAATTAGTTTGTGCTTAGTGGGGGAATTGGAAGATGGGTTATAAAATTTAGAGTTAGGAGTGAATAGAAACAAAGGTCCTTCTAGTACAGCAATCACCACCTGTCATTACTGCTTGAATAATGCTGGATCTGGAGAAGAAGGATTTGGGTTTATGCAATTGGACTTTCATAATCACGTGCCCAAAGAAGTCAAAACAAGATTGTGCATAATTCCTCCTGTTTCCTCCCTTTTGAGTGCTTTTAATGAGGAATCTTGTGTTTTAGATAAATGTAGCTAGGCACATAGAAGAAGGCAACTTCCCTGCAGATGCTTAAAACTATGCATGGAGTTGCCCATAAAAGAAGCAAAAACAGAACTGAGGAAAGGTCCATAGATAGACCATAGAAACTGAAGCAGTTGGGGTCAGCCTCTTACAGACATTGTTTATCCCTTGTGTCTTAATTCTCCTTGAAAATGAATAAAATATCACTTCCTTACCTCCTGAGAGTCTTCAGGAAGAAGAACAATATGCCCAGACACGATTGTAATGAGGCCACCTAAAGGATATATAGATAAGAAAAACATCTGTTTTCTTCTATTACAGCCTTTTCTCTTTTCCCTGTCTTCGAGGCAGCAAACTAGGTTGTTTCAGAGGCAGAGATTATTCAGCTTTATTCTAGTGTATGCAGAACCTTTGTCATATTTTGTCTAATCAAAGATTTTATCGCTGTATCATAAGCCGCACCTGGTTCCCGTGTAAGAAAAGCAAAATTTCTGGCAAGGTCTGTTGTCAAGCTTTGTGAACATTTGGCTGAAAATGAATATTCCTTTCCCACCTAGTCTGCACACACTCACAGCCTACCTGGCTTCTACATGGCTGTAAGGTAACAGGAGAGGGAGAGAAAATCAGGTCAAGGGTTGTTTTTCCCTCTGCTCCCATTGCCAGAGGCAGAGTTTGCTCTGACTTCTAGTTCACTTGCAAGGCTTTTACATAAAGCTCCACAGAGCTGTGCTGGTAGACTCTCTTCCATTATCACAGTAGATTCCCCTTATTTATGTAGAATTGTAGAATGTATTGAGTTGGAAGGGACCCATGACAATCATCGAGTCCAACTCCTGGTTCAACATAGGACCAGTCACAATTAGTAATCTTTCTTCCTCTTTACAATAGTAGTTCCTGGTACCATAAAAGGTGCTGTGACACCAGGTTTGGGAAAGATCTACCAGTCCAAGTCCTGAGGTCGGTAGAATAATTACGGTGCTGGACAGCTTCACAAGACTTTAGCAAAATTTCCTTGGGAATATAGAACTTGTTGTGTTGGGACTTATGTGAGCTTTTAAATTCCATTACTGACAGATACTTTTGTAATGTGGTGTAAGCTTCAATATCGTCCCCCATTCTCAATTTCTAACATTTCTTGGCCTTTAAGTAGCAGACTTCACCAGCCAAATATAATTTTTAAACCTGCTTTTTGGTAGTTTGCATATTCCTAAGAATATCAGTCTAATGACTTGAACTGAAGGAACAGCAAATTTGAAACAGAAACTCAAGTGGAATTGCATCATTATTTAGGAAGCTCAATGCCAGAGCTGGAAATTTTAAATCTAACACAGAGATCTGACACTTGAGCTGCACAAGGAGGCAATGGAGTAACACCTAGCAGCATTAACTTTTTACTTAGGAAAGCAGCTCTAGCAGGGACAGAGTGTAATAGGATAGAAAGCTGTTCACAGGGAATAGGAGGATTTAGGAAACACAAATTCTATTCCTCTGGAAGTCACTATGAACTAGAAAACACTGTTTTCCTGAGTCTTTTTCATCAGCTTCATTTTTTTCCTCACCTTTGGCTTCATCCCATGCTCATTCTCTTTTGCCAGGCAATGTATGTCTTCTCATGCCCACCTAAATATTTTTCTCCAGGAGTATGAAGTGGTATAATCAGCTTCATGTAATAATACATCTGATTAGCAAAATGTTAGCTGTATCTTTAATAAAAGCAGCTGATGAATATTTTATCTCTGATAGCATACATTCATACACCACAGACGTAATTACCCTAGCCTTTTTATGCAGGGTAAAAAAGGCATATGTCAGCTTCATCTAAAAGACTGTAAGAGACTTTGATTTCCATCTTCCGTCATTTCAGCAGTGGTATCTGCTTCACGCCCCTTCAGGTCTAAGCCCTAAAAGGCTTCTCTCCTTTTTTGTGTTGTTCTGTGGGGTGGCAACTTTTAAAGTCCTGACTAGACAGAGGTCTTTTCCATATAACGGGCAAGTTGAATGCTAATTTCTAGTTGCAGGAACCTTGGTATTCTGTCTTGATTAAACCTCTTGTAGAGTACAAAACTGTTTTTAAACATGAAAAACATGCCATTAGCAAAGCTTGTCTTGCTGATATTTTTATCTCCTGTAATCTGTGTCATGCTTTGAAGTCTAATGAGGCAAGCCACTCTGCACTCCTTAGGTAGCAGTGCGGAACAAAGGATTTGAAGCATTTGTTTGCTTCCCTTGCTTGGGAATTAGCTTCTTTTTTGTGAGGAAGATGTTAGTTTTTTAATTTAGCAGGCCCCTGTGCTCACTGGATTATGTTCATACTTAAGAATTCCATGGAAAAGCACATGAAAAGAGATAGGAAACACTGCTGCAGCTAATAACAAAAGTAAAAAGAATTAAACTCTAAAAATCCTAGGCAGCCCTCGATGTAAATCACACTAAATCTTTATCTCCAGATTTGCTTTTCCAATAATTAATTTTATTCAGATTACATCATTATTCACTTTGAGAAGCCAGACTTGGAAATCTTGGAAATATACCTTGGTGTATATGAGCACTATGTATAATTGTTGCAAAACTTCATGGTATACCATGCCACACAAGAACCATGGGGTTTTTGAGGGGAGGAGGAGGAAATTGCCAGACGTGTTTGGGCATGGCAAATCTCTCGCTGGGTCTTCTATTCATGTTATTATTAAATGGGTATATGTAGCCTTTTAAAGAAACTGGGGATATGAATGTCACCGAACAAACTATTACATACTGATATTGTATATCACAAAAGAATATTTTTGTAACCCCCCAAAAAGTCTGAGAAATTTAACATGAACAGAATGAGAAGGGACAATTAGTTAGTGGGCTGTCTAGGCAGCTCTGAAGTACTGAAGGCACTTGGCTCCAGCTAAAGCCATCTGGAATATTTCCATTTGTACTCAAAGCTTAACTAGAAAGAAACGTCAGAGGGGGTAGGTAGAGTCATACAAAACTTAGGGAGCCATCTGGAGGCCCTATGAAATGTCTGAAGTCCCAGTTTTTGTGGATAGCACATGCCAGAAGAATGTAGGTGACAGGTATAAAGAATAGATAAAAAAAGAATGTAATTGTTAAGTGCAAATAACATATACTTTTTAATATTTATTTATATATTTATAACTTTTGTCCAAATGTGTCTCTAAAGGCTTGATATTAAGTCTGGCTAATTATGTCTTTATTTTTTTTCCACAGAGCCATTTTTGTGTCGGGAACAAGATGGATCTGGAAGGAATCAGCAAATATGGGATATGGTAACAACAGCGAGAACCAGGAAAAGTACACAGTTCAATTGCACTGTGTGTGGGGATGGACATCTCACCCATCCTGTGGTGGGGCAGCCAGGCAGGAGCTCTAGGCAACTCAGTGCTCTTCCTGCATGGAATAAAGCAGAGGCGCAGCCCACGGCTCCCATGCGCTAGCACTGCCACAGCTCTTTGCAGCATCAACCTGCTGTAAAGATGTGAAGGGACAGTTCACAGTTGAAAGACACAGCTGATACTGGCAGGGATGTGCTATACAAAAGCAGAGCTGAAACTGTGGTGGAAATGCCATTCAAAACAGTCTGGACTGTGTGGTTTGCACTGTGTGATGGCTGCACATTGTCAGGTTGGGAAAGTAGAACCAGACTTGGGAGAAAAGATAGGGCAAAAAGGTTTCTTTCGCTAGCTTCTCTTTTCATTCCTCCCTGCTCCCCACACACACTGCTGCACTGTCATCTATAGATTCAAAGGAGTTTTAGCAACTCCTGGAGAGCTGAATAAGATCGAGCTCTCTTTACTCAGATAGTCTTGAGAACTTAGTGTCTGAAGAAAATGACCAAAAATGTAATTGCTTATCTACCATGGGAATCTGAAAAAATATTTCCCTAAATTGGATCTATCTTTGCTGGCTTCTGGAGGGACAAAATGATAAGCAATTTCCAAAGCTTTTCAGTGGAACATGGGCATTCTGCCATTTATACACAAATGAATAAAACATACTTCAAAACTTAGCAAATGCAAACTCCAGGTGGACTGGCTATATTTTGTATTTTTGCTGGTCGTACAGAGCCACCCAAACCTTTTTTCAACCTAGGAAGTAGCCTGGAAAGTACAACAGTCTGCAACACTTTGTCCATATTGAGGGATGCCAAGCACACATTTGAAATGTGTGCACATGCACAGTCACAATCCAATACTTTGGGTATAGAACACGTGGCCATTCTAGGACCAAGTAATGTAAACTCCTTTTACTGCAGCAAAATTTCTTGTCTAAATTATCACAGTAAAGGCCTTGTGCTCCAGATCGCCTAAAGAAGGTGTGGACTTCCCTCCATGCACTGAATTCCAAGCTTGCTCAATGTGGCATCCCGCCATGGGAAGCTGCATCTCAAAGTGACCCATCTTCACCTCTGGCTGGTCAACTACCTCCCACCCAGAGCTGGTCAGGAATTGTAACAGCAGAGGAAGAGAGAAAATAAACGTGCATGTTTATAAAATCTCTCCCCACCTACTTTGCTCAATAAAATGTCATCATCCCAGTCCCTTAGAGCATGGTTTTATTGTTCAGATGGATTGTTGACAAACAAATGCCAACACAAAGCTATTTTCCTGGGTCAAAATAACCTAGGTCTATCGCCCACAACCTCAAGCCAATCTGTGTACATTGACAGGGCAGACATCTGATTTTGCTAAATCAAACTACCCATACTTTTATTTTACTGCCAGTCAGGTTCATGTTTCAGCTCACTGCCATCAGTCATTGCTCTGGAATTCAAGGCAAAGACAAAACCAGGCCTTATCCACTGCAGGTCTTTGCACCACCAGCTTCAGAAGCCTGGTACATCAGCCATTGTTGAGCTTGGGCCTCACTCAGAAAATAATTGAACTTTTGTCCTCCCCCCTGAGAATACACATAGCCGTGTGGGCATGCTTAGCAGCACCTTAAAGGTCTGGGCCAATCTCTAATTGCAATATGCTATCAAGAAAAAATTAAGAACAATGAATGAATCGCTCTGTGCTTGAAGCAGGATAACATGCCACACCCCAGTAGAAAAACAGAGAAATGTGTGTTCAGAATATCTGTGGGAATGCAACGGGACCGACCGTGAATTTGCCGATGCTGCAGGCGTGCCAAATCTAGCAAGCTGTCTCTGGAACGCCTGCCCTTGGCAGCTGCCAACCACTGCCAGTCATCTCATTAGCAATGATCCTCATCTGCCAACAGGAGAAGCTGCTACAGTGAGCTATTGCTGCTGAACTGTGAGCTTGCTGAGGGCTAGTGGGCACTCAGGAAAGAGTGATACTGCCTTTGTGTCCAGTGGAGCCTCTCCAAGCAGGGTCAGAAGCAAAATGCTGTATTTACACCCCTTGTTTCCTTACCCTTTCTTTCTCCCTTACACACTACAGGGAGCTCCAGTTTGAATCCAGACAATTTTTCCCATGCAGGAAGGAGAGAAAAAAACATTCTATCTCAAAATATCCCCCTAATAAAAACAAAACTAATGCAGTAACCAAAGCAAATTTCTAACTCTGACAAGGAAAACTGGCAGGAGCCTTGTGAAACCAGCTAGCAGCTACTCCAGGCTGCCCCTCCCACCACAATTTGAGACAAAAGGTGCCCAGAAAGCATGGGTGGGATGGATGAGGCAGAAATAAATGACACAAGAGTGGCAAAAGAAGTAGTCAGTGAAGAAATTCCTGCATAGGTTTTAATGATAGACAAAATATTTACTCAGAGGTTTCTGATCAGCTTTCAAAAGCAAGAGATTTTAGGTGTTACACAAAAGACAGAACCCAGCCTGGGAAATTTTCACTTTTGCTTGCCAAGATGTCTAATTTACAAATATTATTTGCTATTTGTGGTAGGGCATCTCATAGCCACATAGCTCCTCTAGTAATGAACTGAAATCTCACTGTGTTAAGGAATATACATTGAGGTGGCAATGCTGGCCTCTACTCAGAGAAGTGAAGCAGATGGAAAACAGACAGATACAGTGAAAACAAATGCATTATGAGTAGTCCTTGCAGAGGACATGCCATGATCACGGTTTACAGTTCACATAGGTTCTTGCAGGCTTTCCTACAAAGATGGGTTTCATCAGGAGCCTGAAAGGTTCAACATTGCACATTGCAGGTGATTTTAAGAGTTCCTCCAAACACGAAGCCGGGATGGAGAAGATCACTCAAGCTGAGGCATTTGAAGAATCCAATTAGTGTTGGCAACTGGCTTTCAGTATTAAAAGACAGGGAAGACACACAGGAATTAAATGGGATGAAGCATATAAATCTGAAGGCAAGTCTAAAATGTCAGATGCAGCAGAGAAAGAGGGAATCTCTGAGAAACTGTGGGTTACAATTGTGAAGATGTTGCAATAATCGAACAAGACCAAATGCTTTAAAGCTTGCAGAGTAAGAAGAGCTAAATAAAGTGGAGTATTTTTAAAGTAACCCAAGATGTAAAGCACAACAGAAATGTCCTCATTGTATGAATATAAACATCCCTTTTGCAATTTGTCTTGTATGAATGTTCCCATAGAAGGAAAATTAATCAAACCACTAGCAGTTTTCATAATAATCTGAAGTCTAAGGTTCCACCATCACCCTACTTTCTGTTTTGTTGTCTTCAGGGTATCTTTGGGGTGGCATTAGTTTATTTCTCCAGAACAGTTTCCAGGTCCCAAAGGAAAACCTGATTCCATGTAAAATCCAACTTCAAGCATTGCACTTTAAATTCAGGGCATGGTAGTGGATTGCAGCACTAAGAAGACATAAAATACTGCTCAGGGCCACAGATTATGTTTAGTAAAGTAGCTCAGGGAATACACAACCTGAACTGCTGATGCAAATAGAAATCCACAGGCATCTGTATGTGATGAAAGATCTACACTCTGGCATTGATGAAGCCAAAGTAGTAATTTAATTTCTGACTGCTAAGCAGTATTAAAAAAAAAAAACCTGAATTATAAAGAGAAGGGCACTCACTCTGTGTTTGCATCCTCTATTAGAGAAGGTGAAGGTTTACTAATGTTGCCTGGGATTCAAAGGTTTTCACAATGCGGTTTGTGGGCTGTGAAAATGGAACTGGAAGGTACCTTTAGGATTTTCAGCTGCAGCACCATAATGGTTAGAGATGTCCTTAAAGTTGGGACCAGCAACAACTGCTGAGCTGGCACGTTGTTCCTGCCACCCACGGAGAAGTGTTAGCATAAGCACTGAAAGCAGCTTTTAAGTGGCCTTGCCTGGCAGAGGAGAGCTGCCAGGGGATATATATTTTGAGACCTTGATAGTGACTATTTTCATGCTGTGCCATTTGCGGATGATATACAGAGCAAGTACACAGCTCACCTGTTTGGTGAAAATATTAACTGCAGGCCTTACTTGTTTGATTCAGTGTCCTCTTGTGAGGAGGCAGAGCGGCACAAAGCTGGCTGGCAGTGTGCTGCTGCTAGGCCCTGCAAGTAAGGCTGGGAGCTGGCTGAGGAGCAGAGGACAAATCTTCCACAGGCTCACAGTGCATGTTCAGGTCTGTGGCACCATTCTGGTGCCTTTACCTGCCTCGCTGCAGGTCTGCCTCCTGTGAACGAAGTTACTGACAGGAAGGATTGCAGATCTCCAAGGATATCTGCGAAATGAGAGTAATTCAATGGTGAAGAGGTAAATACGGCAAGTTCTTAGTCTCAGCCATTGCAAAAGATTTTGTAGAAAAAGCTTAAAACCAGTGCTTACTTCTCATGAGCATTTTACCAAATGCAAGTCTGGACAGGAATGGAAAACGAAAACGTAAGTATTGCATTAATAATGATTAAGCCTGATGCTAATCCTGCTAAAATTTCCACATCAGCTTCTGACTTGAATCTCCATCACTTGCTTGGTTTCAATCACCTGTTTTTCTTACCCCTTACCTTGACTTTTATTACACCCTTCATTACAGAGCCTAGACCTAATGTATGCTAAGCAACTGTAACTTTTATTTCTCTATTTATTCATCAAAATTTTTAGTTATTGCAGTGTAGTTATGTGAGGAAAAGTCATTAGGGTCCAATGCAGATCTTCAGCCAGTGGTTGAATCAGAACTTATCTGGCAAATTTAAGTGGCTTTGGGTAGAAGGTTGAGTCTGAGGCAGAAATGGAATTAGACCTTGGCATCAAACTTCCCATAAAAGAGAAATCTTGGTAGGGTAAAGAACTCTGCCCTTTAAGCTGGAAAGTTTTATTAGGAATGATACAAATCAATATTCATTGAATTGCTTGCACTGTAGGAGGGCAGGTGAATGATGGACAAGAAGTGTTGAGGTATTGTTTTTCCTCCTGCCTCACTTGGCAAGGCCTTTTTCACAATGGAGCTGCTTCTCTCCTTGCAAATACGACATCTTCATCATAGATTAGTCATAAGGGGAGAGGTGAAATAAGAGTTTGCCAGCACACCTGAAATAGCAAAGCAATGCAGGGGAAAAAACAATAAATATCAATTGAGTGTTTGCTTTATGATCTAGGGATACTTTGAGGGTCTCTAGGCAAAACACTGAATTCAATTTCTCCACATATAACAACTGCAGTGTACACTTTGTCAATATTTTTAGCAGAGATCTCAAGTTGTCTGGGAACTGGGGCACGTTCATTTTTAAGGAGAGAACAATCTGAGCCTAAAAGATGTTTCTGGTACTGATCACTCAGAGAGCCCCTCAGTTCTCCTGCAGAGATCAGACGCGGGTACTTCAAAGGCTCTTCCCCTCTAGCTTAGTGGCTGTGTGAGGGCATTCACTGTGTAACTGGTGGTTATGAAAACAAAGATGGAAGGGCTGCCTGAACCACAGGCCAGGCCCCCACAGCTGTGAGCTCTTCCACGTACTGATCAATCTACATTTTAAGAAGCAGTTGGTTTTGCTCCTATAGTCATGGGCTTTTACTACGTTTGAGGCAACTCTCTTATCAGAGTTAAAAACAGCCTTTCCCACATACAAATACATGGGAGTCAACAAGTGTATAGCAGGAGCTCAGGGCTTCCCAACAGCCTGGCTGCACTGCTCACTTTGAGGGAACCTTTCAGCTCAACCATCTGAAGGGAACCTTCAGAAGGGGAATTTGCTCATACAGTCTCTCAACATAAAAAACGAAAGGGATATTACCATGAGAGAGAACCTGGATCAGCCTGTCCAGCTGAAGGGGCTCCTCCTCTGTGACCCAGAAAATGTAAATGGACCAGAGCTTCAAAATTATTTTGCATCTTCCCTAAAAGAAGAATGTGAAACCAAATTAGGCCATGAAATGCTGTCTATAGCACCAGTTGCATTTGTGGTGTGTGTGTGGGGATGTGAAATTTAGAAATACATCTTTTATCTGGATGAGCTTCATTTTGAATGAGCCTACAATCAGTACCAGAGGGTTTGTTGCCTGAAGCAATGTGTGCAGTATTTGTGTGCTTTCATCCAAGAGTGCAGGCAGTTCCACCATCTGCCCTGTCTCCTGTTTTTGTGCCAAACTAATGGATTCCTGGACGCAGCAGAGACAGAGTTTCTATCTATCAGTTTGCTTATTTGTTTCAGTTGCTGAAGATTTGTGTAACCGATGATTACTACAGTAGTGCTTCTAATCTTTTAAGTGAACTTTTCTATCTGATAGTAATGCACCAGTTGCTAATACTTTTTTCCAAAGGTTATGCCTAGACCAAAAATCAAAATCTGGGCTTCATTGGGAGACTGTGTCTCAAGGAACTTACTCCCCTTCATCTGTCCAGCCCTTACTTCCCTTTCATCCTCCTCCTTCTCTCCAAGGAGCCCCTGATCACTACTCTCTCACAGCCTGTCTCCTGCTCCTGTTTGCCTTTCCCTATACCTTGAGTCATTACATCTTGCACATTTATGCGAGGAGACACATTATTCCAAACCTTATTTTACACATAAAGGGTTGAGAACCAGAAATACAAAAATCCAATATATTAGTCTGGGATGTTAATGGCAAAAGACCAGCTATCATTGGCAAAAACCCAAAACTAATCCAGCTGCCCACTGAAGCATGAACAAATGCAGCTCGAATGTCTCCAAAACCACTAAGAACAATTAATTCACTCCCTATAAGCTCCAATGCGCTTCCTCTGAGTGGGGCAAGGAAGGCATCTCCATCTTCCAGGGAAGCAAACCAGCGCCCCTTGCTGCCAAACTCCTGTGCTATCAAAGCCAGAAGGAATTCTGCCATTCATTTCCCCAGCAAAGTCCTGGAATTCATCCCACTTTTCTGGCAACAGATATTTGAATGAAATATTCAAACCTGGATCTCTATTACCCTGAGGTTCAGGATGGCAAAATCAGTTACTCCTATATTTGATTAACACCTTGAAAACAATTTCTCTCCTGCAGCTTCTTGAAACACATCTACCCTGCTTCACTAGATACCATAGAAATAATGTTCTGGTATTAGACTGCAGTAACACTCCCTTTCAATTCGCCTGCTTTTTACATAATATCATATGACACAAGTTACAGTTGTGATGGCCAGACAGTGAGTTATGTGTGACGGGTTACTCTGTTGCTGGAAGCGAGGAATGTTGCATAAGCAACATATGGAGGAGTAAAACACAAACGGGGGAGTAAAACACAAAAGGAGGAGTAAAGACAGCCTTGTCCAGTCCTGTCTTTTTCCTTTCATTTTACATCAGTTTGATACTTCAGGATTTTTCTTTTTAGCACTTCTCTTACTTTCTTCATGAATGACACCTGGTTCGCATCGGTAGTTCTGTAAAACCGCAACTAATTGCCCAAATTACTCTTGAGATAGCAGAGACCAGAAAAGGCTCATAGACTGTACTCAATCCAGTAGGATAGTTCAAAGGGAAGGATAAGACAAAGAGAGGAACAAATACGAGAAACCCTCTGAGCCTCAGTAACCTGAATGGCTGAGAAGGACATGAATCCCTGCAGGGTCACAGATTGAAGTGCAAATTTTGAGGACTTAACTGTGTCTTCATGGGATATGTCAGCATTTTGGGGACAGGGTATGGAATGGATTAGTTAAGTTAAGCTTTTACTGCAGCTTCAGAACAAAAGCATATGCAGTCTTTGTGTTAGAAAAGCATACCCCAGTGATGTGCCTGGTAGATCCATTGAGAAATAGTTTTAAAAAGAGAAACTCCCTGTTGGAGAAAGTGTTTGTCATCCAGAAAACCCAAGGCATGACACAGACACAAAAAATGTTCTCATTTTATAGAGGGAGAAATAGGCAAGCACTGTTGCATGAGGGTGTCCACGCTTGATCCAGGCAGATTGGTGGGGAGCTTGGCACCCCATCCTGGGCTCCCACCACCCTTGGGCAGCCAGTTCCTCACCAGGAAATCTCAACATTGACACATGCTGTCCAGGCCAGATGAACCACCTGGGTGGCGCACATTTCATAGTGGTGAAAACACCACTCATTACTATAAATATATAAATNAAAAATAAAGATAAGATTCCACATAAACATATCTTTATTCTCCATCTGTATGGATGACAGTAGGCATATGCAGTATAAATTAACACATTCTTTAGTCTTGTCTCCTGCAAAGTAAATTCTTTATTTCAGATGTTAGTTGTGCTGTCATTTATTATGACCTAGGGTCTTTCCTTAAAATTTTGGCAACTGAACTGTTATAGCAACTGTCTTACTATAAATAGTTCAATTTCATTAAGACTTACCAACAGAAATGTAATTTCTCTCTTTCTTTTGCACAGCCCCGGCCCCTATCCCAACACAGCACAGACTTCATCCCTCACTTAGGGAATTTCTTTTTTCCTTGAATTGCTTACACACTTTATTTTACTCATATCATTAAAACTCCTTACTGCAGATTTTTTTTGCAGCCAAGTTTATACAAGCTGCCTCATAGTCTAGAAATATTAGCTATATTTTATTCCCTGCACTTGCATTGCATATCAGATTCTTTTTTTTCTTTTCATATTGAATTAATTTGAAAAACTTGACTTTCTTTGTTTCCTTACTTGTTTTCCTTTTGCCACAAAACATATCCTCTTATTCTTTACTTGCTGTTTTTAAAGAAGGTATTACTGGGTTTTCTTCTGGTGCTGCTGTCTCCCTAAAATGATTTAAGCCAGAACTGTGCTAGCTCAGCTCTATTACAAATAAAACTCAGGGAGCTCTGCTTCATGAGAGCTGGTAAGCAAGCACAGGGACTGTAGAGGAGAGCTGTACAGATGATCAGAGGACCAGAAAACATGATCTCTGAGAAAGGCTGAATGAAGAGATGTTCAGTGTGCAGGGAATAAGTCTGAAGGAATGAGGCAGTTTTCAAGAATGTTGATCTTTTTCCAAGGAAGAGAAAAGATTTTCTCTGTATACATACAACAGCAAAGGCAAGAATGGGTGGGCTTAGTTGTAAAAAGGGAATTCAGACTGGATGTAAGAAGAAAACTAATGAGAAACCTTAAAATGCAGTGAAATGGTGGCTTTGCGTTGCCAGATAAGCCCTGGGAGATCCACTATTCGTCACCTTCAAAACCAAACATCTTCATGACAGAAATGTAGTTGATCCTTCTTCAACATGGGGATGAGTGACCTTTTGAGATCTTCCTGAATCCGTTTTTATATGATTCAGTCTTCACTAAAAACATGCTGTGGAATATTCCTGCTTATAGTGAAAACTGGGAGGGCAAATTAAGTTTAAAAGTTGAATCTCTGCTACAAAGAGACAATAAAGTGAGTAAATACTAGCATCAACTGAGAGCATGCTAACTTTGTAAATTTTGATGACTTGAATCAGGAGTGAATGATCTTACAAAAAGAAAAGATGCAGAACTGTCTATTATTCAATTGTTAAAAGGTATTTCAAAACTAAATCGTGAAGCTAAAATATATTTTTATTAAATTGAGAAAATGAAGATGGAATGATTTTTTTTATTCACTGCAAGATAACGTGACATGCACCTTGCAAAGCTGGGGACATGCAGCAAATCAGCAACAATAAAGGGATATATATGGAAAATCTATCAAATACACTTACAGAGAGAGCTGTATAAGGACATGACAGCACCCAATTTCACCCCTTTGCATATTTATCTTAGTAAAGACCATCAGTTATACATCTGATGAGGCAAGGAGGGATCCCTTTTCAGAGGGCAGCAGGTGGGAGACACATGGTGCACACAGGGGCTCTGTGATCGCCACCACCCTGCAGCAGCCTCCCTTCATTAACGCCATATGAGGCTTAAGGGCTTGTTTTCTGCATCATGTTGGAAAACTGAAGGCCTGGCCTAAGTTAATACAAAGCTATGGAATGTAACTTCCCAAAGTTTTAAAAATGTTGGTGTCTTAATGGAAAACTATTAACAAAATGACACTGAAGACTTCAATACTTTGGGGTTGAGCCTGCCTAGCATACAAATAAGCTGCTTGTTCTTTTTTTTTTTTTTTACCTCCAGGCATTAAACTGATTGCAAATTCAACCTGTGATCTGAAAATTAGTTTTCTTCTGTAAGCTTGTAAGCAGTGAGGTGATAAGCTTTGTCCATCCAGGTCTCTTGACAACTTTCAGAGCTGCAGGCAACTGAGAACTAGGACCTGTGTTATTGCATATTTACATAAGCAGGTTCTGCAGTAGCATGTCTGAATAAAAAGTAAAAAATATAAAAGGTTTCACATAAATAGGTTTCTTTTTTAAGATACCAATGAAGAAACAGCCTCTACTTTGCATTTTTTTTCTTAGCCATGTTAATTTGGCAGCTATAGCAGGAGGAGCTTGTTTTTGTCACTAAAATAAGATCCAACCGAACTCTTACAGGGAGCACATTACAGATAAAAGCAATTTCACAGTCACTTTTCAGAATAAAATAGCAGTTGAGATGGAAAGACACACATTATGTTAATAGTAAGAGACGTGAGAGAGTTTTCAAAGGAATTTTAGTTAAGGAAAGAGAAAGAAACTCCAGGTTTCCTTGCTGTCAAAAGGAAAAGCAACCATGATTTCTTTAGAAGTGATATAAAATAAAGGTGCAATAAAAAGGAAGGAAGGTGAACCATTATTTTAAGTTGCAATCAAGTGGTGAAATGAGGACATAGGACAGAGGCGAGGCAGCAAATGGCTCACAAGCTTGCGGCCATGATCAGCCAAAGCAGCCCAGGACAGGAGAGACCCAAAGGGCGACAGTCCTAAGTCCTATGTGAGCCTGCAACATGGTGAAAAAAAATCATCAGATTTCTTAAGACTGCTGTGGAAGTTCCTAAAATTGTAGGTACTTAAAAAAAAAAAAAAAAAGCAAGTTTTGACAAGTTCTCCAGCTTCATTTGAGTCTTCCTCTGGATTTCGGGTCTGCTGGAAAAGGAACATGGCATCCCTCAGTAAATTGACTCATGTTTCCTCTGTGTTTCTTCTTTCACAGGCAAGTGAAAGGTGCCTTTCAGTCTTGCCACTCAACCCTAAACAGTTCTCCTGCAAGGCAGCCAAATGGGCACCAGTTTTTTTCATACTTGCAAAACTGAAACAGAGTTCAAGCAGAAACAAGCACAATTGCCAAAACCCTAAATGTCCAATCCCATTACAGATTGACACATCTTCCTGATATAGTGAGACCTTGAATTGACAACAGAAAAAGATAACCGGGTCATATGCTATCATGCCAAAAGGGCCAGCATGTTACAGAATCACTAGCAAAATGCAGTGAGATTTATGGCAAAAAAAGGTCTCTATCTTATTTCCCTTTTATAGGGCCTTATGGCAAAAAAAAAAAAAAAAGAAATTGTGCAACAACTGTGGTAGGCTGTGGAAAGGCCACACTGTGCTTCTTGATGGGCACATGGTGGGCACTTAGTTCCTAGCCCAGGAGTACACAATGACCAATAATAATGCAACTGAGACCTCCGGTTGGTGTCCAGTATCTGAGACCTTAAAAAACATCAGAAAGACTCATTTTTTAGCACTTCATTAGACATCATGTCAAGTCCTTTCATTAGCTCTTGGAGACTGAAAATACAAGAGAAAATCGCTGAAGGAAGAACAAAAGAAAATGCTGCTATCGACTGCTTCCCTGTAGACTTGTTAGAGAAGCCACACATTGAAGGTGATACCTTTCTTAAAATTGAACACTTGCACTGTGAATCAGTTGTACAAGTTTTTACTGTTCTTCTTTCTGCTATGCCAGGCCAGGCTTAGAGGATGATACACTGTGGTAGTGTGCATTGAAAGAACTTAGTTGGGAGTTGCCTGACTTCTCTTCCCGGACAGGGCAGGGGTCTCGGGACAGCACAGTGACACAGCTCTTGTGTGCAAAGTCCAACAGTATGTGGAGACCTTGCGTGGCTCTAAATCCTACATGTAGTTCAGGTAGGTGGTCATGCTTCTGGGAGCCACAGCAAGAAGGATCCACTGGAGAAGATTACAAAATCAGACTGGGTTAAGAAATTTATCACAAATACTCTGGATTTCTAGTTCACTTTGAATTATTTTATTTAAGATCTCTTTTTCATGAAAAGAGCTTATAGTACCTTGAACAATACCTTGTTCACTGAAAATTTGGATTAATTAAAATCAATCTAATTTCCAAATATTAGTTGATTGCATTGAGCATGCTTGACTAAAATGAGAGAAGGTCAAAAGAGAAGAAAAAAAGCCTACTCTTCCTTTAAGATGTCCACCCTTGCTTGGGAAACCTGTTTCAAATCCCTTCTAGAACCTCTTTCATAAAAGATTGCAAGTAGGATTACCTAAAGGAAGTTAATTTCAACATCAACTATTCAACATGCTTCCAATTTATAGAATTTGTTTATTACTGACCAGAGCAGGGACTGGCAGCTGGGCCTGCCCAAGTGGTGACCTGCTAATGAGCTCTCTGGCCAACCACAGACACAAGTGTTTCCCATTTCCTGTAAAATGGGACTGGTTTGATAGAAGGGAGGTTCCATAGTGCATGGCTTGCTGCCCTCTTGAGGACCCATCTGGAGTACTGTATCCAGATCTGGGCCCTCCCAATGCAAGAAAGATGTGTAACAGTTGGAGAGGGTTCAGAGGAGGCCACAAAGATGATCAGGGGGTTGGAAACACTCCCTTATGAGAACAGGCTGAGGGAGCTGGGCTTGTTGAGCCTGGAGAAGAGAAGGCTGGGGGGGACCTCATTGCAGCCTTCCAGTAGTTAAAGGGAGCACACAGACAGGAGGGGAATCAGATTTTTACAAGGGTAGAGCGTGGTAGGACAAGAGGGAATGGATTGAAGCTGGAGGAGGGAAGGTTTAGATTGGATATCAGGGGGAGACACTTCACAGAAAGAGTGGTGAGGTGCAGGAGCAGGCTGCCCAGAGAGGTGGTGGATGCTCCAGCCCTGGAGGTGTTCAAGGTCAGGTTGGATGGGGCCCTGGGCAACCTTGTCTAGATGCAGGCCTGGAGGTTGGTGGCCCTGCTCGTGGCAGGGGGGTTGGAACTTGATGATCCTTGGGGTCCCTTCCAACAGATCACTCTGTTTTTTCTGTTTTCTGATGACCCTTCTGGGAGGACAAAGATACACTTCATATCTGTCTAATCAGGAAGGATAAGGTTGAACTTAGCTCTCAGGTTACCAGCATGTCCTGGCCCTACATGTATCACCCATAAGAGCATATTTTGAAGTTTCTTTGAAACTATTTGATAAATTTCTGCTGCTCCAAAACTGTCAACTGTTAGCTTATTTTTTCCAAATCTTCTGTCTTAACAGCCATCAGTCCCACAAGCTGACTTTGCTGCATGGGGACTCACAGGCATTGTTTCTCTGATGATTAAAAACCGTCTACTGCAGTACACTGTGAAAGTACAGCCTTCAGGTTCTGAGTTAATGCTGACTTTTATTCTCAATGCTTTTTCTCCCTCATTATGATCTACAGCTTTTGTCTTCTGGAAAGAGTAACCTCAGAAAAAAAACCAAAAACAAAAACAAACAAACAAAAAAAAATAACCGCAGTTCCCTGTTATATTTTTTATACTACTTTCTGCTATAAATTTTGGGAAAGTCACTGCATGTAAATATTGGCATATACGTTATGTGATTGCGTTTTTAGGGGCATGCACAGCATCAGCCTCAAAGTAGCTTTACTGACAGAGTATAAATCAATCATAATCTCCACCTTTTCCCCGTTTTTCTCTTTCAGACTGTCTTATCATGTCTTGTCATCTGCTTCATCTGTTGTCCTGCTGCACCCTGCTTCCTTCCACCTACTGATATTTATTCTTCCTCTGACAGTCCTTCTACCCTCTGACATCAGTTGCAAAGTTGCTGGGAAACAACCCAATTGTGAAGCACCCCATTAGGCTTGTTGTTCCAACAATGGTCTCCCGATGTGACAATCTGGGCTCACCATGACACTGATGCAGGCATGGGCAGCAGCATGGTCCCATTGTCTGTCCCTTTTGCACAGGTGCAAAGCCACCCCTCTAAGCCTTCTGGCACTCCCTGGTATCAAGGCAGCAGTCTCTTCCCAGTAGCCTCCTAGAGAAGGACATTGGGGTGACCTCTGGCTGTAAGTGGGAGCAGCCTTTTGGCTACCACCATGGGATGTGCCAGGCACCAGGTGGGAGGATGAGGATCAGAAGAACAGAAGGTCCTAGGACTCACCCTTTTACAGTTAAACTGGCTATTGTCCTCTCCTGCTTCACGTTCACTGAATGAAAAATTCACAATATTAAATGAACCAGAGAATAATGGAGCTGTTCTGTATAATTCCCCTACACATTTTGGTATTTCAGAGCTACAGCAGAATCTTACTAATGCCAGTGTCGCTTAGGGAGCCACGCTCTGTTCTGTCACCTTGTGCTCATCCTTGACTTTTTGGAAATGCTTTGTACATAACACACTTTAAATCTGCATTGTGATAATTATTTCCTTCCATTTAAACCTGGCCTGGGCCTCAGCTGCATGGATACTTTTACGCTGTGACCAGAGAGCCTCCTTTCCTATCCTTACCTCTGAGATTTCATCAGCACAGCCCCGTCTTTGTCATCAACATTAGTCTTTAAATATATTTAGAATTTCTTTTCCTTGGTGGACCATGTTCCCAGTTTGACATACCATCATGGAAAAAGGCAAATGCTCTGCTAAAATCTCGATGGTTTATACAGCATGTTTCCCAGTCCAGCTGTTCTTTATGCCACAGATACTTTGACGTACCTATTTTGCGACAATGTTCTTACAACTCAGATACACTTTCATTAGTACGATTCCTAAAACTGCAATGGGATGTGACTCACACCACTTATTCTTTACAGATTGGAATTTGAGGGGTACAATACTCTTGATGGGTAACAGGAATATGACATTTGGGCCCACAGTGTATTCAGCCAATTCCTTCAGACATCCAGGTTCTGCTCCACCTGCAATCACTATATATATCCTTTACCCAAAATTCAGGTATCTTGCTGTTATTTAATAGCCATAATGTATACATACCTACCTAAAAATGCTGGTGGCTACTTCTTGCAAATCAGTAAGCTTCATCAGTCCAAATCAAGATGCTAAACATACACCCATAAAAAAGAAATTTTCTTTGATCCGAGTCCCAGTCACAAGAAGAACAGATAATCCAGTTAGCTAATTCGCGTTTTAAGATAATTGCTGGAGTTCAAAGATGACTAAGGAGTAGACCTCTGGTACCACTGGATCTACAGGCAGCATGTTTTTGCCTTACCAAAAACATGCTACCTGCATGTTTTTGGTAAGGCAATGGTTTGCTGTAGGTTACTGTGACTCTGGCTGGCATCACACCTGACAAATGTAGGGTGTTTCAGAAAGTGAGCTGGACAGAGCAGCATTGGGGGTGAGCCACTTCTGCAGGACAAAATCCTGCTGCATTCCAGCCCGATGCTCGATGCTCGTTACCCTTTACATAGAGACCTGCTCTCAGCCTGACCTCAGTCCAGAGGATTGGCACTGAAGGGACTCTTATGAGGCATCCTGCTGCTTGCTTAAGTGTTGGTTGGTTTGTTTGCCTTGTGAAAAGGAATCCTAATGTCCCTAAATAGATTTGGTTTTTTTCCAAAGCTATGAATTCAGTTATCCAGTAGCATTATCCAGCTGACAGACACCAGAAAGAAAACACGGTGTGTATTTTATCAATGAGAAATGTAGATTTACTATTCCTTCATGCTGCCGTATTTTTTCTCAGATGTTTGATGCAAGGAGGGATTTAGCTGATCATCGCACAGCCTGGCCTTCCTACCTCTACGTTGCTGATTTGTCTCTTCATCTTCCTCTAACAAGCTGCTTAATAGGAACACAACATGGGCTTTTTTAAAGACAGCAATATTTTTTTTTCCTATTAATTTTCCAGATCCTAGTTTTTGGTCACTTTGTAAATGGTGGACCTAAGAGATTTTAAAACACCCATGGAATGCCAGTGAGAACCTAAAATCTCTAACCCTTTTTATAAGAGCCTTCTAAATGATTTTGAATTGCAGATAGGATGTGGTTTAAATATCTTTAGAAATCAGTGCCATTTCTGCAAATGTCTGGATTTTCTGTGATGACAAGATGGAGAGCACCAGATCCATACTACCACCTCCTTCCCTTCAGGAGACTGAAGCAGGCCTGAGCTGGGAAGTTGTACTCTTAATTTCTATATCATACAAAACAGCCTAGCCTGAGGCTTCTACTATCAGGGATTTTTTCTTTTCCCCCCTACCTCCACCCCCCACCCCACCCCAAGAGTCATATCAGAGAAAAAAATAATCTTCTCTAGAAGATAACTGGAAAATGCAGCAAAAAGCAAATTTGCTGTAAATTTTTCCTATGTACCATTTTGGATAGAATATAAAGCAAAAAAAAATATTCAGAATATAAATTCTGTTGGAGGAAAAAAAAACCCACAAACAATAAATCTCAGCTCATCTGTTTCTACAACTTGTGCACAGAAAGCACATTCAGATCCTCACAGAAACCCCAACAGCATTTTCCTCTGGTTCAAGCTAGCTACTGCTGAATTTGTTTTTGGCTTAAATGAAAAAGATATTGACAAAGAGCACCCTCTCACCCTTGCAGACAAGCCAACTGCCAAAATAACTACTTTCCCTTCTGTAGACAAGTCTAGCAGCTTCCAGACTTTTACATGGTGGCCACTGAGCAGTGACTCTGGTTGTTGAGGTGGTGGGAGCTGCCAGAAAGGTGGCCCAGGTAGAAGGGGAAAATTACTTAACAGAAGAAAATGTATGCTGGAAAAGTACTGATAGAGGAAATGCCTTCCAGCCTGGGAACTGCGAGCCTGAGAACCAGGCCTGTGAAACAGAAGCATGCTTGAGAAGTGCACATCTGGCATCTTTGAAGTGCAGCTGGGTACCTAGAAACCATAGACATTGAGAGATCCCATCAGTAACTGCAAAAGCAAGGAGCCATGACAGTAACTTACTCTCTAAAATGGTTAAAATGTCTGGAAAGAAGAGGGCAACATCCTGAGAAAGAACGAAAAAGTAGCTGAGAAAGTAGCTGCTATTGACTGTTCTAACTGCAAGAAGAGGAAAACAGTCTGGGAAAATAAAAATTGGTCTGAAAGAACGATAAATATAATCATCAGTGAGTTGCCCCAGGTGAAAACCAGAAATTAACAGCATCTATTGGCTGCTCAAGGCTGTGATGTTCCATGCCCTCTTATGACAGTGTGATATAAAAATCACTTATTTTTTAATCAAAATGGAGCTGTTCTCTCTCTCTTTGAGAACTTCCTGTGGTGCACATGCTTTTCATTCTCTGAAAAGGTTGAATTTTCCACCCAAACTTTCTATGAGATCTCGGATGTTCCTGGGGATGCCTGGCTGACTCCAGCCTCCATGACAGAGAACATCACTGAAGTGATACTCTCTGTTATGTTATTGGTCCTCATTGGGCCGCCTTCTGCAGCTGGTTTGGTTCATCCTACCATGGATGGGTTGACCCCTTCTGAGGCCTTTATAATTTTTTTTAATGCTGATATTATATGTTGATATAAGTATCATAAGTACATCTGCTATTATTTTTTTCATAAATAGCTTCATTACTGCTAACTTTGTAGTAATTTGTACCAGTGTACATACTTGGTTGTTGCTATAATACTATTGCTGCTATACTATTGATAGTTGACATATTGTTGATTGTTACTATTACTGATTGCTGCTATACTTTTAATTTCAAATAATACTTTCTAACAGCTTGAGATATGTATATATTCCCTTCATTAATCATACTTGCTAGTGGTGATTTTTTTTTGTATTTGTGGTATTCTGTAGTGAAGCAGGAAAATTTAGAGGATAAAGCTTCCATGCTTTTTTTGCATTACAGAATCAGACCAGGATCTCTACACAGCCACAGGTTGGGTAGTCCTTCAGGTCATGACATGAGGAGGAGAAAAGACAGTTTCCCTGCAGAGCTCTGAGCAAGATCAGTGGAAGGGTCTGTGATGTCAGTGTCAGTAGGTGCCATAGCACCTAGGCCAAGAGGTGACCTGAGTGAGCTGGAAAGCAGGAGAACACTCATAATTGGAACAGCTACAAGCAAAATAAAGTGAATCAATATCTGCAGTATTTCTACATTCATGAAACACCTAAGGTTGTTTAAATTTACAGGAAAAACTTTGGAGAATGGCAATGTGAAGGAGCTGAGACTGGGAAAGTTGGTGAGTGCTGCTGAGAAAAGGTGACTGGACTTAGAGCTCTACTCAGATATATATGTGCATGTCATGAGAGGAAAAAAATAAATCTCAACTTGGATTTAACTCTCCTTTTGCTCCTCTTACACAACTTAAAGTATGAAAGCAATTTATTTACAATGTCAATTCGCTTGTAGTTCTCAAAGCCAGTTTTGCTACTTATCTGGTTCTTGTGTATATAGGCATTTGCTAGAGAATAGAAAATTGTCTTCATCTCAGCATGTGAAAAATCAAAACTCTGCTACCTTGCTGTTGCCTTTGAAGGTCTATAGCAAAGGCAAGTATAGGCAATAGGACAGAATGAGCTTTAGGGCATCCAAGGAAAAACATTGCTATGAGCTGATGGAGATGATTCTTTCATTGTCCTCCTCCTCCCGGCAAAGGTTAAAAAAGAAGGTTCTAACTAGAACTGCTTGGAAAGGGACTTTGTTTTTTCTTAAATACAGTTTTTACCTTTTTAAAGAAAAATCTGAATCTGAAACATTGACATTTGCCTATACCAAAGGCGCTGATGTGGCTCAAAAGATGTTGCTGCGGAGTGGCTCTCCAATGTTTGCTCCCAGGGCCAGGCTCTTCCCACACATGCTCTCTCTCTCCTTTGCAGAGATGCCAGGATAGCACGTAGCCACAGTGCCTTTCAGGAGATGCTGTCATCAGGGGCTTGGTGAGGAGAGAATAGGCTTCCACAAGCCATCAGCAACAATGGCAAATATTTTTTTCCACACATCTGGCCAAAATGTTTTGTCTTTTACTGCTCAATCTTTAGAGAGAAGGAAAAAGAAAAAAAACACATCAGAATCAAATGCTGTTTTGTGAAAAGAAAACTCACCATTTTACTTCAAGAGTTTTGACAGAGATTTTCTAACAAATTTCCTTGTAGAATGGAGGGTGCAGAGAGGGATGATCTCATAAACACTGTCCCCTCTTGCCCCAGCAGCTAAGCGAGAAGGTGTGGGGAGATCCCTGGAAATCCCACCAGCTCGACAGTGAGAGTCCTGCCCCACTGTGATTTGGAGGTCATACAGTGTCCACAGCTCACTAAAGGGCCTCTGCAAAGAAACTGAAGGACCCCTCTTGGTGCCTCCAGAGCTAAGGTGGACACTGCTGGTCAGATTTTCCACCTAAAAAATTAAATGCTGGCCTTCAACCTACTCATTATCATCTTTCCTGTGTGTTTTCTTTCTTTTTGAGGTTCTCATTCACCATCCATATTCTGCTTGTTGCAACTTACGGAGAAACTTGCCCTTGCTAAGAAGGAGACCTCTGCAGTAGTGATATATGCCCACATTGGTTGTTTTATTGGTTTTCCAGTGGGTACTGCTCAGCACTTTCTCTCTGTCCACTTTAATATCTGAAAGATCTTGGTCTTGTCTTTGTTCTTTAACATGAGAAATAAGCAGGCACTGTTTCTTAAATTCAGATAAAAAAGGATACATGATAATTACCAGCCACATGGCTTCCCGGATAGATCCCCTTTCCCTCCCCCCCCCCCCCCCCCCCCCCCCCACCAAAAAAAAAAAANCATTATGCTCCCTTAATCTAATAAAGCTAACTGTGATAAAGATTGATTATGGATATCAGCTGGCCACCATATAATACACAATGGTCAATAAAACCTCAATGCAAGATTAAAATTCTGATTTTTAATCTATTTTTACTATGGGGAGGTAACCCACAAGGCCCCCAGCACCCATCTCTGACCATGTAACTGCCCAGGTGCCTTTTTCACATCTGCACTGCTAAATCTCAGCACTGAATTTCTTTCAGAGATCATTTTTAGTGGCCAAACAGCCACTGGAGCCTTCCCTGGGCAGGTTTTCAATACTCCTTCTCAAAGCAACACTCTTAACCCTCTTATCTACATGGTTTTTAAAGGAAGATTGAGCTCCATCTGTAAGTTTCCTAGGTATCATGTAAAATATAATTTCTTTGACTTTTTTTTTTCTGAATTCTGAAACTTAGTAAACAACAGTTCTTAGAAAAAGAAAACTGTATCTAATGTGCTGCATACTGTGCATTTAGGCTGAAAGGGAAATAATTCACATAGAAATTCACATAGAAATTATACAATGGAAAGTACTCCTATAAACCATTTTTGTGCTAGAGGAACATTAAACAACTCTAAAAAGATTAAAAACAACATATGGTATTTTTCCCTCCTCCCCCCCCACCACCACCACTACTAGGACAACCAAACACATAACTCAGCTTTTTATGATCTGGCATCAGCGGATGCCAGTTATCACTGTTCGGTTGCCATCACACAGCTCCTTAACAGATTGCAGTATAGCTACAATTAATTAGGAGGAGAGCTCACTGCTGGCACTGCCACCCCAGGCCTCCAGTTCTCCTGGGGAGCATGCGGTCACTCCCCAGTGGGGAGCAGTTGGCTGGTGAAGGCCAGCAGGATCTTCAGGATCCTTAACACAGATTTTCCCAGAAATTCTCTGAATTTTTCACCACGAAATGACCAAACCTCAGCATCAAGAAGGGTGTGGGACAAACCTTTGAGTACAGAAGGCAGCACATGTGATGAGTTTAACAAAATACAAAAGCTCACCAAGTATGTTAGCTGTCACCTAAATGCACAGCTAAGGCAAAAAAGTTCAAGTATCTCACTGGAGCCACCACCCTGAATCCATTCCTCTCCTCCTCAGGACAATTGAGCAGCTCTCAGCATGACATGTAGAGGCCTTGAGGGATCCCCAACACAGCACTAGCATACCTGCAGCTTCAATGCTGCTGAACTTCCATCTCCAGTCTAACTGATAAATCTCATTAAAAGAAGCTAAAAATAGAATAACATAATTTCTGTTTTCTTGAACCTGAGAGGAGGAGGGCTGTGCTGGGAATAGGAGAAGCAGTCTTGTGTACATGTCCACAAAGCCAAGGAGATGTGGCTTCCAGGATTGTCTCTTATTCAGCTGCATCTCAGAGAAAAGGTGGTGAACTCTACTTCAATCCCAGTAAAGGATTTTAGCTTATGTTGATTTATATTAACAGGGAAAGTATGTTACAGAGTACCAATGATTTATAGACATTTATGTCTGGTGAAGCTAAAGAATTCAAGTAAATTGTTGGAGTACACAAATTGTATCCATCCCTAAACTGCTGGACTTAACCTGGAGGAGGCTTGTGGAGTTGCAATGACATTTTATTCAATGAATGCCTCTGTTTATGTCTTTACACAATAGAAAATGCTGAATATGTAGAACATTCCAATTAGAAAAAAGAAGTCTCCCTTCACTGTTAGTTCTTCTATTTTAACTTTCTTCCTCATTCATGCTGAATGAAGAGTTAAGACCTCCATCACATGTTTAATACCCTGTTCCTATGCCATCCTCTGGAGTTTCCCGTGACAGTTTTAAAAGGAAAACACCTACAATACTGCCACAGTCCAAATTACATGCAATGAGTTACAGTGTTTTCCCTACCAGTGAAGCATTAGCTGCTACATATTATAATTCTACTAATTTGGCCTTGCACTTCTGTGTTAGACTATCCATGTATCTCTTTCAAAAGCCCAACAAAATAGGAAAAGACTATTATCCTTGTAGATTCTGAATCAGGGAGTGAAAGAGGATTATTGAACTCAACTAAAGCTATACAGTGAGTCAAATCTGAATTAGAAATAAGATCCAAGAACCAAAATCTATAATCCACTTCTCTGACTGTTATTTTCCCCCCTCAATTTCAGCGATCTTTTCATTCACATATTTCCCATTCAGAGGACTGCCTATTTTTTTTTTTTTTCCTGAGCCAAATTGCATGTAACTCCAGAAAATATGAAAGGGGTCCTCTTTGTCCAGGTGCATATATATTTATGGAGGTTCCTAGCCTGACACTACCATCAACTCAAAAAAGTTTGAAGCTAAAGACAAGAAAAAGAAAACACTATAAATCATAAAAGGATGTAACTGGATTATTCACTGTAATACTGGAGATTTTTCTAGCAACACATACTTTATAATGTACTTTCTAATGGATGTTGTATTCTTAATATTAGATAAAATGGTATAATTTAAATTACATTCATTTTGCAATGAGGAAAATGATAGCTGAATTAAAAAAGAGAAATACCATCTAAGTTCCAATGTAATTACTTACAAGTCTCATCATAGTCATAACTTTGAAAATGTTTATGATTTTCAGATCCAGTGACAGCAGGGTATTTTCTACAAGAGTCACTGGGGCCTCTGCTGTTGTTTTTCTGGGTGCTACAGCACAGGGTGGCACTATGGTGGGGGAGATGAAACAGCTGAGGACAGGCTGACAAGCACAGCTCAAGGATGCAGAAAAGCATGTTGGGTCTTTCATGAGTAACACAGAGTTTTGAAAGTCTTGCAGAACAGTGTCTATTTAATTTAAAATTATTTAAATCCATTTTTTTATGATATTGCTTGTTAGTCTGGCCAGCTCCAAACAGGGTGGCTAGGCACATGCAGCTGTGATGGCTGAGGTCCAGCTTGGGCCCACAGGTTGGGGCAGGGCAGATGTCACCCCTTTTCATCCACAGCTGTTCCTGCTGTGAGAGAAAAAGAACTTCTCAATCACACAGAAGCAGGAGATGGAGGGGGAAGGAAGCCAAAACCACCACTGCAGCTGCAGTTCCCCTGGGCTCAGGAGACCAGTGGAGAATCCAACGACTTTTGGGACTTGCCTCCAGTGAATGGAGGGATATGGCTCCCAGGCCATCTTCACACCATGGTGTCTGACCACCACTGGCTGAGCTGCACCAGGCAGTGGTGGCACCACAACAGGGACATTCATCTGCAGAGCAGGGTCTGGGTGACACCTGGCCCCCTCTCCCCCATGAAGTGCCACTTTGGAATGACCTTTGTGCCTCTGGAGGTTTTACCCACCCCCCATGACTTCTCTGGGCACAAGCAGCTATTGAGCTGCTTCTTCTAGTGGCTCGCTGTTTGGCAAAGCTGCTGGACCCACCTTCCTAACCTTTCCCCGGCCTCATGCTCTGGTCCTGGTTCTTTGGAAAAGGACAGCTTCTCCATGGAAGCAGAAGCAAAACTTAGAGATAGCTCAAGTATTGTTTTATTAATATGACTGTCAGAATAGTAACTTTTTATGTTAATGCTTTTTAAGAAAATTCTATGATTCAGAAGGGAAATTTCTTATCCTCCTGTCTTCGAGAAGCTGAGAGTTCAGGCTGGGGTGGGCATCTAAGTAGACAATGAGAGAGCTTAGGATTGTGCAAATTGGATTTTTTTGAGAAAAAGACTACTATATGACCCTTATTCACAGGTCCAGAAAACCCATTTCATCACAGGTATCCCTTGTGGACATCAGCTGGTGCAGGGTGTGGGGAAGGCAAAGTCCCCCTGATGTATTCAATATATCAGCTACTGTCAGAGAAAATTGCCACGTTAGATGGCCTGACACGGTGGCTATGACCCTGAGGTCTACAATATTGTCTAATTATTTTTTCACAGAATCTGGAGGAGGGACATTCAGTCCTTCTGCCAGGACTTTACAAACACCTTCTTTTTAAGTACAGTATGAAAGCACTCAGCAGCACACACCTCTAGCAACACCTGAAACCTCCTCATCACAGTCCTCTGTGATACGGGATGAAAGCATAGTGGCTCTAACTGCATTTTCAAAACCATGGTTGAGAAAAGGAATTGTGCACATTCTTTGCCAAGTGATTAATATTAAAGAGGAGAAATCTCAATTACTAGTCAAAAGGGAAGCATGTTCTTAATAAGAGAACATTTGGACCAAAACAAAATGTCAAATGTTTTCTGATCAGCTGCATCCTCAGCTTGATGTGCCTCCTACTCACTCACAAGATCAGCATCACCTACTGAGCTCCAGAGTGAAATCAGTCATGCAGCTTGGTGGCTTTTCCACTTGGTGCTGGTGTCTTTGGGAGTTGCGGAGCAGTGGTGGGAACAGCCAGCCTATGTGGAGATCACAGACACAGCAGGGAGGTGGGACCCTCGGAGGGACCTGAGGGGATGCACCCTTTGGGGGGCATGATGAGACCCGCAACTTTAAAAGCAAACCAGAAGTTGGTGTATACAAGTGAAATGAAGAATCACAGCCAATGTACAGGCCTATTTTTTTTCAAAGGAATTACTCCCCAGGGCTAGAAAGAAGTGTTTGTTTACACCACAGGAAAAAGGTGGAGGTGATCCTCCCCCTCTACTCTGCCCTGCTCAGGCCTCACCTGGAGTCCTGTGTCCAGTTCTGGGCTCCCCGGTACAGACAGGAATCTCCTGGAAAGAGTCCAGTGGAGGCCACAAAGATGATTAAAGGCCTGGAGCATCTCCCCTGTGAGGAAAGGCTGAATGAGCTGGGGCTGTTCAGCCTTGAGAAGACTGAGAGGGGATCAATGTTTATAAATATCTGAAGTGTGGGAGACAAAGGGAGATGGCCAACATCTTTTCAGTGGCCTGTGGGGACAGGACAAGGGGCAATGGTCACAAGTTGGACCACAGGAGATTTTGCACTGATGTGAGGAATAACTTCTTCGCGTTGAGGGTGATGGAGCACTGGCACAGGCTGCCCAGGGGTGTTGTTTATTCTCCTTCTCTGGAGACATTCAAAACCCATCTGTACACCTACCTGTGCAACCTGCTCAAGGGAACCTGCTTTGGCAGGGGGGTTGGACTCGATGATCTCTCAAGGTCCCTTCCAACCTGCACAATTCTGTGAAATCTGTGAAAAACCATCAGGGTTCACAAACCTACCACAGCTTGGCTTCACTAGCACCTCTCTGTGCCTGAGGTACCTGGCTCTCTTGAACCTGTACTGTAAGACTTTATGACCAGTAGTAGGAAAGGCTATGCTGGAGAACAAATGTTAGGGCAAATGAGGCTCTGCTTTGACCTCTGTATTTATTAACTAGTACCCAACCATAGCAACTAGCATCATATACATATATAGCAAGGATTTGAAAAACTACTGTTCGAATATGGTCACAGAGGTTTTCTTTAAAATATAAGTCTCACCTGCACAAAGTATTGTTGCTGAAGGACTGGGAAGCATGAGGAAGTGGTAGCCTGAAAAAAAAGATTTCTGATAGCTCCAAGCAACAGAAAAGTGAGGCTAATGAAAACAACTGTTTCATAATCGAAATTACAGTTTGCGATAAGGTGGCGTATTCTCTAGTGTGGAAACTAAGAAGCTGTTTTCATTCAAAGGTACTTGGTTTATTAAGTTAACTGAGAAGGTCACAGTGAAGTAGGATGATGTTCACAAGAAACAAAACCCCAACAGTTTTCCTCATTATTATGCCTATATTCCACACACTGAGTAGGCACCTAGATGCTGTTAGAACTATATATTAGATTAGCTGTAATTATTTAATTGTAACTGTGCGTTCTCCCTGGCTTTTTCCTTCTCTTCTTTTGAATTCAGTTGCTAAACTGCAAAGGTAGCAGCAGTATTTTGGTTGTTTCATCATCTGCTGCAGGGAGAGAAAAGCACCTTGTGTCTGGGACATGGGATCTGGGTGACCCTGGGTCAGCAATTCAAAGGCAACACTGGAAAGGTGTTCTGCTTGTCTCCTCACACCTTGTTGGGTGTCTTTGCTTATTTACAGCAGGCACCTCACCTGCAGTTCACCATAGGCAGAAAGAGTTCACAGAGCTACTAAAAATTAAGGAAGGGTCTTGCTAAGTCCCTGTAGCCACTCTTACCTTCGCCCTGTGGATCTGAAGAGTTCAACGCTTTCTCCTCCTCCCCAGCCCAAACCACAAATTCAGTATTATTTGGATCTCAAATTTGATTCAGACTTATCTTCTTTTCCCAACATCTGTTTTAATCTTTAATGAGGCAAACTGTACCTTAGTGGGATTTGGAAGAGAACCAAGAAAAACAGGGTTTTGATTTTCAGTTCATTTAAACACCAGACAGTCAAGAAACATCATCCTTCCAGCTAATTGAAGTCAGACTGCAGGTTGCTGCTAATCTAGGACTAGCAGTTGCATGCCGTACTGTGGCCCTGTGTCACCAACACGCAGAGCAGCAGTCACACTGAAAGGGAGGGTCATGGGCAAAACAGAGAATAAGAATACCACAGTAAAACAAACAGGAAAAGGAAAATTGCTGAGGTACCAGTGCCAAAATGCCGTTAACGGAAACTTTCCCTAACCAAAGCCTTGAGCATCTTACAAACCACTTTTTAAAGTCAAATTCCAATATGAGGAGCCTGGAACTTTTGGACTCCCGTGTTTGTCTGGCAGAAGATGTCTCCATGCTGCAGCAGGAGTAGCTTTAATTCTGCAGCTCCTGAGCTACCTTCACATGAGCTGCTGTGGAGACCAGGGGCGGTCCTGCCACAGCAACAAGAAACTTAGTGTGAGTTTAAAAACCTGTGTAAAACCTGAAGTGACTAAGCTGTAAATACATCCCAAGCTCCGACAGATAGGGTGACATGCTCTCCCTTTCCAATTGTATTAAACACAGTAGGCTTTTATTTAAAAAAATATTGTTTTTCTTTCCTGTTCAGAGGATGCCATGTTACTGTGACAATCGATAGAAATAAGATGTTTCATTATGATAATTAATGCAATAAGCCTGATGAATTCATCATGATTGCCATAAATGTTATTCCTTGGGCCCACAATTTGTTTTCACCTTGCTTTTTACCTTTTGCCTTTCTTTTAAAATTATTTTTTATTTTTTTCCTTTAATGCTGGTATCAGCACTCTTGGTAGGATGAATGTAAAAGTTGCCACTGTTTAGAAGCATGTTGGTTAGCAGGTCAAATAGCTGTTGCAGAGCTGATGAGTCCCTTGGGAACCTTTAACAGCAGGAAGATAGTTTAAAATTGGAAAGTGAGATGACTATGGACTGGCTGAAGATCAGTCAGGGTGGAAGCAATACCACCTTATTTTTAGAAAAAAAAAACCAAAAACCAAAAAACCACAAACATAACATTCAGGTCTCACTAGTACATATGCAGCAGGAATCTATTACAAAGTGCAGAAGATAATCTGGACTTGTCAAAATGGACTGGTGAAGGACAGTGAGGAGAAGCATACCATGACAGAGATGAAACATTAATAATGTTTTTGTTGTGTTGAAAGGTGAATATTCTGGAGTGCGGTCAGGGAAGGCTGCTCAGGGACTGAGGTACTTCTAGACTCTAGCACTTTTCTTAGCTGTGCTACTTGGAAGGTACTGTTTAGCTTGCAGAAGAATTTACAATGCTTTGACATGTTCCTCTCAGTCTGAAGGCATGGAGGACCCTGGATTTCTAGAAGCAGCACTCTTAGCTTTTATTTTTTGCTCTCTCACTGTGGGCACATTTTTTGCAGCCTCCATTTCCTCTTTTGGTTACTGCTGGCATTAATCCCTCCAGGGAGTTCTGCCTTGATGGCAGCATGACAGACATTTGAAAAAACATACAGACATGTAGAAGTAAAATGATATAATTTTATTAGTATAGTTTACTCACTGAAATAACTTTTAGCCCAACTTGTCCCTGTACACCTGGCCACTAACAACACATTTATCTAATAATTGTCAATTCCCTGGAAAGAAAAAGAATCTTTTAATTCTAACAGTCTCTTTAAATACAATATGTATCCTTTTTTTTTTTCCCAAGAAACTGTATCTATGGTCTTCCACAGAAACAAACCCAAAACCAAAGCCATGCATCGTGTGGCAGCATTGCCATGAAGACAGTTGCAGCCGTTCCAATGTCCTTAGCCCTGCAAAGATGGCTGTCAGAGGAACAAGATGGTGTCTCCAGCTCCAGCCGCTGTTGCTTTCCAGCCTCTGATCTCCCCCTAAGGACGAGAAGTGGGGTGGGAGGATGCATGCTTCTCATGCCTCGTCTGGGAGCCATGTGGAGAGTTTCTGGTGGGAAGCTGGTTGGCAGCAAGCAAAGTTTATGGATTGAGAGTGTGAGCCAGCAGAGAAGACGCTGGGTAAGTCTAAAAATGTCCAGGCAAAATATGCAAGCCAAAGTACATATACGCAGAAGAGAGAATGCAGGGCAGCGGGTGGATAAACAGTAGAAGAATGAAGTAGCTGCATAAACACTACTGGAAAACTTCAGACTGGTACAGAAAGGGCCATGAGGCCACCTAGATATTTGAAGGCTTCTGCAGGTGTACTGGGGTCTCAGCTCCCACTGCTGTGAGATCTAGGGAGATGCTTAACAGGTCACCGATGGGCAACTCTACCTGATGGACCCTTGTTACCTGAGCCGGTTGCTCCAGCTACTCTTCCAGAAAGTAAAGGGTCACATCTGACAGCCTCTTACCAACGCCTGGGCTACATTAAGGCTTTTCAAATGCCTTGAGATGTCTGGCACAGGCAACTGAATGACAGTCTGAACCAGCGGAGTGGCTGAGCATAAGGCACAGTTCAGGTTGCTGTTGGAATGCAGCTGGGGCTTGGCCAAGTTGGATAGACAAAGGCATCTACATTATGTTGGTTTAAGCACTACAGGGTATCCTATGTGGCTGCTGGGACACTCCACATTAGATCTGCAGCTCCTGGGTGTCCTGGTGGTGCCCTTGGTGTCTCAAACTACATAGGCATATGGATTTTACACCAATGGCTGAGCTTTACACTCCCCTGACTGTGCTGACCTGCAATCTCTGTTATGCTCAGAGCCATACAGACCTACAGATAGACAAGACATCCAACTTCAGAGTTCTCATCCTTGAACTAAACAGCATCCCAAGTGCTTACCTAACCAGCTGCCTATGCTGAAGAGTCCTTAGAGCTACTCATATTCACCCAAGGGAAAAGAGAGTTTCATCAAAATTTATCAACAGTTTGAGGATGATTATATTGGCTGGATTGGATAGGTTTTTGCCTTGAAACATTTCTTGCCAGCAAGCAGCCTGTGTTAAAAAAAAAATAAACAGCAACAGCTGAAGCTGTTACAGACCTTATACCTTTCTCTTCCCCCAGATGTCAGAGAGTTTATTTCAAGTATTTGTCAAAGAAGCCTAGCAAAGGAGAAATATAATTTAGGAAAAAAATCAAAAAAAGTATTCATTGTTGCTTTTATTATTTGAAGAGCTGTCTGGAAAATTTCTGCAAATTAAACTGGAAACTAAATAGTGCAGCAATTTTCAGTGCATTTTGTCAGTTCTTGGAGCAGTTCTAATCATTCCTTCAGACACAGCTCCTAGGGACCAAAATCTATTGCCTGCGTAGAAAATCAGGCAAACACAGACCCAATCTCTAAAAATTTACAACCTCACTAAAATCCTAATCCAGAAAACCATTTACTCACTCGTTTTACAGTAAGTGTTTAAATAGCTAGAGTCTCTTAAAATTATGCTTCAACAGATGAGCTGTGCGAGTATAAAATACGCTTGTTGCTTTCTGGGTTTTGCCAGATTTTCCATAACTGGTACAGACACAGAGCTCAGGAACAGGACAGTTGCAATTCAAAGCAGTCTTTTTATACATGCATACACGCATGCTCTCCATGTGTGTGCATGTGCGTATTATATGTACAGACCCATGTATAGATACGTATACATGTACGTATATCTAGTTACAAAGCTTGCACAAATGCTGAGAATCTTGAGTCAGTGCTGTGAACTGGAAAGGTCACTTGAGCTGTATGAATTCAGAGAATTTGCTCTGGGGAGAGAGTCTGGAAGCGTCAGCCCATATAGCTGTCCAAGTATGGGAAAATAATTCTGGAATATTTTTTTTTAATAGGGATGAGCGTGAACAGCAAACCATAAAGCCAAATCATCCCAAATGTAGTGGAGTTTGAAACTGAGTTATAAATTGATTTCTTCACAGAGAAACAATCATCCATCTTCTAGAAGGACAGTCAGGAGGGTCCAGTCATAATACTGGCTAGGAGCCATCTCTCAGTTTTTCACCCTCAATAAGGTCATTTGTTAAAATATTTGCCAGCACTCTGTCACATGCTTCCCTTTTGCATTGCTCTTAGCGACTCAGAAGGCTACAGGGGTCAGTTGAGTGGACCAGATGTCTAAACTCTCATCTGGATGACCTTTTAACCATCTCTCCCACATCAGCGTGTGGATGAGTTATCTTCCATGTTTGATGAGTGTTTCAGGTCCTCAGTGAAATTTAAACCAGTATCACAGAATCGCAGATCAAATCACAGATCTCTGCCTTTTGTGTCAGGGACTCATGTCAATGTTTGACCCAAGCGATGACTTCTGTAGGATACATCAATGATCTGTGATTACAGGAGCCCCTGCTCACCCACTCCTACCCAATGCCAGCTGTATGGATGTGGTGGGAGGAGCAAGAAGGGAAATACACTGTCACTTTGGGAAGGGGATTGAAGATGTAGGAAGACCAGGAAGTTCGCTCCTGATCTGAGGGGATGCAGGAGGAGGAGCAAGTGAGAGCAGTGCTCTGTGAAGGCCCCCTGACCCTGAACAGTGTCCACTGCAGCCCCTCAGCACTGACTGATGTTGGAAAGGGTACTCAGCCTGCAGTTTAACTTTACCTGGCATTTAATGCCCTGGTGCTGTCACCTGCTGAGGGATAACCAGGGTAGTTGTAATAGGTGCTTGCCTACATGGCACCGAATACAGACGGGTAAACTCCTTTAAGGAATCTTTGTTCTATTTTCTTCGTTTCCAGTTCCTCAAGATGCAGTGGTTGCCCTTGGCAACATTCTCCAGATTCTTCCCAAAATTTATTAAGACAAAATGGCACATTTGAGGACAAGCCAGCCTGGTAATTAAATAAGCATTCCCTTTCCATTCAGTGGCAGCATCAGAACCACAGAAAGTCTTTTGCCTGGGTAGTTTTCCTGAGATTACTGTCATTTATTACCAAAGATACTGGGTCTGAGCAGGAATCTAACAAGCTTCACTCCCACAGCACAAGCCCATCTCTTAGCACATCCTGGGACATGCACGGTCCTGCTACTCAGAGCACAAGAAATTCTTCACCAAAATACTTGATGAAATGATCCTCTTTGAAGTTCAAAGTCATCTGTTTAAAGAAAAAAAATCCACAAAAATATTCTTAATTATTTTTTTAATTCCAGACTAGTTTGAAATCTATTACCACAGACTTCAAAAAAGATTTTAAAAGGATAGAATTCTATAGGTGCCTTCACAGATTTTTTTTCTAACATTCCTGAGCAGATGACCCACGATTGCATAATATTGTTTGTTGACCACAAGCAGCCTAACAAAAATAGGAAGCTAAAATAGGCATAAAACTCCACAATGAGAAAAAAATGAAGAAAAAAATTCAACTGTTATTATAAATAAATCCCTAACTCCATCTGCACAGTATTTAATTAAGGCAAAGAGAGAAAATCAGACCCTTCAGACACCAATATTTTCAGGTAATTGATGTATCTTGGCACCAGCACAGCCACATTACAATGAAATCGAGCACCTAAGTCTGTAAAAGCTTGGCTGTAAAGCCAGACTTTCCAGAGGACAGATAGATGTGGGAGAAAACAAATATGATTTGCTTACAGGCTGATGTGTACATTAGGCAGGAACATAAGCAAAATATGTTACAGAGATCAGAAAATATGTCACTGAAATGTAAGCTGCTGAAGAGAAAAATCAGTTGGAGAAAAATATGTGTAAGAAGTGATTTGAACCAAGAGTCTGCCAGTTCAAGTTAACAAGGGGTTAACTCCCACTTTAAGTAATTTTTTAAAAAGAAATTTTATAAACAGCGTTGGCTTAAAAAAAAGGCACATACAGTGCCAGTAACAGACATTCATACTTGTCAAGAAGGAAATGGAAACTTTCTTACTAAAAGATGTATAGCTGCAGAGCTAATCTTTGAATTTTGAACTTGATATGTTAAGGTTAAAGCATGTTGTCATGGCATGGTCATTGTTTAGTCCTTGTGGGCCGTTTGATACATCTTCACTCTCCTGATTTCGCAGTTTCTTAATTTTCTTAACCCTTTTATTTTATGAGGTACCTGAGTGTTTTTGCAGGAGAGCCAGCAAGGGTGAATTGTCAAGACTGATCAGCTTGCCAGAGTCTTTACCAACCTGCTTACTCAGTCAGTGCTTGACTGACTCAGAGGAGTCCTCCTTGCCCCAGGTGGGTTCCATTCTGTGAGGTTTCACGGTGATGTCTTCCACCGTGATGGACACGGCAGAGCTTGGTTGCCTTTGCTGGTGGCGTAAAAAGAGCTCATACTGGTTAAGCCATCCAGCCTGGCTGTGGGTACACCACACTGGTCCAGACCAGTGCATGGGCTTCTTTGCTCTTTACTAACTGGCTCTCTCACCTGCAGAACCAGCCTTTTCTCCTTCAGCGGCTGGTATGCTCACCCAGGTTAAAGTATCACATTCATGACAATGTTTGAACTTGAGCTGCTGACCCAAGTTAAAACTGAACAACCTGCTACTCACAGCTCTTTGAAATCAGGTTAGTGAACCTAGATTAAGAAGATATCTTTTTTCCTATGCTTGCAAAGACATACTCCCAAAGATGCTTTCTCACTCTGTCAGCTTGTTTCAGCACTGGGGTCTTGCCTAGGCTCTCTTAACACCAGCCTGTTCTTTTCCACCCAAAAGCAAGTGATCAGGCCATTTCTGTGCAAACTACGTACTAAGTGTACATTTGTGTGAGATGTTTTAATAACGACACCCCTGGAATGTAAAGATAACACACCCGGCTCTATTTACAGAAGAGGCTGAGAATGTAGCATAAATTTCCATGTCATCATTGTAATAAGGAAGAGTAACTTTCCATGTCTCTGAATGCTTCTCTTGCTTCTAGAAGCCATGAAGAGGGGACGCAGCAAACAAGGAGTCGGTCGGGAAAGAGGGCCTGGTGCAAAGGGCATACAAACAGAAGTCAGGATATAACCCAAAACCCAGGGGTGGCCTTAAAAAAGCACATTTCAAATTGCCTCTGTAATTGTAACAGTTCCACTTGCTGTTATATTATGTTCCTAGTGGAGATTGTTATGAAATTAAGGCGAACGTGTTACGTTATTCCTGTTGATCATCCTTATGTTTATTCATATGCTGTAGAGTAATTTACTCAAATGTTAACTTCTGGAATTTCTCACCATATGGGAATTGGATATAATGAATAAAAAAGCAATATGAGGCCAGGCTTAGTTATAGATATGCCTCCCCCAAATATTTTAAATTAAGCACAAAGCAAACTTCTCAGAAAGGCTGTTCTTGCTGGAGGGGTGACAGGAATCATGTGAGCTCTGCTTCTCATTGGGAAGTTGCTGGGAAGCAAGAGGAGTACAGAGCTGGTGTAATGCTGGAGGGCTGGTTGGAGGACCTGAGTACCACCAGCAAGGTGGGCAGACGCAGTGGTGCCTCTTCAAGGTTGGAAGATACATCCCTTGTAGTGGCCTGGGGTGCCATGCTCCTGTGAAAGAGTCCAATCAAACATTTTCATTAGCTCTGTGAATTATCAGGTAGCTTTAAAAGTCGCTAGCTGCACACAATGTAAATCTTGTCATTTTGAGAACGCAGAGGTGTTTGCAAGATGGCGGGCATTTGGGAAGAAGAAAAAAAAAAACAAAACCCATAGCCACAGCAAGCCAATGGGAAAGCAAGAGAAGCAAAACCCCATACCCCTCCCATCAAAAATCAAGTGAATTGCTTTGCCTAGGTAAAGGTTATCTCTGTGTCCTCCAGAAGGGAAGACTGAAGCTCGGCTCACGACAAAATAAACAGAATACTGGAGCCTCTTCGAATGCATAATAAACTATTTGAATTTAAAAACGGCCAAGCAGGCAACAGATGCTAAAATGGGATCCATTCTGAATGTTCTTTTCTGAATGGAAATTGGATTTTCAGGCATACCACGTTTATTTGGAGAATAGGTTTTTGCAGTGTGAAATTAATGACACTACTTTTTCTTCATTTTAACTTTTCAGTTTAATTGGCAATTTGTGTAACACAGTTAAATCCTTGTAAAATCCCAACAGGAGCAACCCCTATGTTCTGACTGACTGCTGGCTTTATAGTGACAGGTTGCCACTTTATAAAGATGCTGGGGAATGTATAGACTGTGGAAAAGAGGTACCCGAGTAACAAGAACTGACTTCTGCCTGTAGTTGGCCTTATTTATTTATGAAAAGATTGGTGATGTTGCAGGAGGAAATGCGCAAAGTCCTGTCCTCAAGTTCTTGGTGTCGAAGTTCATGGTGTTGAGCTCCAAGAACACCTTAACAGCGAACTCTAATTGCAAAAGATGTCCTTCTTCTGCCAGGTCCCAACAACAATTACAAGGGAGGAGGTTGAGTTCAATGTCTCCGAGGGCCCTGTTCCAAGAGTTTTCTGGACTGAAATTTCCCCAATGCCACTGGCAGAGGACTCTTTCATAGCCCCTGAGGACAAGGAACTGCAAAAGGAGCAGAAAGAAGGAGCAGACCACATTTACAGGCAATGAAACATGCAAACCCGGCTAGCGTGTCAGGACAGTGATCAGCAGTTCAGTTCAAAGTATCAGCTATTGAGCCTGGTGAGGTCCAGGAGGCTTAGTCACACGGCAGATTAGTCAGGTCTGCATCGCTTCAGCCTGTCCCAGACCCAGAGAGATTAGGATCATCATGAGGGGAAATTCAGAGCAAAGTCTATCATCAGCTGGCCTGTGGGACAGTTTCCTCCCGGTGAAAGTTTCACCCATACTTATTCCCTCACTTGTATGCTCCATCCAGCAGATAGGCAGTGAATGTCACTCAAGTAAGCGACATAGATCCAGGCCCATTCATCCACGTTGCCACTAAGCATAAACATCTGAAACTGGAAAACTCTCATTTAAAATAAGAACACAGCATGTGGCATGATGAGACACACTTAGGTTTGCCCCAGTGTTCTGTCTTGTGACTGATGTGTACCTTTATCATATACAAATGGGTTTCTCTATAAACAGCGTCTCTGTTCCTCTTGGAAAGCTCGCTGTAACTTTCCAAGTACTGGTACACCTGCTTCCCCAAAAAGTCGATCCCTGGACACGGGTGTGTCGGCTGTTTCAAAATGGCTGCTGCAGCATTAAGCTCACATTTTTCCATAGCCATACAAATTATTAATTATCTTATTAAGCTTAAAATAGGATCCAGAGTAATTGAGAGAGCGTGTGAGCTCATTTCAATACACGGGATGCAGTAGCGCTGTTGGTTGACTGACGTTTTGCTACAAGCCTTTGTTTTTCGGAGGGTACAAATGTGTTTCTGCAAATGCAGTGGAGGGAGATTAGCTCTGAATTCCACCACCGAGGAGCCTTTTATCTTTCAGTCCTCTCACTCAGAAACGAATGGGAGCTGTCACTATTGCGTAAGTTACATTTCTCTCTCTCTGCTCTTACGTATGTAAATGCCTAATCCCGTATGTGAAAGCAGTGGTACACAGTAGGCAAAAAAAATATCTTCTTTAGAGATGCGTTTTGGAAGGCTTGGATTACAGCCCGGTAAGAACGTTTAATAACAGCAGCAGCATTCCCAAATTCCTTTTTCAGAGTTTGCACAACCAGTAAAAGGAGCTTTAAACTCACACTGAAAATTGATACAATTTGTTTGTTGATATAGTTACCGTCATCTGCAGTTGTATAATTTATTGTCGCCTACCGCTGCTGGGGATAATAAAAGAGTGAGTGGGTTTTGCGACGTGAGTAAAACATGAGCACAAAATCTCCACTGGAAATACTGAGTCACTTAATAAACATGTAGACCACAAATTCCTTGTACATTATTCATTACGCAGGTTACAGATGGGCCTGAAACAGAGGAGACTGCTTAGGTTGGTGTGCACATCTGCTGGCGCACACACGGGCTCGAGCGGGGAGAAGGGTGCCCAGCTCCGGGTGTCACTTCAGCCCCTCTCCAAAGACAGAGGCCAGAGAGAATGTCCGGGCACTTGGACTGTACTGCAGCCACCTCCAGGCCTGTCAGACTGCAGTTTTACAGGTTTTGGCTGATTTCCAATGCAAATGCTGTTGAAGATGAGCAATAGTGATCAAGGGTGTCTGTATTCTTATAAACAATGGATAAGAGATCCGAGATGCCACTGCTTCTTTTTGACTCTGGTGTCTACCTCTATTGCAGGAGTGGCACTGGGATGGATTTGTGTGGCCTGGCATCCTGTCAGCAAAGTCGGGAGGGTCAGAACATGGATACATCCCCAGAGTGGTTTGTCTTGGTCGTAGTAATTGCATCAGCCTGACATGAGCTGGTCAAATGGCTGGTGGGACCCTCATCTGACCCTCAGCTCTTAAGGGATCTCTCCTGAAGAAGGAAAAGAAGATGCATGTCTTCTCCCTGCAGGAAGCCTATGCAGCCACATGGTCAGGCCAGGCATTAGGACTGGTGACTTCAGCATTTATTTTAGAGCCCTGGGAGGAAAGAAGAACCTGCAGAGAGAAATGCAGGAGATGTGAGTGCTCTGGTGGTGCACAGCGGTGGGGAGCAGGGACCAGAAGTGGCTCTGGAAACAGGTCTTGTCTCAGAGCTTTAGCCAAAGGAGTAAGGGCAGCGATTTACCTCAGCCTTCTTCTCACCCGGTGCACTTGCCTAACCCAAAACAAGCAGCACAACCTGTCCTTTCAAGGTTGGAAATTGCTCACCTGCTTGGGGCTGGTGGGGGGGGTGGGGGGGGCGGAGGATCCTAAACCTTTGAAGATTATGTGTAGCTGTGCCAACCGGTGACACCTGTCTTAACATGAATAAACTACTAAGAGTTTGCATTTGCCATTTCAAGTGCATTTTGTAGGTGAAATACAAGGAAATTGGTGCTCAGTGTAAGCCCAAATGCTAATCCTGCATGTGTTTTGGGGCGGGGGACAGAACAGGAGGAATTGTGGGAGATCTGAGTAAACTCCACCGCTTTGCTCAAATTTTTCAGCCCTGGACCGATTTAAGTATTGACTCCCTTGTGATAAGTAACTACTTGCAGATTTAGCCATTGTAGCAGAACTGACAGATGCCAGTGTAACTCCCCCAGACTGAAGCATTTATTTGCTTTCTTACATTTTTGCTACTGTATTAAAAAAAGGCCCATTATTGATGATTTCCAGGAAAAGCTCTGCAATCACATTTTTCTTCATTGCAAAAGCCCTTAGATGTATCTATCTCAATCATTAAACATGTTTCATCTGTCTCCTATATTTTATTTTTTTTCCAATGGCCAGGCAGTGCTGTACTTCAAATCCCTAGAAAGGATGTAATTTCCTTGGATTGTCATAACTCTGTTGCAATAAAATGAGCAAAATACTTAATGGTAACCTTAGTACTACTCTTTGCAGTCAGTCGTGGTTTGACATTTAGATGGAAGCTCACTCAGCTCACAAACACAAGGGCATTCAAGCTCAGGTGCCAGGGCACGGCCATGCATTCTGTCTGCGATGCCTTTGAGTTGTTGTTGGGGTGCCTACAAAACGCCCGTCAAAAGCACAGGACCACCAGCCTGCCTAGAAATCGCATTACAGGCATCTGTATTTTCAGTGCATTTTACACTCTTCTCCACCTCTTGAAAAGCCACTCTACTCATTTGCAGTTGACAACACATCTATCCAAATTCAATCCCACAGCAGTTTCCAAGGTAACTAGTGCTTCAGCACAGAAACTCTCCAAGGCGGAACAGCAGAAGGAGCCAAAACACCCTTTAGCATTTCCACTTATTTTCAATCCTTTTGAAATATGCAAAGATACAAGGAAACACCAGAGAAGCATTAAAAAAAAAACCCAAACCCAACAAAACAAACTAAAAACCCAAACCAACCAACAAGAAAGCCAATGGCAAGGTATGTTCAGCCTCTCTGTTTTATTTTCATCCAGGAAATTCTGCATCCACCAAAAATTAGCTCAGATCTGAAGACAAGGCAAATCTAAGGTCTCAGTCCACTTCTCAAGGGTTGAGCCTCTTCTGCTTATCTTCATAGATCCCAAACACCTTTCTAGTCATAGATTCATGCCTATAGTGTGGACAGGTATTTCTGAATCATGCCAGGAGCTAATAAATCGAGTTGCTATTCTCCCAACCTCTCTTACTGTAGCCAAGATCCAGTGTGGCCTTACAAGAGCTGCAGTGCAAGGATCATTACCTCCAGCCTACTAGTGGACCCCTAAGGAGGTGTTGCCACAGATTGACTTGTAGCACCATCCTGTTCAACAGTCCCTCTTGCATTGCTTGGCTGCAGAGCTGTGATCACTCCTGTGGGATCACATTAGCCCTCCTTTATAGTGTTCTGAACATGTCTGTAACTTGCTTATCAAAGGTTCCTCTGTCTGTCTCAAAAGAGAGCCTCTTCTTCAAATCCCTCCTCGTGTCTAGAGAACTCTGGTGGAGGAACAGCAATGAGGGAGGGGGCAGGGTGACTCCTGAACCTGCTGCCTTGCTGCAGGCCAGCAAGCACAACTGTTTCAGTGATGCACTTGTGGTTGTGGCAGCTGTGGCGAGGCAGAATGCATTTCCTTGTTCTGTGTGCAAGAAAAAAGCAAATTCTTGTGCTTGTCTAATATCCACATGCATTGCATTTAGACACCGGTGTGTGTGTGTGTGTGTGTGTGTGTGTGTGTGTGCGCGCGTGCATGTGCGTAAAAGCTGCAGCTTGGAGCCAGGAACTTATTAGAAGAGATCAGGCTGCAAAGCTACACTGACAGCCCTTGTTAGCATTAGTGCTCACACACACGTAGAGCTGATCTCTACAAAAAGGTAATTAAGGCGAGGGCGAAACCTGGGAGTGGCTGGCATAAAACGCCCTCAAGGGGGGGAGTGGGATCAGGAATGTGCATCTGAAGGGCTTGGTCCCGTGTCAACTTCTATGAACAAGTCCTGCTGAATCTTGCTTGCATACCCAGGTGAAGCCAACACAGCAGGCTTTCCACAGCCCTGTTCATGAGGAAGTGAGAGACCTTCTCAACTCGGGGCTGTAGCTTGCAGGCAAGGCCTTCGCTTCTCTGCCTGCATTGTGCTAGTTCGCTGAAGGGCGGCATGTGCACATTGGACTGGAGTATATTTCAAAAGAAGTGTTGCCTGCAGCTGTCCTCACTTCAGAGCATGTTATAGCAGGATAAAAGCTTCTGTAAGCTATGCCAACCACCAACTCGAGAAGTTTTTCTGGCAACTAAATGTTGTCAGGACATAGGGATATAATAGCTGTGGCCCCTGGAACAGCCTCTTCTCCAGGAGCCTGGGGAAAAATGCCTGGGACACCTTCTATTGGCCTCCTGCGTACAGGAGAGGAAAGCTTCAGGGTTGGAAATACAGGGTTAAATGTAGGAAATTTTTTGCTGTGACCTAGTGTGAAGCTTCCACAGAGTGCAGCTGCCCTGCCATGCTAGTTAATTTGAGAACTGGGAGTTTTTACAGTTGCACTTGATAGCAAGCGAGTGCTTTCCTCAGTGTGGTCTGGCAGAACCCATGCGTTAAAGTGCAGCTGTCACTAGCAGGGCTTGTCCCCTGCTGACCCTCGGAGCTATACCAAGGTGAATGTCAATACTCCGGTTGTGCTCCCCTTTTAGATTCCCAATAGCTGGGTTAGAGTCCTTAACAAGGGCCCTGTGTCTTTAGCCCCCTGTGATATGGGTATAGAAACTTCAGCAGTAGCCTTGGAGCTCAGCCCTTCCACATACAAGCTGCCCAAGAGCCTATGGTTGGGCTGTGAGATTATCTATGACAGGTCAGCCCGAGCCCAGATCCCAGCAAACTAGTTTTACTCTTTGAGGGTATTAGTGAGTTGAAGGCATGAAGACTTAATGCATTCAGTTGGCAATTTAAACATCACAATAGCTATATGGGGCTACACAAAACAGTCCTGTGCACTTCTGTGCTTCAGCTGCTTCATGACATCGAATTATTTTATGGCTCAGGTATTAAATTAGATCTTGCATCCCTAGGTCCAGCCTGTTTTCTGAACTGAGCAAGACCTTTCCTTTATGCCCTTGTCAGCTAATCCTCCTCACAGTGCCTCAATCAGCAGTACCTGAGTTACCAAGTCATTTTGGCTGTCAGCAGTAATACCTTCTTTTGCCTCCTTAAACAGGTTATTATCAAAGTTTAATAATCCTCCAGACCAGCTTTCACTGGTTGCAAGAAATTCTCCTGATGTATCTGACTTGAAACTTAATATGAAAGTAACAAAGGTATAGTGAGGGTACAGCATAATCTAACAATAAAAGTAGCACTCGGAAAAACAAAATGAGGCTTGTCACCTAACCACACAGCCTGACTTTAATCTGCCAGAACAGTCACTGCAAATAACCCAGGAATAGGGACAAATGTGCCTTTTTTAACACCCCTGAGTGGAACTGCATTGACTTCAGAGTTCATAATCACTGCAGAGTCAGAGAAAAGGGAGGGCTGTTAAACACAAGCATTATTTCTCTTTATGTTTTACGAATTCTCCTTCAAAACTCCTCAGTTTTGCCTGTTTGGAGAGCTCTTATTTGGAACCAGCAGACAAGCACTGCCAGTGATCACACAACCGGCTTCACTGCATCCCTGACAGGTATACAGCCGACTCTTGGAAAAAACGCTACTGATGGGGTTTGGGGTCTTTTTTAAAATCTCCTACCAAAGTGCCTAATAAAGCCGACGCCTATTTTTTCCAGATTACAGCAGAGAGCTTCGCGACCCCCAGCTCCAAGGCAGGCGGCAGCCGAAGCGGTGCCGGAGGGAAGCTCCGCTCTACGGCCTCCGCCGACGGGACGGGCGCACGGCGGGTGGGGTGTGTGAGGGGGTGCGGCGGGATCACTTAGCGACGGTGTGAAGGCCACCGCTAAGCCAGGCCGATGCGAGCTCAGGGGCTGGGCGGGAAACCGCTGAGGGGCGAGGGGCCGCCCCCGCCAGCGNGCAAACATCCTGCAGGCAGCGGAGTGCTTTCCACTGGATAAACTTCCCTAAATAGATTTATCTATCTGGGCAAATAACGTTATTTGCAGGAGTCGGCTGACTAGCAGTGGCCTCTCAGCGCAGGTTTTCTATCGTGCTGCCCCTCAGCCACCCCCAGCAGTGTCACACCGGGCTAGGCGCTGCCCAGTGCCACCTCATCTGTCACACAGCCCGGAGCTGTGCTTTTCTGAAGTGGGTGGCTTTCCAGAAAAAAACACCCAGCTTTTTTTTTTTTTGTCTTATTTTTTTTAGGGCATATGCATTACAAAAACAACAACAACAAAATGAGCCTCATCTACGGGCCAAGCAATGTCCTCTTGTTGCGGATGCTGCAGCTCAGCTGGATGTGCTGCCGCTGGCTGCCACCCCCGCCATCACTGTGCGGCTCGCTGCCTCCTTACTGAGAAAATGAGTCTCTATGCTTTGTGCAGCTGGAATTTCTGGCTGTCCTCCTGCTTGCTTTGGGGTTTGTTGTCACTGAAAGAGCCTTGCTGTGCTGTGCCACCTCTTGTCACAAAAAGCACTTCATGCTGGTCAAATTGGTGGCAAAACTCCCACATTCTTTGGGGCAGGAGAAGCAAATCCCGAGTGTACTAAAAAGATGCACAGTTTGCATGAGATATGCAAGTACAGGGAAGACAAATAGTGTTCTTAGACCAGCCACATACAAGTTGAAGAGCAGCTCAAGAGAGGTGAGGTATTGAACAACACTCCTTGCTTGGCTTGCTTCCATCCTTTCTCACTCACCGAAGAAGTGTAACTGTTATCAAATCCAACAGGTATTCTCTGGAGACAACAGATAGAGCTCTGAGCTGGCATCAGGCAAACAAGTGTTGGGAGAACAAGGCCAGGCTTAGTGCTGTGGGGAGATACCAGCCTAAAGAGCAAAATGGAGAAGAAGGTTAAGCTCTGAAGAGTGGTCACTGCCATGGCAACATATCTCCTTCTCCTCCTTTGCGTTTAGGGATTTGTTTTTGGGAATGTTTGAATGGCATAACAGAAAACTAACAAAGAAACCTGCATGTATAGCAGAGCTGATAGCACAGCAGTGCCTTCTGGTGAGGCTGCAATTTAATTCTGTTTCAAGCTGTCCAACAAATGAAAATGTTGTGGGTTTCTTCCCTCTGTCTTTTCATGCACTTGCTGAATTAAAAAAAAACCCAAGGGTTGGGGTTGGTGGGTTTGGGTTTTTTTTCACATGAATGGTTTAGCAATGCTGCTCTTTCACACCAACAGGCTTGGGAATCAAGTGAGCACCTGGGAGCACCAGAACAGAGCAACTGTGAACTGGGTTCAGGGGCTTTGCTTCACAGTTTGCAGGACCAATGACCAGAGGAGGGGTGAGAGGAGGGGATCAGCATTTGTTATGTTTTGTAGGAGAGCAGATACTGTGCTTCAGCTTCAGCTCTCTCCCAAATCTTAGGGCCTTTTCCCTACCAGGAGAGGTCAAAAAGCCACTCTTTAGCTGCCTGTTAGAAGCTTGTTGTCACTCCCTATTCCCAGAAACTACATCTATTATGTGCCCTTGAGACTACATACAGAGAAACTCCAAGATTGGTTGTGCCATCAGCTTACTTTTACTCTCCTGGGTAACTCCCAGAGAGGTACCCATCTTAAAGGAAAACAGTGCCTTGTATCTTTTTAACAAGCCCTTTTGCCACCAGACAGTCTGTTTCTGATACTGAAGCTAAGAAGCTGGGCCAGATCCTTCTGCCCCTCCAGAAGAAATCAACTTCCATCTCTGAGCCTCTCTTCTTTTTGGAGCCTTCAATCTAAAAGACAGAGGCTAAACAGTTATGCCTTCCCCCCTCCCCCTCCCCAGGTCTCCCTTGTTTGTCCCCCCAGGGGACCTGAGGTGCCATGCCCTACTCTTCACTTCCTTCCTCCCCCTCTGTACTCTTGAAACCAGCCCTGCCCTCCATGGGGACCTCTGTTTCTCACTGATTTAGCCATCACAGAGCACTGGACTTCTTTGCTATCTTAGCCAACACTTTCTGAGGGCTGATGCAAGACCTGCCATAAACAACGTAGTTTTTTTTAATTAAATATATCCTTTACATCCCCTTAAGCTCACACACAATGCATGTGTCAGACCATCCCCGAAAATAGTGTGGCTAAGATGTCCTTGTGCTCAGAAGCTCTGTAGCATTTGCTGCTAACAGGCATCCAGACCTTCTAACCTGTGGTATGAGAGGGACATCTGGGGACTCATTCCAAACTCAGGCTCTTGTTCCATTTCTGGTCCAGGGACAGCAACACTCTCATCCCTTCATGGTCCTAAGACAGTCTTCCACGTGGTTTTGAAGCACTGCTTCTTTATTGCAGTTGTCATTATCTTCTTTTGAGTTGCGTTTTCAATCCTGAGGGCTCAAGAGTTGATCACATAGCCTCAGACTCAGTCACTGCAAAAAACACAGCACTTTCTAAGGCTGGAGGGTGAAGTTCTTGGGCTCTCCCTTGGTTCCTTTCGTTGCAGCTTTAACAAGCAGCAGCTCAAGGATAATGCTGCTCCTGACTTCCAACAGACTTTGCTTAGTAACTAAATATTTAGAAAACATTTCTCTGCCGGCCATTCCTCACCCTCTGCATTACTGAAAATAATAATTGGCTTTTTTTTTTTTTTTAAACTCAGTGTGCTAGCGCAGTATGGCTATGCTTGCATTGCGTGTGGACGCTGCTGCTGCAGTATGCACATAGGGTTAGCAAAACTGATTTATTTTCCTAGTACATGCTAACATCTGATCTAAGTTCTGTTTTACAGTGTTTGCTGGATTTGAAAATCTTACCTTCTGGTGTTAAACTGCATGACAAGATTGCTTGAACTGTCTAGAACTGTCTTACCAACCCTTGTTCTAAATGGGATTATTCTGTTTTCTGCTAATTAGTGCTGTAGCAAGTATATGGGCAGCTTTCTCCTGTGGTGGTACTGGAAGTGCAGAGATGATAGTGCAGCTATACTTCCTGAAGGGTAGGAGGCATCTTCTGTGTGAAAGACTCTTTGTGCAGGGGATGATATAAACTGAAGAAAACACCAGTGTCCTGCTTAGGTGTGTAGCTCAGGAGTTTTTTTGGCTGCAGCTGAAATCTCATGACAAGTTTTAGTACAGAAGATATTGCTTCCCGATACTTGCTCATGTAAAAAAAACTTAGGGAGCCAAGACAAGCAGATAGGATCTTATTATGGCATCTCAGTCTCTGAGGATATCACAACTGCACATGTATGCTCTGCTCTTTCCATATATACATGATGTCTCTGAAATAGGGGATTGCACCTGCCCCCATTTCACTCATCACAAAAATCCAGGTGCAGAGACTGATACCTATGTTCTCAAGTCACCTAGAAGGCTACATCCCACTGCTATAAATGAGAAGGAAATGTGGGAAAAAGGACCCTAAATGTTCACCTACAGGAATTGATGATGACATAGTGAAAATCCACACAGATGGATATCACATATCCCTTCACTATGGAGCCAGTGCTTTACCAAATGGGTCACTACTGATTTGCAACTGCATTTTATCAGGACTCTGAACCTGACATGCTAAAGAACAGCAATCAAGATGGATAACTCTGGGTTGTCCAAGGAGCACAACAAACTGTTCTCTTCACTTTCTGAAGGTAATATTTTCAAGGTCACCTGTGGGATTCTGTGAAGCCCTTAGGTAACAAGCTTCTAGTCGCCAGCAGCTGACACCTCCAAAAGACTCAGCTCTCCAGGACGTGTTTCTTGCAGTAGATGAGACATAAATAGAGCTCTGTAGTATTTGCCTTACCTGAATTGCTGCATCAATACACTGTCATCCACAGACTCTGTTGACTTTTTACCCTTTTCCTCAGTTACCACACTCTGAGTGTTAGGCACTGACTCAACAAGTCACAATGCCTAGGGTTTTAATTCCTGATGCACAACTATGGCTTCAATTCATACCAACAACTAGAAAGGATCTAACCAAGGGGCATTTCACTGGACACCAGGCTATGCAGTGAGGAGCTGAATCACCATCAATCAGCTAGACTCTAGGAGCAAGGGCAGCTTCCCTTTGTATCTCTGGCACCTCAGGTAGGAGGAATTTGGAATACGAAACTTGGAAAAGCATTTGGTCTCAGTGCCATGCCTGCCATGCACAACTTCTTTCATAACCATGGTGTTTATCTACCAACATAGCTGGTCATCTGGGAAGCCACTGAGAAAATATATACATGACCCATGTGCTTTCTTTTGCTTCTGGAGAGAAGTGAATGGGCTGGGAGTATTAATTGAAAGTATTAATTGAATCTTTCTACTCTTGAAAAATATTAGCAGAGTTCTCAATCACTCATGATGGCTAGAATGCTCATTACCCGAGTGAGAAACCACATCCTTCAGCAACTATCCACTTTCTTGCAGATTGCTTTCTTCTACATTTGCAGAATTGCAGTATGGTAACATGGAGAGAGCATTTGGCGCTTGAAAGCAAGGTATCTGCCCTGACTTGCTTCAGCCAAAGCAAACTAAGAGTATGAAGCCCATAATCCTTTTTCCTAGAGTTAAATGGGCTGTAGACAGTAGACTAGTGCCTGCATGGGAGCAGCAAACAGGCACAGGCACAGTAGCTGACTTTATCATAGAGGACAACTCACAGGTTACAAGTAAAATCTTGGGAATATGCAGAACAGCCACTGCAGATGCACTTGGGATTTTTCCTGTATGTAAAGCATATCATACATGGGCTGAACTCGGCTTTGGGACTGTCGATAGTGAAAACAGGCCACAAAAGTGCACATATCAGTTCTCCGGGACCTGCAAAGGAATGAAATCATGAAGCTGCAGTTTGTCCTACTCACTCACAGCAGTTCTGATATCTCTCTAGCACAAAGGTCACAGCTTTTTGACCACTAACAAAGACAGACACTAAATTTGCATTTCATACAAAATTTGGAGCAATTACTGATCACAAGGAGAACACCTGATTATATGACAGGCGGTGCGAGTTTAGCATCTTTGCTCTTTGCTTGCTTATGATATATAAGCCAGAGCTGCATTCTCAAGGAGAGGACTAAAGCTGATTTATCACAGAATCATTAGGTTGGAAAAGACTGTTAAAATAATCAAATCCAACCATACCTGTCCTCTCCTAAACCATATCCCTAAGCACCTCATCTACCCGTCTTTTAAATACATCCAGGGATGGTGACTCAACCACCTCCCTGGGCAGCCAGTTCCACATCCCAGCAACTCTTTCAGTGAAGAACTTCCTCCTAACATCTAATCTGAACCTGCCCTGGCACAGCTTGAGGCCATTCCCCCTTGTCCTATGACCCATCACTTGGGCGAGGAGACCATTATCCACCTGTCTACAACCTCCTTTCAGAAAATTATAGGCAGGGACAAGGTTTCCCTCAGCCTCCTTTTCTTCAAACTAAACAATCCCAGTTCCCTCAGCTGCTCCCCAGCATTTTTAAAAGGCAACAATGCATCCTGGGTAAGAAGACCAGCACACAACTAGCCTGTCCTAGCACAGTCTGCTGTTTCTTTCCTGAATTCTTTGCACATGTGATCCCCGTTCAGCAGAAACACCATAAATTACACATTTTAGCATGTTGTTTTGCTGCCGTATTTTCTTTGTTCTGGGGGAGGGGTATCAGAAATGCTAAACTTTATTTATGCTCAGGATCAGAAAGGAAAAGGTGCCCTTTTGAGTATTGGACACAATACTCAAAGTCATGCAACTCCTGAAACTGAGAGCTTCTTGCAACAATATGACACATTCTGCACTTAAACAGATCACTCCCGCCACACAGAAGGAGAAATATAACATGCCTTTTGTTCAGAGATTTACCATGTTTAATTATTCATTTTTCAGTAGCTTAACCATGTATTCAGATAAATAAAGTAATAAACAAAAGTGTTCAAAGTGAGGCAATATTGTATTTATGTTATTTTTAAATTGTGATCATGTGGGACATGGAAAACTAAAAATCAAACCAAGTACATAAACTTTGATTCTCTAATAAATTTTAAAGCCAAATTCTGCTCTCGGGTAAACTTCCATAAAGCATTGTCCGTAAGGGCATCGCAATCCAAGGGCATGTCTCTGGGTTTAAAGATCGGGAGTTGTTCTCATATCTTAAAGGTTCAGTACGCACCAGATGCAGAGCTGGTGTCTGGCTCCAACACACACTGCCCCGCTGACCTACTGCGAGTGTCAGTCCATGCCAGTGAGCTGATTCGATTGCACCAGATTGTAATTCGGCTACGATTGGGTTTCGACTTCAGTTTGCCTGCTTCTACGGAGGACGAGAGCACAATTTGGCTCCTTTCCCAGTGACAAGGAAGCCAATCAAACACGACTTTCACCAGGCCTCAGTTTCTGGCCCCAGATTTCAACATACACTATTACAGTGATCAAAAAAACCATAGAAATTACTTATCATTTTACTGTTCCTTAACACATTTCACACAGTCCTGCAGCGAGCAGAATCACAGATGAACTTCAGAACATACAGAGAGCACAACTACTACACTGGACATGAAAAGGAAATTTTATTAAACATGTTTACATAACATGAGTCGGAAGTTCATTTAAAAGCACAGGGGAGTGTTAAGACAAGTGGTCAAAATAGAAAGATACTATCGAATTATAACTAGTTGGTTTTTGGCCACTAAGACAGAACAGGATCTAGTAGTAGTGCACCAATGCTTGAGTTCTTCCTGCTCAGCAGGTCGAGCAGTAACCAATCTGCGCCCCACGGAAAGACGGGCAGAGTAATTCCCACATGTTGAGTAATAATAAATAGTTCACTTGGTGCAGGCAGTATGTCTATGGATTAAAACCTAGTGTGTACACAGTTTCTACATGTGTTACAGCCCCACAGTAGGAATCTACACCAAAATAGTTATTAGAAGGAATTTGGTCCGTACTACATCACGTTTTCCATAGGGTAAAAAATAAAGTCCATCTATAGACATTTAGCACCAGACTCACAGACCTAGCCTGGCTAAAACCCGCAAAATGTCTATAAGAAAAATGGATGGCTTAGATTTCTTGGTTACTTCGGTATAGTAATTACGAGCAAACTGTACAAGTACATGCAACATACAAGCTGGCCTATGTGGAACTAACATACATTATTAAATAACCTTTTTCATCTCTTTTTACAAAACGTGCATGCAGCTTTGAACAGTTCCAAGTCATGCTGCTCTATTTGTGTGATCACAAAATTGAATGGCCTGTAAAAGGAGGGGAAACATATCGATGCACCTGCAGGAATCTGCAGTTGTTCGCACATTTACAGAATATCACAAGGGATTTCAAGGCCAAGAAGAACTCAAATGAATAAAAAGCAAATTGAAATTGGATTTTTTTTTCTCCAAAAAGTAAGATATCTTGCGTTAAAAAATCAAGCCTTGTGCTTGCATCAATCTCAAAGAAATGTAAACTAAAATTTGATAAAAACATTAGTAAGTGCAGAATATTTCAACTGGAATTTCCAGTGAAACACTGAACAACTCACACCATGCTCTATCCAGGGCAGACAGGTGTGTCGGAAGCGACACATGTCAGAGAAGCCTGGGTACAGCTGAAAGTGTCATATGCTTAAATCCATTCCTGGTCAACGTTTTGGGAAGTAAAATATACATTTATACACAGAAACGTAAATATTTCCTCTCCATTTCTAGGAGGAAAAATGCATTACCAGTAACATATTCAATGTCGAAATTAAGACTAAAGCTGCTTTATACCAGTCCCCAGCAGTAGTTGCAGAATTCTTCAAAATTCTTCCATGCAAAACATCATAAACATAAAATTTATTCTATATTATGCAAACATATCTGCTTTTTACAAAGAAAAAAATGGCACTGTGATGATTGTTTATCGTTAAGAACATAACTTAGATTGGTCATTTGTTCTGGGTTCCCACAGGAGAGACTTGGAAGCACCAGAACTGAGAAACAGTTTCAACTCGCTGGAATCGTAACTGTGGCTGTTGAATACTTTAACGATGCTTACAGAGATATGTTTCAGCCCTTATTTTTGTTTGGTTTCAAAGAAAAGAAAAAAAGGAAGATTTTCTATTAGCGTTGTGAGGACTTCTACAAAACTAGCAGGATCACATGGCAAAAAACCTAGTGGAAGTGACAAGTACAGAAAAACTGCTGAAACACCAGGAAGGTAACACTGCTTGAGGGCTCTGCCGAACTGTGAGAAATACAACACTGTTAACAGAGTGAGAGCTTCCAGTTTGGCTCATCTTTGACTTTGGTCGAATCTAAAGGTGTCTCTCTCTCTTTTTTAATTTTTCTTTTTTTTTAATATCATTATAAGCATCGGTGATAGCCGCTAATAGATTGGCTGTATGTGATATACCTTTGTTCTGTCAGTTTAAGCCATCTCTCAACAAACAACTCAGACATATTTTTGGATAACTACTACAAGCAGAAACAGAAGCGATTGTCTCTCTCCAACAGTGCTTTTTGATCATGGGATATCTGGTTCCAATTGTTATCCGTGTGATGGGTTTTTTTATTAGACAGCACCTGCTACTATGATCTAATGCAGGGAGGCCCAGTTGAACTTTCCAGAGATGACTGGGAAGCCCTGCGTGTCAGGGGAGTCAAGGTGGGATCCACTAGTGATGAAGGTGGAAATAATTTATACCAGCCTATTACCACACTGGACAGATCCAGTTCCTCCAGAAGGATCTGGGCAACTCCCATGAAGCATTTGTGGTCCATTCGGCCATAGTCTCCCCAAACTATTACCTGGAAGAACATAAAATACAGGTTCAACATTGACCCCAGACCTGCCCACTCCTGCAGTATTTTGTGTAAGGAAAATGTTATTCTTAAGGGTGAATGATTGTGATTGGGAAAACTTAATGTCAGAACAGGAGTGAGAGTCAACAAAAGAGAAATGTTTAATACAGCCAGACATTTTGCAGGTCTGAGGCCACAAGCTTCAAGGATGCGTTTGCTGGTATTTATAAAATTAAATGCTTAGCGAGTTGGAATGGGTTTACGCATATTGCTTAAACTCAAGTAAACATGCAAGTGCTCCTCCAAATGATAGCCTAAAATGGGATTACGATGCAACTGACCTGAAGGACTTTACCCTGTGGACTTTCATCAAAAACCAGTGTCTGTTGGTACAAAGGATCAAGGGTCTTCCGTGCAATTCTCGTCTTCTTCTTAGCTATACATGCTCCATTTTCCAACAAGTACACTTTGACATACGGAGCTGCAAACAGAACATCATGAATTTTATGTTTGGACTTAAAAGCTTCTGCATTGCACATCTGAGCTGGAGGACAAATGCCTTAAAAGGAAGCCGAGTGGAAAGAAAATGACACGTTATCTTCACTGTATAATCTGAATACAATTAAATTCATAAAATAAATGACACAGCCGTAAGAAATCAATTTGATTTTTATAAACTTTGAATGTAACGATCTAAGATGTTACTAACAACAATGGCACTTCATGTCTGTCATTTTAAAAACACTTTCTTTTGCCAGGAATTAACTGTCACTGATAGCTACTCTGGAGTCTCCACGTATGTTTATGGGTCAGAGATATTTCAAAACAAAAGACTTTGACGTTCCATTGAAAAGAATATTTAAAACTATGTCACTCCAATAACATAGACTTTGATTGTTCTTTCATCTTTGGCTCCTAAGGAGGTTGTAAAGTACCATTTTGGCAATATATTATCAAAAACAGCTGTTCCACTTGTTATGGTAAACAATGGCTGTGGTAATGATTATAAATCTCCTCTAATAAAGATTCTATAAATAACTAGAACTTTTAAAAAGTCCTTATAAAATGATACAATCTTAAATCTCATTCATTATAGAAATCAGGGACACTGACGCTAGCAAAAACTGCTGTCTTCTTGAAGCATGTGGTGGACAGAAGATGCTGGCATGTGGGTTTGTTAAGCTGTTAGTTCCAAGAACTTTCTTCTGTTCTCCATCTCCTGTTTTGAGGTGGAAAAAATGCAAAGGAATTCAACTACATCGGCAGCTTGGAGAAGAGGAGGATCCAGGGAGAACTAATTGCAGTCTACCAGTACTTAAAGGGGTCCTACAAGAAAAGTGGGAGAGGGACTGTTCACCAGGAGGTGTAGTGATAGGACAAGGGACAATGTCTTCAAGCTGGAAGAGGGTAGGTTTAGATCAGACCTTAAGAAGAAATCCTTCGCTGTGAGGGTGGTGAGGTGCTGGCACAGGCTGCCCAGAGAAGCTGTGAATATCCCCTCCCCGGCAGTGTTCAAGGCCAGGTTGGATGGGGCTTTGGGCAACCTGGTCTGGTGGAGGGTGTCCCTGCCCATGGCAGGGGGTTGGAACTAGATGGGCTTGGAGGTCCCTTCCAATCCAAACTATTTTATGATTCTATGACAAAGCCCCTCTAAGATACATGACTCGCCCAAGATAGACAGAAATATTTCTGCAAATGTTCCTTTCAGAATGGAAGCTGAGTTGCTGAAAGTCATTCCTTGAAAGATGGTATGCGACTGGTCGAGCAAGAAGTGGACATAGGCAGCAAGGATATATCCACACACACATTCCTTGTTGAGAAGCAAACCAAACAAATGCAAACACAGCAACAGCTAATGAGGAGCTCAGAAAGTCTCTGATCCCCACTTCATCAGCTTCTTTCATATTCTCATCTTCTCTTTGTGTATTGTCCATTTTTTCCCTTACCTGGGGTAGATTTGGATCCAGGTTTTTGTGTGAGGCCACGGGCTCTAATGACTTCTACTTCTAGCTGGCCCTTTTTATCCACCATTCCAATCTGGATGTCACCTGAGAAGGAGAAGAAAGAAGCCCATGTTTGAGAGAAGTTGTTCAGATTGGGTAAATTAGGGTGTAAGAGTGAGAAACAGAAAGACTGGTTTGCTACTGGTCTGCAGCATCAGTGTGCTTGTCACCTATCCTGATCCCTTTAATTTCTCCATCTTTAAACCAGACTAAAAGACACATACTGAGGAGCACAGTGCCCTGTCTTGCTGTAAGGTTTATACAAGAGCTCAGCATTTCTCATCCACGGAGGCAGGAAAATGGACAGTGATGCTATGGTATAACCACCGCATGTTTAATTTTGACTGGTGAATTATCTAGAGATCTCCTACCTAGGACTGTTGCCCCAGTGTCCCAGTCACTGATACGCACTGCCCTGACAGTGGTCCCACACTCCTTCAGCTGGAACTTTCTGCCTCCAAGCTGAGAAAAATGAGCTGGCAGTGTGAAGGCTCCTTGTCTGATGCAGCAGGGGGAGCTGTGGTAGATGCTAACATTGAAACCTTCTGTAGCTACAACTGCCTGTCTGGATACTCAGCATAACGCAGATACTAGTCAGGTGAGGTCCATGTTCACAGCACTGCCTCAGAGAATAATGCCCTGGCCCCCAGGAGCTTAAAGGTCTTTTTTTTTTCCTGCAAAAGTCTCCAGGGATGATAATTTTCTGTCGGGTTTTTTGTTGGTTTTTTTTTCTTTCTCAACATTCCACACCCATGTTTGGTGTGAATAAAATGATGCAATTTGTTAAAATGAAGAGCTTGCTTTTGCTGCTACCTAGTCAAATGTGTTTCCCTGTCTGACTTCCGATGGATCAGGAAAGGGAAACTGCTTGTCTGAGACAAAGTGCTGTTCTGATATAGATCCATAAAATGTGAGGGAACTCAACTATGGGCTGGTGCTCAAAGCATTAGGTCTCCGTGGTTTCATATATCATGGGATCAGCTGGGGAGAAATCTCACTTAGAATAAGAAACACGCAGTATGACATAGGCAGCTGTAGGACACTTGTGCAATTACTAAATGTATATGAAACACCTGAGTATGGATATATTTGATGTGTAAACACTGATGGTCTAAAAAGCACATCCAAAAATAGAGAATCCTGATCTACAGAAATTGGGGCCCGATTTTGAAAGACGGGATTTTGAAATTAACTGGGCATGAGATTTTTCATGTGTTTGTCTAACAGAACATTGAGCAGTGTTTGTACCTTGGTACTTGAGGGATGACAGAGCAGCAGGGAAGATTTTTTTTTATCAATCAAACCTGCCTGAATAAACAGAGCTCTTTGTTCCACGAAAATAGTTCTCAGGAAAATCCCAACAAGGTGTTTTATGCGCCCATCTCTGTATCACATATCCAAAACAGAACATGCGACAGGGAACCAGAAGAGGGAGCAGTAATACAAACTGTTCTCAACTCGTTGCTAGTGAAGAAGTACAAGATAGAAAGTCTGAAAATTGTTTAAAAGTACAACTGAGTGGGATTTTTGGTGGGCCAAAGCCTGAACCTTTAGTAAATAAAGAAGCTCTAGGAAGTGGAAATAAACACATTATACAAGTAATATGTGGAAAAATATTTAGGCAGAAAGCAAGGTAAGAAGAGAAGAAATCTAGACCCTTATATTACTATCAATATAGCCACCTAGATTTTTATTGGGCAAATTATCTTTATTTTTCAAAAGTAAAAAAAAAGTGTATTTAACAAGTTTGGTGCTTATTAACGGACTAGAAAAGTATTAGTTAATATGACTTGCACAGCAAACCTTGCTTCAAGGAATACTTAGGGTGGCAGCATTCTCAAGGAAGTTTCTTCTGCTCATGAGTTAGGAGGAGAACACTACAATTTTTCTTTCTTCTTCTCTCTCCTCTTTCAGAAACGGCTCAGTAGCCCTTCCTGAAGCTGATTCTCCCACAAAAGCTGTACTGAAGCATATATAATTTCTGTACTGAAGCCAATTATAATTTCCAGAAGTATGGTTAAAGTAGTGGATCAAGGACTTCTCACACAGCATCCTAAAGCATCTCTAAGAATTGCTTATATATAAACAAAAATTAGCATAAATTAAAAAAAAAGTTAAACTTTTCCAAAGATACTTAGACAGGACTGTGCTGTTTCACACCTCATACACTCATAACCCAATCAACATGTCTCTAGGGACATCCAGAGTGGTTTAGAATACAGAGATCTCTGATAGCCCCAGACAGCTGCTGTAGAAAAGGATTTTGCCTCTTTCATGATAAACACTGGCTCTATCAGCACCTGATTACTGGGCACTGAAAATGGGGGCAGAAGCTTCACATTCTGGGCCTGGATGAACTAAGCTTGGGCAAGAGTTTGGCCAGAAACTGTTACATCCATTATAATCTGCGGTGAGTAAATACAAACTTGGAGCACCTGAGATTTTGCAGTGAGGTACAACTGGAGAAGCCACAAGAATTTGGGGTTGGAAGAAAAGTGCAACTTATAATTGCGAACAGGATTAGCGGGTATCAAACATTCAGAGCAAATACTGTTTCACACCCCATTTTTCAAGCTAGTGAGCTAGGAATACCAGGGACTGCGTGTAGGACCTTCCTGTTTACAGTGGAGTAAGCTGCTTTGTAAAAGGTGCTGTAGACTGGCAGTGTGTGTTAGTTAATTGGTTTATTTTTCATTTAACAGAGGAGAACATGTTATTCTTACCCATGGCAGGAGTTGCTAGTGTTTGTCGGCCTACTAACTGTGCAGGTCCAAGTCCATCGAGGAAATCACTAAACTGACTGTCAGCTCCCAGCCGTACTCCAGGAAATATTAAGCTGAAGCAAAATAAAAGCTGGTTAAGCATCAGGACAAGATTAATTTATATCATCCTACAATATTTACCTCAGAAGTACTACTGGTACAAAGCAAGAAGCTGAGGGTATACAACCACAGTTTGTTGTGAAGCATCAGGAATGAGCCATCTCCCACTAATCTCTCATACTGGTGTAGTGAAATTCTACGCAAAGTAGTTCAGAAACCAATTCTTGCTAAGGAGCTCCCCAGGAGCAGCAAAGGGCCTGACAGGTGAATAAACTGTAAATGACCTTGTATGAGAAAACATAAAAAGCCTCGTGAAATATAACAGACTATCATTCTGCATTCTTGAATGCTTGATTTACCTTGTAATACTGTTTTATATCTCTATACACATGCCAACCCCATCCATATCAGTTAGAACAGACAAAACAGATGTATAGTATAAGTTAATTTGATTTCTGTGGCTGTTTAATGAAGCAGTAAGCTGGCAGGTAGCACTAGTGTTGATCTGAGCTAAACCTAATGCCAGTCCATAGCCAAAATATTCTGGTAGCCACATCTGGATCTACAGTTAGTACCCTCCCCTCTTTTGGGACACAAACTGAACCGGAATAGATCAGCACAGAATGTGCTTTATCAAGCTCCTTTCTTGTATTCCAGAACCTCCACTTTCTTTTTGATACATATACAGTCTCCAAACAATCACAAAGCAAAGAAACAAATTAAAAAAATTATTTCCGAAAGGGTGAGCTTTTCACATAAGTTTAAAGAAATCTGGTGGGTTTTTTTTTTGTTCTTGGTTTTGGTTTTTTTGTTTTGTTTTTTTTCAAAATGGTCGTTTGGATGGAGGAGGAAAAGAACCTCAAGGTCTCCAGTTCAACCAGCAGCCCACCACCTAAAGACACAGATTCAAGCCCACCCTGCCTGACAAGGCACACAACCTGCTCTCTCCCCACTGTGCTACCTGTTCACTCTTGTCCCAGCTATGAAATGCTTCTTGCTCATATCTTTGGCCTTTTCCCCCAAAACATGGACATTTTGCTATTGTCCAACTTGTTCATTTTTATGGATCCGATTTAGAAGACCACGACAGCTATGGAATGACTAGCAACAATGCAAATGTTCACTTCAGAGTCTTCTCACTTCTCAGACATCTCTAAGCCTACATGTAATAATGAAGATTGTGAAGTGTGCATTGACCTTAATGTGTATTAGTTCTAATTCACTAAACCCCAGTTACAGGTCAAGCAGAAGAACATACTGTTGTATCTGGGGTACCTGCTGTAGGAATCTGCATTCTCAGCTGAGCTAATTAGTCTCATAAAATGCAGGATGAGGCATGAGACTGTCAATAAACTACGTAAACCTGGAAGTAAAGTAAGTATCGTAATGTGTACACACACACACACACACACACACACACACACACACACACACACACAAAAGGAAGGAGAAGTAGCCCACACAAACTTAACATAAGCATTTCCTAATGGTCACCAATTACCTTCTCACATAAAGGTCAAGAGCGAACTGGAGACAAAACACTGCTCAGCAACTGAAGTCAAGCCGGTGCTGATTTTGATGGGAATCTCACAGGAGACAAGAAAAAAGCCAGCAAACAGTTTTACTGTTCAAGCTTAGAGAAAGTCTGAACACAAGGTGCTACCAAAACCTGATTCATGCTCACACTAGAAATAAGATCTCAAGTTAAAGGTGACATTTCTACTGTTTGAGAAAGGCCCAAAAGAAGCAGGGAGAGAGGGTGAGGATTTTAGGATCGCTGGCACTGTGCACATACCCCTGTTTGTGTGAGGCTTCCTCTCCACCTTGCAGTTGTGTTGCACAGGGGAGAGTGAATAAGCAGTAGAAAATTGCTTTATTGTTCATCTTTTGTATGAGAATCTCTGCATTCACTGTGATCTAAATGCAGTGTGGCTGTAAATAAACATTATTCTACCAAACTCGAGGAAGTTTGCAGGGTGTCTGAGGACCTGACCTACAGCTAAATCACAGAATCATAGAAAACCAGCAGGAGTTTTCTAAGCCGCAAAGTACAGCACCACACTGAGCAGAGTCCTCTGTCACCCCTTTTACCTATGGCACTGAGTTCTGTTTAAGCAATGTTTCTCTTCCTGTGTTGCAGGAAAATACATTTAACTAACTGCTTCACCTGAGTACTGTTGTTCCACCTCCTTTGGCCCATTCTCTCAGGCTTCCCTTCAGAATATCTTAGACACTGGTGGTCTAATTTCACTGGCCTCACTGTTTCTTTACTCTTGCCAGGGACTGGGATAGGGATGTGGAGATCAGGGACAGTGTTTAAGGCTAAGGTCAAGTCCAAAGTGGATTCGGAGACAGGAAGTGAAGTTGAGGATTGCAAATCAACCAGAAGACCTAGTAATTCTGTCAAACCAAAAATCAGGGACAGCAACATAGAGCAGCTAGGAAGCTGGTGCCAAAAGCATGGATCAGTAAAGCGGGAGGTCACATGGGAAAAAATGTATGAGTGAGCTGAGAGAGGTGACGCTTGTCAGAGTCAGAACTGGTGCTGGGTCAGCAAGAGTTGGGGAGTGGGCACAGAGTTAAGGGGGCAGAAACAAGACATAAGATGCAGATAGCATTACTATCAGTTTATGATGGCTCACTTTACCTTGAAGACTGACCTACTTCTGAAGGACAATTTTCAAACTAAGCCCTGCTAGGCACACCCAGCCTGCATAGAAACAAGCACCCAGTTTACTTCCCAGGCTTGTGCTCTTCTCAAGTCAACAATTTAAGCCTCTACCTTCCAGTTTTTCTCCTCTAGATCTCCTCCAGATCCAGATCCTGGCCACCCAAGCCTTGCCAAATCTGTTTTCACAGTGGACCAAATGATTAGGCTGTTCCCCTGAAAAGGTCCTCACTGGCCTCCCACGTCTACTCTATTGCTAACCAGGGAAACGGGCTTCCCCAGATCCTCCTTGGCAGGGTCCAGTTTTTGGGCCCTTCAACACAGCAGCCCTTCATCACCGTGGTGAGTGACTGGTCCTTTACAGGCTGACACTCCAAGCTAGAGAGAGGATGGAGGATGGCAGGATGAAGTGATGAAAAGTAAAGGTAACGCTCTATCATAGGATCATACTGGAAAAAATACTGGGGTGTTTTACCTTTGTCCCTTGCTTTTAACTGATTGCTTAATTACTCTGTGAGTTACTCATGATGGAGCTTTTTTTCTTATGTGACGCCCACAATTCTTAGGATTACCACAGAGTCACAGAGTGGTTTGGATTGGAAGGGACCTTTAAAGCTCATCTGGTTCCACTATGGGTGGGAATATCCTCCGCTAGCCCAGGTTGCCCAAAGCCCCATGCAACCTGGCCCTTGAACACTGCCAGGGAGGGGGTAGCCACAGCTTCTCCGGGCAGCCTGTGCCAGTGTCTCACCAACCCTCACCATAAAGAAAATGAGAGTGGTAAGATTATCTGTTGATGGAGAAGCTCTACCTTTACACAGCTCCTTGATATCACACAGCTACCCCAGTTCGGTGTGCTTCACATAATATACATTAGTGATTGTGGTAACACAGTAAGCATCTAAGAAGATGAAGCCAAAGAAGCCCCAAACTGTCACTTTTTTTTTTTTTTTTTCTTTTCTGGTATCTAAGGTGGATTTTCCTACCCCCAGTTTCCACTTTTGTTGGGACACATCTAAAAATTCCCTGGTAATGACTCTGCCCTGGCACACGAAGTCAAATCCAACTGAGGGCTTTGAGGGGACTGGAGTATTCATGAACACTTCTCTGTCAAATCTGCCTTTGTTTTCCTTTCCTACACACCGAGTTGTTCTGCAGTGAATGAAAGCAGCTGCCCCATTCCCCACAGTTGTCTGCCTGGCTTCAGCTGATAGGGCAGCTGGACTCTGGCTTTATAGCTTTCAGCAAGGGACTTGGACCAACTCCAAACTAAACTCTCTTTGTATACAATATCACTGAATGGAGTTTCATATCACAAGGGTTTACATACAACATCTGAAGTTTTACTCAATCCAAGCATAACACAGAGCACACCTATGTTTTGTTTTGAATAATGTGCTTCTAATTTAGTTGTCTCTTGAACTCACTCGACAGGGAAAATGTGAGTCCCTGGGAGGTCCTCTCTCAATTTAAATTGTCAAATAATTTGTGTTATGTGCCTAAAATAGTTAATTTTTGCAAATGTTTCAAGGAGAAGAATCTGTACACAGAGCTACTGCCTTCAGCTGGAGCTGGACCCTTTGTTCACATCCCAAGTTTTCTTACAAAACCAAGAAACTTCTCCTGCATTCCCCATGTTTGTGATTCCACTTACTTGCCCTCGGAGCTATAACTATTTATGCTGCCGTCAGTGGACTCCCGGCTTGGCTGTCGAACCATACGACTTCTCATCTCTGCTGCCATTCCTGTCTCTGTGCTTCTCTGTATCGTGCTCTTTAGCTTCTTATTTCCAGCCTCTGAAAGCAGAGAGAAAGAAGCATCATTTAGAATGACAACTCAGAGCAAAGACTTTCCTTGCACTTTTCCCCCAACAATAGGGATCTGACTTGACCATTACTGTTCGGTAATACAAAAAGACAATTCTGATTGAAGAAAGCATCTCTCTTCTCCAGTTGCAAACTGGTGGTGGCTTCTCTTTAAAAGGGCTGCAACCTGAAGATCCTTGTTAGGGCAACTGTTAGAAATAAGGTGTCTTATTAATAACCTTTACACAGTTGGAATGTGGACAACAATGATTGTAATAGTGTCTGCTAACCATGTACTCAGTGAGATGTCTCTAGCCACCTTGTTAGTTTTTTTGGGTGACTACAAAAGAAGTTACAGCTCTCACAGAAAAAAACGGGTGGAGGGGGAACCACCTTCAAGCATCCAACAGAGAAGTGTACCAAAATACTTAATATCAAAAACATGTGTTTTGACACAGCAAAATCTCACTTTTCACCACAGAAATTCATCAAAGCAAACAATGAGCTATACGTAACTTCTGACTTCAGCACTTTTTAAGTAGAACTAATTCTTTGCAGAATCCATGTGGAAGATGATGGACTTCACTGAGCCTAGGCTTGCAACTGAACACTAGAGAGCAATGTAAATCACATGAAACTGGTCGAAGACTTCATCCACTTAGAAAGGCTTCCATCACACATTCTTTAAAATGCAATTTGAGTTCCAACTGGAACTGGCTTCTTGTTACCTTTGAGCAAGGAGAGCTTCAGTCCTTTACAGGGGCTCAAGGCTACAACAGCTGATCTACAGTGAATCCTGCTGTCACAGGGCAGAAATGATGCTTCTAAGTGACCATATGCACTCTCAAAGCCCTTTAACTGAAATGCATTCATCAAAGTCTCTTTGTGATGCAGTAGAGTGTATTGTTTTCAAACATTACTGACTCTTGAGAAGTAGCACATGTGATGAAGTTTCATTCTCCTGCATTTGCCTCCTCATTTTGGTGCTCTTTCATTCACTGCCTGCGAAGTCTCTGCTTCTTTCTCACAGTCAGCTCAGGGGAGCATCTGAAAAAGTACATATTTCTTCCACCTCCACCTGCTGTGGAAACTGAATTGCTCTGAAAAAGAAATTTTCACTTTTCTGTTTCACGCAGACATCATTGGAATTTTGAAGCCAACAGACCTTGATCTCTCCTCACACAGAAGTGATGGTTTGGGTAGGCCCCAGGGTGACTAAACATGCTGTGAATAGCTGGCCCTTGCTCATTGTGTCTGCAGAGCTGGTGGTGGGCTGGGAGAAATCATACAGCTCCCCTTCTCCCTGAGTTATCACAGTAATCTCTCTGGAGTTAGCGGAGAGACAGCAAACATGGCTAAAGTAGAAAAGAAAGAATTCCTATGTTGGGCTAGGAAGACATAGCACCACAGCAAAAAGGGCTGTGGTTTTCCATTTAAGTCTTCTGCACCAGGTATTGTTCATCTATGGCCACCCGGGAGCAGAGAAACAAATGCCTCCGAATGGAAGAAATCAGCTACTTTGAGAGATCCTTCTCTCCCTTCCGAGGCCAACAGTGCCAAAGCTTTGCTGTGGGCCACTTCAACGCATCCAAATTCCCAGTTCTCGGTCAGCTGAAAACACATTATTCAGTGCCCCTAAATGTGAAGTAGACTAGGCTAGATACACCAGGGAGTCCAGGCTCCACTCACACAATGCAGGTGGCTGTGGAAGTTATTGGAGGAACTTCAGTGACTCTGTGGGCAGAAAAATCACATGCTACATTTTGGACCTGAGCTTTATCTTTAGAAATAGAAGGTGTGCCCAACATAATGATACCAAACATCAGAAACACATCAAAAGGCAGCCCAGGAAGTACCACCCCCATTCAGAGCCCTACACCAAGGCAATATTCTCCCATTTTCAGTAGCTACACATGTGCATCCGTTTTGTTTTGTGCTGCTGTCTCTTGCCAGGGCTGTTTGAAAGATTTACATCCACTCTCAAAATGCAGGTGAGATTATTATAGCTCCTGCCTTCTCTGCAGCCAGCCAGATGAGGCAGGGTGGTTGGGAGGACATCATGTGGTCCTGAGGCTGAATGTGGCAGCTGAATGGGTTGCCTGTGAGTATTCACGGTGCAGGAAACGGGAGTGATGAGACACTAGCGGTAGCTACAAGATGATTGTGACCTTGGCACAAATGGAGGAAAGAGGTGCTGCTCTAGACCACTGGGACAACAGAGGGAGTGCTGGAACTTAGGAATTAGAGCCAGACTGTTGGATAAGGATAATGAAGAATGCATTTGTAGAAATAATCACTGTAAAAATATCCATTCACTCAATTACAGAAATGTATCTTGTAAATTTGAGCCACAGAAGAGACTGAAAAGAGCAAGTGTTTTGTTGCTAAAGAGTAATTTTATAGTACCACAGATAACATCCATGTTGCTGCTTGAACACACTTTTTTGCTCCATGGATTTTAAATGCACAGACCATGAAATAGGAATCCTGGTGCGTGGCCATAAGCAAGTCCACAACCTTGTCTCACCATGCTGCAAATACCAGAGTATATTTATTTCCAAATGCTTTTCGAGTCACTCATCTCTGTCTGACTGTGCTGGATTTCACTTTATTTCCTCATCAACTTTTTGTTTTTTCTTCAGGTTGAAGATTAAAAAAATAATGTTTTGTCTCCTCTTGTAACTGCTACTAATATCCACAATGTTTCCTGGGAAAACTAGAGTCCTACATATTTAATATTATAACCTCAGCCTTAATATTCTGCAGTAGAATCAGAAATATAACTATAACCCAAGGCAGAATGGTAAAATGCACCAAGAGTTTTATGGCATAAAGGAAATTGCTCTTGCCTGCGACTAGGAACCGAAACACGTGCTGTGCAGGTTTTGGAAGTTTTAACGTCAGTCAGTTATGCACAGCATATTTTTTTTGGTCCACTTTGTGCACAAATAGCAATGAAAACAGCTTTTCCTGTTAGTGTACGCCTGTAAACTTCCCAGCAAAAACTAGTTCAGTAAGGGAGGGAGGTGGTTAGCATGCAGCTCAAGTGGGAAGCGCTGTCACTTCCAAAGGAGCCCAGCAATCTGAAGTCACTCTGGGGTACAACTTCCAATCCTGCCTTGACCTCACAATGAAATACAGGATCCCAAAAACTACAGGGGTTTTTCTTGCCCTTGAGAAAGTTTTCTTTAAAAACAACAAATCAACTTTCATTTTCATTTTTTATTACTTTTAATCTAGAAGTTCTGCATATATCTTTGGAATGCTGTTCATAAAATAGTTAAGTTCAATATCTCTGCTATGATGTATTAAGATTTTCTACTCTTGGCTGGATATCTCTGGAGAATTCTTGGTTCTCCTCCCTATTTTTATTAGTTTGCTATGTACAATTAAATTTTATAATATGTTACAGTTATTTGCCTGCACTGTGTAAATTATGCTACATTCATTGTGCAGACTGAAGATAAACTGTCTCTATTCTGAATACCATTTAGGGGCAAAAAGTATTCCAAAATGGTCTGCATGCTTCTGTCAATCGTGTAAGGCTTTCGGTGTGCAGAAATGCAGACTGATGTGCATAAACTGCATCTAAACACGTAGTTTAACAGGTACATGGTAGAAAAAAAAGCTATTACAGAGCAATTGTGATGCACATTTTTGCTGATGTAGTTACTGATGCAAAAAGAACATAAAGCAGCTATCTGCAGCTGAAGAAGAAACAGCTTGTAAGCGTTTTGCAATTCATCAGCAGCCGTGCTGTAGCACCCCTACTACAACACGCACTCAATGCTATTTCAGTCAACCTGTTGTAAATATAGCCTGAAGTCATTCCTTTTTGGACTGACAAGAAACTGTTCCCTGATTTTTGTTTCCTTGGACAAAAGTAAATTAACTGACCTAAGTAACGATGAAGAGCAAAACTAAAGCTTCTACATGTATGCACTATCTTACATCTGTGCAAACTATCAGTGCAACTGATGTGTCCCCAGTTTCTGGTGTCCCCAGTTTCTGTACCTCCCAGTCACTCACAAGTGTAGCAGCCAGGAGCAAAATGCTTTGACAACAACCTTATATTAGCGATGAGAAAGGGTCAATGACACTATCTGTAGAATTTTTCTACAGATTTAAGATGCCTACTAGAGATATCTCAAGGCTAGCATTACGTTTCTAAAGGCATCCAAATCATAGAGGACAATGTCATGACCGAGGGTCAAAAAAAACTTGTACCCATGATGAGCAATGACGAAGGTTCTGACTGCACACAGCATCACCACTGGCCTGGCTTCCTTCTGGGCTCCATGCGGTCCCCAGAGACAGCTGCATGATATTTTGCTCTTGCTTCAGTACAGTAAATCTGAAATAACAGGAGAGGCTGTGCCACAGCCTGCTGGAGCAATGCTCTTCTTATGTGATGCCATGGGACAAGGCTTGGGGACATACAGAAATATGCAAGGACACAAGCTTGGCAACCTGGTCAATAAGACAGTGTGAAACACCACTGTAGGGCAGAAGATGACAAGCTTGACATGATCTTTTGCCCCAGGGAGCATTGCCCAGAATCATACCTGAGAGCAACCTGTTAGCTCCAGAAAAACAAAAAAAAAATCAAATTTACATACATGCAGCATTCAGGTAAGTGGCACAGAAAATCTGTGACTGGTTCAAAAGAACACTCCAGAGAACAAGGCATACACCACCGCTACACCCACTAGTGAAAGAGATAGTAAGAAGGGTACTAATACTCAGTGTCATCACATGACTCAAGGGTGAAGGAATCACGGTCTCAAGCCTGCTCGTGCATCCAAAGAAAGCCTGAAAGGACTACAGCTCCGAGCCAGCTCTCACGGAAACCTGGCAGGACCGGGAACATTTTGTTTGGTTGCACACTGACTGTGCCAGACACCAAGATTATACCAGCTGGAATAGGAAGGGTCATCCACAATTCAAAGATCTATAAAAAGAAAAGCCAAGGGACACATTTCCTTCTGGTCCTTTCTGACATGTTCCTGATTTTACAGCCTCAAATTTGGCTGCTTGGAGACCTGCTGAGTTACAAGTTCTGCAGCATCCCACTCACTCTGCATGTAGCACTTTTAAACAACAACAAAATATATTTACACATGAATTGACAAAGTGCCCCTTGGCTTATAGTTCTAAACCAGAGAAAGACAAGAATAAATAATTTAAACAGCGTTTGTTCTTTTACATGTGTACATCTCTCAGATGAACTCAGCAGCACTGACTGCAAAGGATGAAAGTGCATCGTGACCATGGAAAAAGGTAAAAACTAAAAAGAAAGGATATTTAAATACAAATGTTTTCTAGACCTTATATCCTGCAATACTCCACTTACTACAAAATAGTATTTTGTATTCTGCATATTCTGCTATACTCTTCTGAATATACATAACACTGTTTATAAAAAGAGATCTGAAATGTTGCAGTAATGTTCTCTCAAATGTTTGCTTCAACTATCACGCAATATATTCTATTCAAATACGTTCCATTCAAATAAAGGACAATGTGTTTATAGTCTGTGGCATTAGATCACAAAGTTTAAAATCCAAGAATAAAAAAAAATCACGTACTTTTACCCATTTCAATTTACTAAAACAAATCCACAAAACAACTTTTATACAATTTTAAGTAACAAAACCTGCTAAAAAGAACATTCATCTTTTCAGCTGGAATAATTTATCAAGTTGTTATTTTGAAAAGAGTTTGGAAAGAACTTTTAACCATATTCATAAATTCACACATTCAGCTAGCAAACCAATTTCAATCCCAATAAATATTTTCAGAAAATACAAAACAGACAGTGCAATTAGTCTGTTCATACACACAGTATTTCTTCTTAGGTATTTAGAGACAAAGGAATGAAAAGCACCAATCCTAAAAAAAGGAGACTTCGCTGAAATGCTGTTAATGGTTATATTAATGCTTTGCTGGTATTTCACCAGTGAACCACAGAAAACCAGGCCATTATTTACTGCCTGGCAGTAGTGTCAAAACTTTGAGCAACTACTTTTAAAAATCTTAACTCTTCAAGAAGAGATGGTTTTGTGCGTATTTATTGGAAAGAAAAAAAAAAACGTAAAGGGTACATGGCTTTGCATGATTATCCTAATACATATGATTTTCCCACATCAGGGCAGTGTCTAACCAAGAGACACGTATCTAAGGAAAAGCAAGAGTATCTGGTTAGAAGAAGTTCAGTTATGGCTTCTGAAACTACTAGTAGTTTTTGTCCAAAGATTGTTATGTTAATAGTTTCATCCTCTTACTTGCAGTGAAGTGAAATGAGCCACTGTCTGTCAGCCAAAGCACAGCAATCAGTGATGATAAATGGTAACGAGTTTTTACTGCTGGGATTGCACTAAACACTCTTTATAAACACACAGAAATAACAGCACCTTAATTACCTTGTTCACATATGTGCAAAGAGCTATATAAAAGCAGACTATGCCAATGAAAGTGATGATAGGTATACATGTCTAGTTCTTCAAACCTTAAAGTCTGTTTCAGTGAAATTTAAGTAGTAACACAACAAATTCATGTTTCCAACAAATAATTTACTATATAAACAGTTTATAAAATTTCAAGCAGGCATTTTCTCATACACACTTGGCTTTGTTAGACCGGAGGAGAAAGTGAGATGGAATGAAAGAAGCTCAGAAGAGCTGTTTGCACTTCAACAGTCACATTTTTAGAGAAAAACACAGCGTTGTATCATACAATGTTGTTTATTACCAGCTGACCCTTAGAAGAGAGCTGACATACGGTATAGAGATAACATTTGTCCGCTGACAGGGTGCTGGAACACAGCTGCCAGTTAATACAGGAGGGCAAAACAAAACTATAATGCAGAATGAGGTAGAAGAAATTCCTCAGATAAACTAAACCAACCTTTTATTTCTTTAAGAATTTAAACTTGTAACTGCATTAAGTCTTTTTTGGTAAATAGGTGGCCATTAATATTTTAGACCTTGTAAAATAAGAGCATTCGCAATTACAAAAACGTCAGTATTTTTTATTAAAAGCACAACATGACAGTATGATTACTAAAAGGATATGTTTCACAAGTTGGTAACACCAACAAGACAATTTATAAGACGTCACTCATTAAAAAAGTTACTATCATTATATGTCTTCAAATCATTTCCTCAAGAACTATGTGTTATACTTAAAGTCTTATAGTTTTAATAATTTCCATTAAAACTGAAGATTAATACACTATCAAAAACACTGGTGCCAAAGCCTCTTCTAAGAAAAAGATGTTAAATGCCTTTTTACACCGTTGAAAATTTTCAAAATAATAACTCAGCCCTAATTTAATGGCCTCACATGTTAATCAGGAGGCATTACAGCTTCCAAAACAGTCCTTGCCTTTTTCTCATATGCTTAATTAGCATCCTGTTAATTGATCCAAATATTCTGTACATTTTCCATAGTTCCATTTGTTCCGACTTCAACTTTCCAGCCCTTCAACTTTTATCACTACCAGCACCTCCCAAGGTGGGCATTACATTTTCTGTTAGAAACATTACTAACCCGCCTTTACAGATCATTCCTAGCGTATCAGATGAAGGGACTATCACACTGACACAGGGCTTTTCCTTCCTTTTTTTCCCCTTGTATTGCAAAGTTACAACCCCAAGCTAACACATGCTGCTAAATTACACTAATACATAGGCTCATCACAGTAACGGACAGAAAATACAGGCTTACCTCTGGTTTAAGCAAAATGAAACATCAGCTATGATAAAATCCTTAGCAAGCAGCCAGCACCTAAAGCAGCTTTACCTTTGTTTAAATATACTGTGCTGTTTCTGGGTAGAATAAATCTCTGGGGTCCTGGTGTTGCTTCTCCCTTGTTCTCCTGTAACCACTTGGCACAGCAGCTCTGTGAGGAATGATCAAGTTGCTTCACTCACAAGTTCCTTTTACAACTGTGATTACATTACAGGGCCTTGCAGTGAAAAAAGTACTGAACTACCTGCCAGCTAGCACTTCATAATATATTGCTGAAAGGTTAAAAAATGCAGCCAGCAGTGTGATTTCTAGGGATGTGCAAGCAGAGAAGAGCACAAAATATTCTTGGCAATCTTGGTCAAAGCATTTTTTTCATGCTGCTGTTCAGAACTGGATGAAGAAAATCTGATAAACCTAGAAACGCATTTCTCTATCCTGGTGATTTTGACTCATTCTGGTCTCATTCTGAATCTTCAGGTGGTATGAAACCACCTGAAAAACTGCAAAGCTCAGCAAACATCAAATTAACATTAAACACTAAATTACAGTTACACCACAGGAAAGTCTTAAAGATGCTACAGACAGAGGGACTTGAGCATCCCAGAGTTAAGTCTCGCTGCCTCCAAAGCACCCATGTGTATTTTGAGAACAGAACTTCATTATTGAATTACTGTTTTCATCTTTAATCTTCACTCTGAGGAAATAGACTTTGCCATATGGTCGTTTCCAGGTCAAATTGTTCAGTTTTTCTGATACGCTATTCCAAAAATGTTCCAAAAATGTTTCCTCTTGCAATTGTCTTAGAATCAATTTATTTAATGCACCTTTATCAACTTGGCATTCAAGCATTGTAGGGACTGATGTGATTGCTTTCACCTCCTCTTAGAAAGAAAGAAGCTTTCTACTCAATGTCAATAGTGAATTAGGATCTCAGAATGGAGAAAGTAAATGACTCTGCATTTGTCAAGCAAAAAGAAGAAAACCATTTCAGAAAGACTTATAATGGGAAAAGAAATTAAAAATATGCATGCAGTAAATTTCTCTCCAGTGGATCTTCAAGTTCTGCTTATTTAAAGATATGGTAAAATGATTAGTGAGAAAAATGCCACAATGTGCACACAAGTGTACACTTCAGCTAATAAGCATTTAACAGGACTTATGGTGGCAAATATGGTATAGGTGACTAATGGATTCAAAACACTATGTGGTAGGGATGCAGTGTGTCTCATGTCACACTCATGCAGAAATGTACACCTATTTTCACTGCACAGGCACACTGGAATGATTAAAACAATTTGGATCTTCTTTCCCCGCAGTACACATTTAGAAATGACATTCAGAACACCACAGAGAAGGTGGCCTACCACCTTTTTGAAAACGATGTAGTCATATGGTATGCAAGTCTTGTGTTGTATGTTAAAATATTTTGAAAGCAAAATCCAATTAAATGGAAGGAGTTATCTTCCAAAGAGCAGTACAATGCCATGGTAGGAATGAAATGCAGTTTCACACAGAGCACTTATGTGAAGTGTGCAGAAGTTCCCTATAACTCAGGTTCTTGATCAAATCCAGCAAGTCCAGAGCATATCAGAGGTTTAAATAAAAAAACAACAGAGGCTCTCAAAAAAGCCCCACTTTGGTCACCGCCTTTCTCCCTTTACCTTCCTTCTTCTAGTCACAGGAAATATTATTCCTTATATTTTTTAATTTGTACCATCAAAAGCTTTTCCAGCTTTTGATCTGCTCTTCTGGACCTGCAACAGAAAGGCTGACGAAAACCTTGGCTTATTCCTCCACCACTGCAGGAGAGTGAATTTGAGCTCATCTGCTTCCTGAAATACTGGCCTTGGACTTTACACAGAGCAAATTTTTCTGGGCAGCCTCCAAAGGACCACACCCTAAAAGAAACCTCCATTTAAACTTTCCATAGTCCCAAACACAAGCTGGGATGCTGTTTTTGCCACCTCGCTTGCACCGCTGTACGCTGTGTGTCACCAGCAGCCATCCTGCTGACGTCTCAGCTGCAGGGAAACAACACAGCCACACTCTTCTTCAGCTAAAGTACCTGTATGAAAGTTTGCTTTGGTTTGTATTTCTTTTTAAATATGACTACAAAAAGTCTCGAGACAGATAGAGGTCAACCCTGGGCATGCCAGAAGGGAGGCCAAAAACTCAGGAGAGGCTCCTTCTTCTGGTCAGCTGGAGTTCACATCCCCTTGATGACAGTCCTGGTGCAAAAATTATCTTTTTAATCAGCTTTGCACTCACAGTAGTAATTAAGACAGGTGAGCAGTGAATGAGACTGAATGTTTCCGCTTTTAAACAGCTGTTGGTGGCATTGCCTTCGAACTGCTTTATGTGGGTTACGGCAGCCAGTATGTTGGAACACCTACGGCCTTGGGCGCTGGATTTGTGCTACATAAACACTGCATAACTGTGAGATATAATTGTTCCCTTTGTGTTTATATTCTTGTAAGAGGACAACTGTACATGAAGACTCAGTTTAGAAACAGACTGTTCAGCCAAACTTCCCCAATGAATAACTCTGCTATGAAATCCTAAGCTCTGCATCCAATATTGCTGGTTTATGTCCATTATCAAATATGTGCCGAAGAAGACTCTACTGACAAGACGTAAAGGTTCAACTGTGTCTCCTACAGGCACCAGTACAAAATTTGCCACAGGCTCAGTATTGCTTCAATTACTGGGCAAGTGTAGGGTGAGACATGAGACAGCAGGATTTTCTCTAACACCTCAGGTCTTGCCATTAAAAATGAATCCAAATGATCATCATGGGTCTGCTAGCTGCTTGTTTCTCATTATCCCCAGCTCTTCTTTCTGGGTTGCAAAGGCAAAGGAGATAAGATAGAAAGGGTACTGATGCAGGAAGAGTTTTCTGTGTTTTCTCTGGTAAATCATGCTAACTTTTCATTACAAAGCACATTTCTTTAATGCAACTGCTCCCTTGAGTGGTGGTATGTCATATAATCTGTTACAAACATGATAAAAAATTGCAACAAATACAAGCACAAGGAGAATCAGCCCTATATTATTATATATGAATATTTGAGAGCATCTGAATTACAGCCAATATAATTAAGCAGATGGTGTGTTTAGAAAATTTTAAAGTCCTTTCAAACACAAGGCAGAATGAGATGGACAAAGAAAATTACATTATGTTAATGCTGCCTATCTCTAAAGACCTCCCCCTCAACCCACAACCCCCCCAAAAAACCCCCCAAATAAACAAACAAAAACCAATAAACCAAACAACCCACTTCTAACTATTTCTGAAGGGAAAACACTTCCAAACTTCTACGCCAACTAAAACACAGACTTGCTTGAACTACATTAGTAAGTTCATTTGACAAATGCACTTTTCTGGATATAATACGGATATAATTCATTTATGCTAATAATGGACATTACGGTACACTATGAAGCTAATTCCAATACTTCCAAATTGTTTAACAGGAAATTTTTCTCTTCCTGTATTATCCAGAAGCACAGGCTAAGATTTAGCATTATTTTTTCTTGCAGTTTTCATGTAGAGGGCACTGACAAAGCTATCACAGATGAAGAGATGACAATCATTTTCAAATAAACTGGAAACCAAAAATTGCATCTGAAATTGGCACCAAAGAAAACGGGAAAGGTTAGAGCAGAAATCCAAACAGCTCAGTATGAAGGGAAAGTTTCAAATTCATATTATAAAAACAAACATGAAAGTCTACTATAATCCATCAGCCAGTCTGAACCACAGATTTCACAATCTGAATTCACCTGCAGGTAGCAGATAGAAAGATGAGTGAGTCCCCAGAGTCCATAGCACAAAATTAAAATATAGTAAACAAATCTTACTTTCATGTTCCTAGGCCAGGCTTACTGTTGGTTAAACAGAAACTTGCCTTTTACAGTAATTTCTGTCTCTATCTTAGCACAGAATAACTCAAGCCAAGCAGTACTATATCTTTCCAGGGATTTCAATATGTATTAGCTCATGGATCAAGAATATAAAATACAAAAGTAAAACAAACTTGCCTTTCATAGCAGGATTACACCATGGTGCTTGAATCTTGCAGAGCTAATGGTTTGAAGGTCAGGCTCTTTGGAACAGATGCACTAATCTCTTATTATCTGAATGTTACACAAATTATTTCAGATAGCATTTTTTCTTGGAACTGACAGATAAAGCTCTATTTGATGCTCAGGATTACTACGATCATTAGTGAGAGTGCTGCTTTTAGGGTGCATTCACACTGTGGGAGGTTAGCTGTGGTTGAGTACAGGCTTCTATAAAAATAGCAATGGACAGTTAAAGAGTAGTCAAAAATAAGACATGTAAATTCTATGCAGTAAGACATCATCAAAAGAAGGACTGAACGCAATGTAGGCAAAGAAAAAAAAGACTGCCATACGCAATATGAACCAAAATCACATAAGGTAAAAATTAAGTTCTTGCTCCGTCATTGTGATAGACTCTTCAAGAAAACATGCTTTTTTGTTATTACAGCCTCTAAAATATATCAGATTTTAAAACTCCACCACAGAATCTAACATGGCAGAATATTGGAGAGAAAACAAAAGCCAATAAAATGTGCATAATCCCTGGCTCATTTATATAAAACTGACATTGCTGCCCTCCTGAATATGTAAAGACTGGCTGGATGTAATAAACCTAGCTAATTGGCAGGCAACTTCTAATAAAATGATGATGAAAGATGTAATCAAGAGCATGCAAATATCACAAATGAAAAAGTTTGGGATGCTCCCTGATAAGTCAAATGATACAGATACTGCCACAATAAGAAACAATATAGAAGTGTCTATATAACAAGCTTAAGTAACACACATAGTATAACAACTATTTTAGAGCCTTAAAATAGTAGTGTTTATATGTTATTAAATATACCATCTTTAGAATAGGAACAGTATCAAAACTAGCATGTCAGCTATTAGAAAAAGGGTTATTTCAAGAGCAGACTGCAATCACGGGATTTGCCCTACCCATCAGTAATGCAGCACTGAAGATATCTGACGATGACCATCTCCCATTTCAAAATGCACATCAAAAACAAGTTTTGATGTGCATTTTGATGGCAACAGGAGCCAATGCCATCCAAAGAGGATTCAAATATAAAAATTATTTTACTTTAGAATTCTTTCATACAATGCCTGATTCCATCCAGTTTCCAGAAGAATATATATTCACAATATCTCCTTTGTTTATTTTTAACAAAAGGAAAATCGAAGTAATTTCTCTCTAGTGAAGAGAATGTACATATGGTACAGGCAGACAAGTTCTTAGAGTAATTTATGTTTTCTTCCACAGAAATCTTTAAGTAAAAGCAATCCTTCTAACCTTTAATTGGACACCATTGTCTAGTGGTGGTCTCCCTCTGAAGTCTGTGCTATGGGCATGGCAAGCTGAGAAAGAGGAAGATGCACAATGACGAACAAAGCTTTTTCAAAGATTTTAACTTTTCTATGCATCTTTCTGTTACTATCAGAGGAACTCTGGGCTACGCAAGCTCATTGATTCTATCAAACTAAACATAAAACCATGGGTAATGTAAAACAAAGTGCATGGTCCTATTAAATATTATCTTTTCCTCTATATATGGAAGAAGTGGCATTTTTATGTTCCACATACACATTCACATTGATGTCTTACATACTTATTCACAAAAAAATGCAGAATTTTCACCAAGATCCAAATACCTTGTACGTAGATCACCAGGGGACTATTCCCAGTGAGACATGCATAGGACTGGACCTCACCTTTCTCAGGATACTGCATGCATCATATTTAAATAAAGCTTGTAATGTGACAATATGGTATTTCAACAGTAAGACAAGGTACTTAAGAAACCAAAGTCAAATTTCCCATAAAATCCTGTTCGAGCAAAACAGCACCTGAAAATTTAAAATAATTACAATCACCTAACTACTAGGATATGATTTATATAAAATAGTGTTTTTAAAATAACCCACTATCCACGAGTTTACAGTAAGTTTATCCCAATGACACAATAACAAATAAAGTATCAACCCAGAATATAAGGTGAAATTTTGGTCTGCTTTTCTTCAGAATTACAAAGGGAACGGAGAATGTGTGATGCACACGTAAGCTCTTTGTTATCATACCGTCTTCCTATACAGCAGGGCAGGCAACCATGGTATTTTCAGGTATTTTGCAAACATAATTTATGACAGTGACAAGGTATTATTTTCACAGAAAAAAAGTAGCACTCTGAATTAGAAGATTTAGTTGCAGAGAGTTCAGCCCTATGCCATCAAGTAAGCTAACAAATGTCACCATGGTCTGAAGTACATCACATGAGCTGAAAGAGTCATGAGCAGGATGTGAGTATAAACACACAAATTTTCAAGGGTGTCCACTCATAGATCGATTTGCAATTATTCTAGCTACTACTTCATGTTATCTCATGCATTTCTTCACAGTTTAACTGAGTTCACCAGATTAAAGTATTTTAAGGATCTTCTTACAGTGAAGTCCTGATTCAGCTTGTGGTCAACATATTTTTCTTAATAATATCACTAGCAAAATGTCAAGTAATCAGGTACCACTGCTTGCTCATTTAGTTAATTTTACACTGCAGAGAATAACCCACTGTATTAAAATTTAAAGGAAATACTTCCTCAAAGAGTATTTAATTGAAATCTCCCACTAATAATAGAAACATTCTTACTAGGCGGATACAAGAACTGAAGATGCTAACTGAAGCCAAGGCTGATTGTACGCATGACCCATGTGATAGCCCAGCAGCACAGAGCCCTACACATTGCGGGGGTCAAACTTTACATTGCTTTCAGCCATAGACTCCCATGTCAAGAAAACTAAGACTGAACACTGTCCTAATTTGTGTAAACATTCTTAAACATGTTTAATATGTAGGAGACATTTAGAGACGCTTTAATGTATGGACACTTAAGGTCCCATGGAATCTTTGCTTAAAACAATACCCCCAACTACAGGTTGCACACACTTGCTCACACACGTCCATCCACACTCTGTGGGCACTTCGTGCTGTTTCTTTTGCAGCACTATCTCAATGAGATTACTATAGCTTTTACCATGTGCTCCTACGTACTTTAAACAGTCACAAATATTTTTAATCTGGTAATTACAAGTTGTAAGTTTTTTAGGAAGTCTTAACTCTTCTGCAGAGTGAGATTTTCAGTATGTCACTTCCAGTTCTGGAGCTTGCTCCTCAGTAAAACGTCACCATGGCACTTAGCATTCCTTTGTAAAATGCTTTAAGGTCTATGACTGCCAACAACACAAAGAACAAAGAACCACTGCTACTGCGGAAGAGGTCTGAGATGAACTGTAAAAGTCAGAACATGAAGTGCTCTGCAAAGGAAGGTTCAACAGTACGTGTTTACATAGTATCCACAGCAGTTCCTGCTCCAGTTGGGACTGCAAAATGATTGCTGCACGACTACTGCAAGTTTGAACAGGATCGAACACTTTGGACAACAAACAGAAGAAAACAACCTGCAAAAAGTCATTCCATCTATTCTGTGGAACAGTCTTATCAGGTTACCAAATTCTCAAGCCTTGAAATCAATGGGATTTTTCCACACCAAGCTCTCAGGAGCAATTGATTTCTTAGAAATAAAAATATCCTACCAACAAAGAGAATTTTTTATGCGTGAAGAGAAACTACTTGTATATGCAACATCATAGGTAGTATTGTTTCTGGGAAGAAGGATGGTCTTTAAGTGAAAAAGGCATGCTGAGATGCAAAGCATCAAGGTTCACCTCTCTTCTGTCATAAATACAGCCTATATTGTAGCGATGAGAACCACATGAACACAGACAAAGAGTAAAAAATGAGGACAAAATCAGGAAATATCCTACCTGACACACTTAACTGACATCACTCAGCCCTCCTTTTGGGACCGATCCCTGATCCATTAATGATTTGATTTGTCTAATTGTTACTCTTCCTCATTTTTAAGTCAGCTGAAATTCACGTTGTCAAAATATGCTCTTTCAGGAACAGACTACTTGCAATTATATGTGAAGAGTAATAGTAATACAATAGTAAAAAAGCACAGTTCGAATAAAAGCCCCAATAAAACTAAGATACCATATTCACTGCTCATCACACCAGCACCTAACACATGGTAGCACGCACTCGATGAGTAACAGCACAGCACAGCTTGCTGTGCTCTCCCACTGCCCTTTGGAGACTAAAAGCATGACAGTATTCCTGGCTCTTAGAAACTGGCAGTGTCACATAATAACATAACGGTTGTCTTAATGGTAGACTAAAAAAAAGAGAATATTATTAGTGAAATTACTTACATTTTCATTATAAGTAAGGTATCACAACAGTGCTATTACTACATACTTTGCTTGATTGATGATAACATATGAAAAGCTTACTGAAGTTATACTAAAGCAACGTATGAAAAGCTTACCAAGTTATACTAAAATTACAATTCACTGTAACATTTCCATCTACACATTCAATTTCATTTTGTTTGGCTGGAACAATTTATAACAATTACATAGTGTTAGTTTTGATGATGACATTTGCTTATCAAACGAAGATATTGAAGATCATCAGACATAAAACTTTTTTCCCATATTTCTTCTGATTTGATCATATTTAAAACAAATAACCAATGCACTTCTCAAAGGCTTTTCACGGCAGGGCATTTCTTCTGAGGCTGACAATCTCACCTTTATATAAACATATTAAAGGCTCTCCTTACGTAAACAATTAATAAAAATATAAAATAGACATAATAAACAATTAATACAAAACTATAAATTAGACACACACATATATGTAACTCAGCATCCACAGAGAGACTTGGAAAACTATGACTTCATATCTGAAACCAAATCCTGCTGCTGTTATGGATGCTGAGCAATCAGTAGAGGAAATGAGGACAACCCCTGATGTGGTAGAGAATTGCTCCATCTCAATAAGATTATCTGATATCCTAGAAAAATAGCATCAGAAAACTTAAGAGAGTAATGCCAAATAAAAAAGAACACCCAATTTAAAGAGTGGTAATTTCATTGTAAGTGTGCCAAAGGGACTCTTGAATTTGTAATTTGAACTTTGCTATCACTCAGTAAGATGAGGATCACACCTGTTGCTGTGACACTGTTTGCCTATTGCACAACAAACTTCAAGAAGAAGAAAGCACCTGATTTTCTGTAGCTCAGCAGTTGGCTCATTCCTTAAGACTACTTCTATCCAGGCAACTCTGCCATGTCCATCTCCTTGGTGCAAGAGGGGCAAGAGGAAACCTTGCAGGATTCAGCTACTGCCAGCCTTTGAGGAGGAACCAAGGAAAGGTCTGGGAACAGAAAGAAAGAGGCTCTGCATGGGCTAAGTAGGATGCAGCTCACTAAACTTTGTGTGACTGGAGATGCAATACTGGAGCTAGTCACACCAGACTCCTTTTAGAGAAAAGAGAAACCGACATTTTAGAGTGCAGCTGATTTTTACTCCCTCAGAGATTTACTTGAGGATGGATAAGCTATGCAAGGAAATGTACGTTTTTCTCTGCTGGCTAGAAAGAAAGCCCGAAGTGATTTGCTGACAGCTACCTTGTGGAGGGACACCTACACGTGCTGAGACTTAGCCCACTCTTAGTGATTTATGGCTCCTGGTCTGCTGCTTTGAGTAATGGTGGTGCCTCTCTAAGTTGTCATTGGCAGGGTTCCTGCTCTCTACCCCACAATCCCTCTCCAGCTCCTGAAGTACAGTCATACTGTACAGCTGTATTGAATAAGCATGATGTAAGAGACATGGACACATGGGATTCCTTGAAGAGATAAACCATGGTGGGAATTAGTGCCTGGAAGGTTTATGCTCGTCTTTCTCAGTGCAGCCTCAGGGTTTTTTTTGATCCAGAGCAAGTAAAGCAATGAAAGCAGTTGTCACATGCAACAGAATGGTGCCACATATAGGAAGCAATCCATGATGCCAAATATTCAGTCACCAGTATTTGCTCAGGAAGATTTGTTTCTGGGCTACAATGACTAGGACTGGTATAGGTCTTTTTGCCCTTTTCAGAGATACCCCTGACCAAGTCAGTAAACTTTAAGTGGTATTGCAGTAGCCTGTTACAATCTGGTGGTGGATACTGAGAAAAGCCACTCTTCTGAATATTTAGGAATCATGGTCAGACATTTAAAAACACATGCTCCAAAACAAATGCAAGGCAATTAATGGATCTGGGATTTTGGCCATGGCCAAACTTTGGACCAGAAACTACTATGAGGCAGACTGAACTTTGGCTAAAAGAGAAACCTTGGGATCCCATCAAATTTCTTGCCATTGTTGCCAAGTTGGCCACATGTCTATCCTCTTGATAAACATGTCTATCCTCTTGGAGCAGAGCATAGAGTAAAAGCCTGCACACAGGTATGGAACATAAAGATCCTGCCTGAACAAAAATAAATAAAGCTGCATTTGCATCTATGTAAGTGCTATTAAAGTAAAACTGTGAACTGGTAATCAAACCCCACAGAGTTTCTGTGTCACCTCCTCAGTCCCTTTTTCTCCTGGATTCCCCAGCCAGTGACAGTGGTTCATATGTTAAGAGCTACATCCTGACCTGGCTCTATAATTCCCGCATAAATGTATCCGTTGCCTGTTCCAAGACATGCTAGAGATAATGCTAGAAATAAGTGTAATGTAAATGCAACTCAGTTCTATCTCACCCAGCTTTCAGAGGGGTGGGGCATTACCGAGACTCCAGAGAATCTGAGACTGGTTACTAGATTAATCAGATCCTGTGTGTGACCTCTTTTAAGTGATCACTTCACAGTGCTGTGGAGTAACTCCATCTAGGCAGGAGAACCTGGCTCTTAACATGTGGAGTCAGGAGTTGGACTTGATGATGTTTATGGGTCCCTTCCAACTCAGGAGATTCCATGATTCCATGTTGTGCCTCCAAGTTAAAGACAACTGACTCCCCCAAAATGTTGTCCTGTTAAATTAGTCCTTTCCTAACAATAAATACTAAACTTCAACGAAGTACTTTTACCCTGTTAAAAAAAACCAAAAAACAGATCTACTGTGTATATACCCTGGAGTTTGTTTCCAGTACCCCTTAAATATCTTCTCCCACTAACATTTTAGTCACTTTGGAGTCCAGATAGAAGAAAGTAGATGATTTTTGTCAAATAAATCCTCCCCACACTGCCCTGACCACGAACTCTAGGAAAGAGCTGCTCAGGAAGGAGAAAATATGGTTAGTAGGATAATTTTCAAAGGGAGAGTGATGGCTAAAACTGATTTATACATAAATCCTGGATCACATCTATACCTAATTCAGCATTTCAGCCTGGCCGCACTCTCAGAGAAAACACTTTTCATCATCAAATCTAATCAAACGGCAGAGCTATAAATAAAGCAGTCAACAGCCTTGTAAAAGCAAAACTAATCAAAAGTGTAGCCCTGAGATTCCTTTCTGGAAGAGCTTTAGAGTTATTTTAATGTGCTCTATAAACAGAAAATCCATTTGCATGGACCTGCATTAAGATAACTTCTCAATCTGACAAGTTCTGCTCTGAGACCAGAGAAATCATTACAAACAAATAGATCCCCAAGACACTGACTTTTGTGCCAAAGACACAAAGACACCATTAAAAACCCCAACTTTCAATCCTGTTTTAAACTGACATTTTACAAGCACCATTTAAAATCAAAATGAGTCTCCCAGTTAACCCAAGCTTCAAAAACTCAAGTCAGGAGCCTGTTTTGGACAACCACCCTATCTTATCTAACCACAAAACTTCTGTGCTTCACAAATCATAGAAACATAGCAAAGTGGAAAGAACTTCTTCCTCGAGGCTTAGCACGAGCCCTCTTGGACACTTATTGTCTGATGGCACTCAGAAGCTGAGGAAACTGTAGAGGAGGCAACAAGAGTTCTCCAAGGAGAGTAAAGCAGGTTTCTCCTCCATACTGACAGTACGAAGAGGCAGTATCACATATTGCCTTCTCCTACAGGCTACCCTGCCTTGGTTTGTTTCTTCAAGTGATTTCAAATCTTGCATTTTTGAGAATCTAGCAGGAATTGGTAGGCAGTTATGACTGGTCAAAATTCCAGCACATACTGAACTTCCTCTGGAATTGCGAGACTTTTCGAGCTTTCCAGAAGCGAAACATTCCATGTCTAAGATTTCTTGTAAAGCAAAGCTTTTGAAGCAATCAGGCATCAGAAACTGAATTTTTGCAAAATGGAAAATGATTATATGGGTAAATGAAATAAACTGTATATGAGTGTGAGCATCAAGGACTTTCATACATACTAAGCAATTTCAAAGCAATTCTCAGGTAACTTGTGAGGATAAACATGCATCAGGTCATTGAAAAAATACTGTAGTTTACTCTTTCAATTCATTGATTGTCTTAAGTCTATGGCACTGTGGTTAAATATTTGTAGACTTCAGTCTGAAAATCTAAACAGTTTGTCAAATTTCAGTAAATTCAAGGAAGTTCAGGGGTGAACCTTCCAACAGAGACCCGAGGATATATAAAGCCAACATGTACTGTTTACTGAGGTCTGAGTTACTAACTGTATCAAGGTCTGTACAGCAGGAAATGGTAATTCACAGTATTTTCATGTGTTAGGGTAAGTTATATGACTTTACTGATATACATAGGACCTAACAACACAACAGAAATCACTACAGATTTAAACAAAGTACATTTATACTACTGGTCCCTGTAGGAAGTTAGACAACTATAATTTCTAAAAAATAAGCTCTTACCAAACTAAAGAAAACCTGGCACGGGTTAGGGTGATGGTTGGACTTGATGATCTAAAGGGTACCTTCCAACAAAGGCAATTCTATAATTCTATGATTCTAAGTCTGGACTAGCAAGTAATATGATGTGCTTCTTTTCATCTCTTCCATCTTCTATTTTAAGACTTGCCAAAGTAGTTATTAGTTATGTTAATTAAAATTATATGTCATCAAAAGGACAATGTTATACAATCAGAGATCAAATACTTCTCTCACACAGTTTACATTAGACTGCTGCTCCTTCTTGGAAACAAAATCAGCACTGGACTGGTCAATAGCTCTGGCTAGTGGATACGCTGCCAGACTAATGCAAGTGGGAACAGGGCCAGAGACTGTCCTTGTTTATATCCTGTCATCTCCAGTCCTAAACTGCTGCTGTTATCTGGGTCTTGGTCAGCTGAATCCAAGCTCCCTTCGTGATCTGTAAAAGGTACCACAGGAGAGAGGTGTGTTTAGACTGTTCATTAGGTGTGCTCAGAGTGAAGACACACTGTGCAGAGCGGCTGCTGCCCAGGCAGAGCTCCCATGCGGTGAAACAATGCACCAAAGGAGATTCAGTAACGCTGAAATGTTTTGTGAACAGACAACTGCTCTATCTAATGCTTTCAACATTTTGTCTTTAAATGTCATACATGACTATTTGTATTTAAGGAAATACTCAAGCTAAACGGTGTCAAAATGGACACCACAAGCTGTTAGTTGAAATAATTTTTAATCCAACTTAATACCTTGTGAAAGAACTTGAAAATTATGCTTTCAAAAATCTTAAGAATATTTTTTCATAATTTTACTGGGTTTTGCATATTTCATTATTTATGATATGTAATTCAGGGTATCTAAGTACCAGTATCTGTGCTGCAGGTTCTATTAGTTACATTATAGATATGTATACAGATTTTGTATAAATACATTCCTACCAGCTACACTAAAAGCAGAAAGAATAATGATGATGGTGAAGATGACAATAATTATTAACCTTGAAAATTCCTTAAAACCACCGTTGATCCTTCTTTTTGTGTTAGGTTAGGTTTACTGCTTGTCATTTGGATTCTGTTGCTAAGAGTTCGATTCCGAGAAAAATCCCCAACAAACCAAAACAGCCGAAAAATCCCTTAAAGCTCATCTTCACATTCACATACCTAAGTGCTAAATAAGATTAACATAGCATCTTTGGATCTAATGTTTCTTTGCATACAGCTAAATGCACTTTTTTAAACCTCATTCCACTGCTATCTTCTAATGAAATGTATTATTATAAATATTTTATTAAAAAATTTAAGATTTTAAGAAGTTTTCTTAAAGGTCAAGAATTAAATAATCTCTTGTCCCTGATGGATTTAAAGATATGATACTCATATATATGCTGGAAGTAAAGATGAATCTCGGCTCATATTTAGATACAAAGACACACTTTGTCCTTGACTGTAGCTGCAATGAAGCTACCAGCCAGCAGCAAAATATTAGAGGTGATCTGTAAAAGAAAAGAATGCAAAGGAAATTTCAGTTGTGTATTTGTGGAGAAGAATTAAGAACAGTTTTTAAACTATTGGAAATTCTTCTATTACATGACAAAAATAATACCAGAAATGGTTTGGAAAAAATACTATAATGCACTGGCCAGATTTCAAAATTTATGTTCCTAGAAAATATTTTTTACTGCTCTCTGGAACTCAGTATTACATTTACTAAATGTATCAGGATAAAGGCCATAGTGTGAAACTCTGTAAAATTAATAACAGAATCACAGAATCATGGACTGGTCTGGGTTGGAAGGGACCTCCAAGACCATCTAGTTCCGACCACCCTGCCATAGTCAGGGAGACCCTTCACTAGCCCAGGTTGCCCAAACCCCCATCCAACCTGGCCTTGAACATTGCCAGGGAAGAGGAAGCCACAGCTTCTCTGGGCAGCCTGTGCCAGGGCCCCAGTGCCCTCACAAGGAAGAATTTCTTCCTAATATTTGACCTAAGTCTGCCCTCCTTCGGTTTAAAGTCATCACCCCTTGTCCTATCACAACATGCCCTTGCAAACAGTCCCTCCCTAGGTTTCTTGTACGCCGCCTCTAGGGACTGGAAGGTCACTATAAAATCTCCCCAGAACCTTGTCTTCTCCAGCTGAACAAACTGAACTCTCTCAGCCTGTCTTTGGAGGAGAGGTGCTCCAGCCCTCTTTGTGGCCCTCCTGTGCACTCACTCCAACAGCCCCATGTCACCTTCCTTTGGTGCTGGTCACACTTCCTTTCATGCTGTGTGGGATACAGTTGGCTTTTTGAGCTGCAAGCATGAACATTGCCAGCCCAATCAATCAACACTCCCAAGTCCTCCTCAGGGCTGCTCTCAAACCATCCTCCACCCATCCTGTAGTTGTGCTTGGGATTGCACTGACCCATGGGCAGGACCTTGAACTTGGACTTGTTGAACATCATGAGCTTCTAATAGGCCCACCTCTCAAGCCTACTGACTACTTTGGCATTGCTCTGTTTCCTTTTTCTGACATAATTTTCATATTGTTTCGACTAATTGTTTATACTTGCACAAAGTAAAACTTCTGAATACACTGTAAATTAGATGAAAAAGCAAATAAAATCCTATGTAAACAAGGCTCAGTTAAATACAGTCAGAATTATCAGTAGGTCTTTCTATGAAACATTTAATAAAAAATATAGTAGAAACAAAGCTTAAGTTACACTTCTTAAATACATTTGACATATTTTGAAATTACAGTTCTACAAGGTGTGTATGTCATAGCTTAGCTAAAATCAAGATTATACTTTTGGAAAGCAACAAATTCTTCTAAACACCAAACTACTTATATAATGAAAATAGCCCAAAGTACAGTTATTACTGCAGTATTATCTGTGTTAAAAAATCTAGGGACAAAGTGCTAACAGACAGAAAAGCAAAATGAATACTTTCAAACACATAACAGGAGACAAAGTCAAAATTTACATTTCAGGAAAAAGGAAAAGAGCCACACGTAACCCTAACTCAACAAAGCAGTGGGACCTTGTTTGAAAATACTAGCCCTTATTAGGAAATCTTTTGGAAGATGAGTAACTGGAACTGAATGATGTTTCTATTAAGGGTAGTGAATTCCTCAGCTAGACGGCAACAGTAAATAAAAGAGAACATGCTTACATTCACTCAATAGTTTCAAAGAATTAAGTACCATTACTAGAACAAAGAGTTCCTCTTATAAAAATAATCAGGTCTTTTTCTTTGTTTTTAATATTATTCTTCATCCGTTAGTTCGCTTCCCCCCTTCTGCTGCAGAAACACTTAGTCTGCACACGGGTTTGGTATGAGGCTTTTCCTGCAGGGGTTCAGGGGGGTGCTCTTTGCTGCCAGGGTGCCAGATTCAGAGCCCAGATTCTGTCACCGTCCCTGAGGCACCATTCCATCCCCACTGTTGCACTACAGACCTTTTTTTTTTTTTTAAGATTGGCTGAAAAGAGAAATCCATCTTAATGTCAGATTCCCTCCATTCTTTTTTAGTGCAACAGAGCCATCGTCCTCGTAGATCACCACAACTATGCAGAGCCAGCTCGAATGGCCTGCTCTGGGAAAAATAACAGCTTGGATAGGAAAGGCTCTCATGGAGATAATCTCAACAACAAAACAAGGCTAATGAGGGAGCTGCAGGACAGACTGCCACACTTCTGCTAGGCTGCAGAAAGTCACTTTTCAAGTACAAGCAGTCTAACACAAAGGAACAGATTTGCAAAGTATGCAGACTTAAGATAGCAAACTAGAGATACCTGTAGGTAAGGAAGCTCATGTGCAAGAGAGAAATGCTCAGCGCAAGAAGCAAATACTTGGAAATACTTCTCTACAACACAGGTGTATTATGGAAAAATACACTAAACCTGTGAGGCAGCTGTATAGCTGTAGGGCTTGTGATTTTGACTACCAAGATAATTTTATGAACCTACCATTAGAGAATTTTAGATCACGCAGCATTTCACGATGGACAGGAGATGGCAAAACAAAAGAAAAAGAAATCCTATGAAAACAGCACTGGGATGTTATGCTAAACAAGAAGCCAGAAACGGGCTGTTTCATCCCTAGCACGCTAAATGCTTTGAGAGAGGTAAGACACCTCTCTCCAGATTCTGACTGTGAGAATCTTCATTGTAATGGAGAGAAAAATATAAAACGTATTAATAACTAATATATACCCATTTATGCTTATACCACAGTTTCTGATGGTGTTGCCCTTTAGCTTCAAAAACTCTTTTGCCTTTTCTATATTTATTCTTATTGCATTCTTACAGAAAATCATAACCCTGTTCAACCTTCATTTTTACAGGCTGAAGAAATCAGGCAATAAATCATCCTTCAAGGCTTTGATTCCCACAAACACCCAGTATTTATTTTCCTGAATGCTGAGTAACCATCCTCCTGGGATTTTTTTCTAGATGACAGCTCCCAGATCCAATCTGGAAATCTTCATTAGTAATTCTGAAAGTAATAGTCTTACAATCTGCACTATCACATTTTACCCAAGTTCTACCGTTCTAGTTCTCACATTCATCAGTCCTTCCTCTATATCACCTTTAAGTAAAACATACTTTCTAAATCAGTATCATCAGCATATTCTAGCAGCACACACACCACTTCCTAGGGGGGAAATATTGGTTTTGTCTTAGAAACTGTATGTTTTGTCTTAGATATTCAACCAGTAAACATTCTTTGGCTCTTGGTTTAGTAACCATGCTTCCATTCTAAACAGATTCTTCCTGACATCCTGTATTCCTTATTAATCTCTATGCTTTCCAACCAGTCTAATAATAACAGATGATTTACTGAAATGTAGTTAAAATAAGTCTTTTGAACTTTTGTCTGGCAATCAGCTTTCTTAACAAATACATGTAATTGTTAAAATAAACACAATTTCTTTCACTACAGTATTAAAAATTAAACTCAGAGCTTATGAAGTAGAAGAAACATGCTCAGAAATGTATTGTTGCCAGTGTTCGTAATTGGGACTCAATAAAACTAAATGTGGAAAAAAAAACCCTCAAAAATTGACTACTGCAAGAAAAGGTTGTCACAACCCTTCTAAAAAAAAAAAAACCAGTAGGAAAACTATATCTCTAAACTTATGGCAAGAAGCAATGGTTCTCTCAAGAAAGACAGAAAACCAAAATCCCTCCTTGTCCCAAAACCCTCCACCTTCCAGTATATTTCATTTCTGATTTAGTATCTGCTTTATCTATGTGTACTATCTAGACCTGTATGAAATATCCTGTGGTATCATAAAACTACTACAAGGATGGACACAAAATCATCTCTGCTGGTATTAACAGAGACTCGGAAAATGAATACCAGATATTTTTTCTAGCAATGTCTACTCTGAAATAACATAGCCCTATGCCTGGAAAATTGTTTTAGCCTGATGTTTTCCTGGCAATGTCTTTTTTGCCACCTCACAGTGGTGCTTGCTAACAGTCACTAAGTACTTCCAGTGAACCATCATGTTCTCCATCACTAGAGGACATTTTGTGTAATGGATGAAGTTGTTTTTTCTAAACTTTTACCTGAACTGGAGTCATCCAACAAATCCATGAGAGAAAGCTTTCTTAAGATCAGTCTTAGAAGGTGAAGCGTGGGGCAGTCAACCAGATGAAGAAGTGTTCTTAAAACTAGACTGAGCATGCAAAAGGAGCACAAGATTATCAGGACTTCAATGCTCAATTGCCATTTTCTTCACATAGATGATGGTATTTTTTCTTATTTTATTTAAATTGAGAATTTTAAATTCAATCTTATTCTGCAACTATAAGGGTAACTGAGAAGGATCCAGGAATGGTATTATTCCTGTTTATCTGAGAGTGACCTTTTCCTTTTCTCCAAAACTCATCTCATTAATCATACTTCTGCCATTACATCTGCCATTACTGGAAAATTGTTATAATGTCTCTATATATGGTATAAATTCTGTAACAAAAATCTTTTCTCCTATGGCAGCAGTTTTTATCTGTTTCAAAACAAACTCAGAACTCCAAATCGTAATGAAGGATGAGCAATACTGACCTCAATCACTCTTTGATTGGGAAAAAATAATAGAGTATCTGTAGGAGAACAGAGTGTTGTATCAAAAAATCAAGACAATAAATTATTGTTCCTGTCATAATCTATTTTCCTATAATTTTTGTATGATTTAAAATTTATTTGCTGTAATTATTTAGAAACTCTGCAGTTACATATATTTCTCTTCTATGTAGGTATAGATTTATTTACAAAACTTAGGCTGGCAAAAAAAAAAGCTAGAAAAGTGAGATTGTTACTAAAATTGTACAGAATATGCCTGGAGATATCTTCATACTTTTGTGGTGTCTCTGGAGGTTTTGAGGTGGGTCATCCCCCCCTTTTCCTTTTTCTTTTCTTTTCTGCTTTTTAACTATGCCAGCATAAACAGAGATGGATTATAAGGGATACTGCCAGCAGATTGCAAACTTTTCTTGATGAACTACAAAATCTAAACAATTTTTGGGCACAATGAAAAAAAAAAAAGTATGTGAGGTTTCTTTATTTCAATGAACTGAACTTGGAACTTTCATAATGTTCCAAAGGCATTATGAAACCTTAAACATAGTTGCAAGGAAGATGCAGCAGAAATATATACTTTTCCTTGCAGATTTACATAAAAAAGAAAACTTACTCTTTCACTGATAATCTTTTAAGGCACATATTCAGAATAAATATTTTCTAACAGTATAGAACAAGGTCGCAGAAATATAATATGATTACTAGTCCTTCTAAATCTAATGTGCCAGTGGAGCTGCCCTGTAATTGTAAGGAGGTCCATGTGTGCATATATAGACACATGCATCCATGCACAAGTTCACACACAGATGCTCCTTTTCCAACTGAAAAGAAAATCAACTGTTAGGATTTATAGGTACCTCACAGCAGTTTCATTCACACCCCTTCTATTCTTATGTAAGATTAAACCTATGCAGTATATTAGCATCAAGAATTATTGTCAAGAATGTGCATTCAGTCATTATTGGCTAATTCTTCAAATAATGATAATAAAAAGGTATGGTAATTTTACTGGTTTTGAAGACAGCTACAAACTAGAATCTAAGACCTAAATGTTCCACAAAAATGCACAATCTCCAGTTTTCAGAAATAGCTGACATTTGTTTTATTTCTGATCATTGGAGTTTTCAGAAACAAGTAACTCTGTATGTCATGCATACCTGACCTACAATCATGCAAGTTAGGAAAAAAAAAATAAACTCAAAACCTAGAAATAATACAAACAAAAACCAACACACACCCACCTCCACACACAAACTATACAAACTATAGAGGCTACACATATATTGCTGTATTTTTTATACATCCTTTAAAACATGTGCTCTGTGTCAACAGCACACCTTCAGTCACTGAGGATCTGTAGCAGAAGTTCACATCTGCAACAACTTTTGTGGAGGACCATACAATTCCACATCAGTTGTAAAACTTCAGAATTTGGCTATCAGAATGAATTTTCACATAATAATTTTTAAGGACCTATTTTACATCACACTGTCAAACCAAATTTTCTTATTATTCTGAACAGAGGAGCCATTATTAAGTTAGGCACAACACATTAATTAGAGCTTCTTGGATTTCTCCTCCCTTCATGAACACTACAAAAAGGAAGGAAAGTGTGGCCATGATTTAGGACATGAGTATTTAGCTTCCAAGAATGGATTTTCTTTGGAAAACCTATCCAGCCTTATTGTTCTAAAAAAACGCGTTAATTCAACTCGCTGATTTCTGACAATTTAACTAAAAAACCAGTGAGGGATAAAAGATGCCACATTTTATTTGCTCTGCTTCTACCACAGGTAGTACTGTTTGAGCTACAGTAAAGCAAAGTAAATATAATTCTGAACTCTGTTTTACAATCATGAATAATACATAACTGTAGTTTTCACATACTATTTGCTGTTTGAATTTCATTATAACTTCAGGTGCTCCACTCCTCACAAAATTCTTACTGCTTTGAAATTTACACACAGCAAAATTTGTATCTTTCTGTGAAGAATAGCAGCACCTGAGTTTTAAACAGATGACGCTAAAAAGTGTTTGGAGGTCACAGTTTAGATTTTATGTTAATTAGTAACTCCACCGAGAAATAGGACCAACAGTTCATGCAAGTCAAATCATCCTAAGTTGGGTAGTCCCCATGATTTCCTCTTATTCATACAGCTGTGGTTCCTGGTCAGAGTTTGACTACAGAGTACAATGGAGACAAGATTTGCTGTCTCAGCAATTCCTAATTCAATTGGATTTAGCAGATAGAAAGGAACGCCAGATCAAACTGCACAAAAAGCCAGTGAAGACGTTAAAATATTTTGTTCTTCAGTTAGGGGAGCAAATGTGAACCTTAAATCCTTTCTCTAATACAATAGCAATTTCTATTACTTAAGAGCTTGCCACTGATTCTGGCACACCTAAAATAACATCTACTGTATGCAACTACCTATATTCTAGTCCAACATTCAGGTAGAATTAATTTCTGTGCTACACTGCTAATTACAGTTCTGGCTTCAAGCATGTCTACTACACCTATCATTTGATCCACCTGAACGATTATATCCTTTCTGGTTTAAAATTCATAAATGAATAGTGCAGAAAGTATTACAAACTTTTTGTTAAAGCTGACCAAGGTTTACATATCAAAAGAATCACTTTTACTGCTCATGTAGAAATAAAAGAAAACCAAGGAAAAGGTGAGATACTGATTAATAAATAAACAATATTACTTACCTTCATTTATATTACCCTATGTGAGTGGAGAGCTATGCTAGATTGAGGCTTTCCCTCTTTCTTTTCCTTCTTTTAAGAAGAAAGAACCCTTAGTGTTGGTCAGATTCTGCTACCACTGAAGACAAGAGCAGAAGCGTTCACTGGGGTTCAATAGGAGCAGGGTGGAGAGTTTAAAACACTCTTTTTTCTCTTGTATCTTTGTGTATGAGCTTTGTTCCTTCAGGCTATGCAGATATGAAGCTTTTAAGATTTCTGAAGTAGCAGTACAGAGCTGGAAGTCTTATGTTCCCAATAAAGCATCATACTGTCGTAGAATCTATCTGAATTCACTGACCCCGATTTGCCAGTGTTGTTTTTAAAGAAAAAATATTGGATTTACTCTTGACTAAGAAATCAAAAATAGCTTTTAAAAATGCATTTTTTTTCACCACAGGTACAGCCTTTTATCTGAGTTATGTAACTCCCACTCATTTGCTGAGATTTCATTTGCCCCATTCGTGCTCAACTCTTCTGCTAAACCAAATTTCCTATGCATAAAAAGCTATGCTTAGCCAAACCTTTATCCACTGTTGATACCCACATTGGTCTACTTGCATATCCTTGCCTACTTGTAAGCAAGGCTTCTAAGAGATAAAAACATTTTTTATTGATCAGGACAGACAGTTGTCATGGTACATACGCTACAAAGGCATTTATATATTGTTTCTTGCAGACACCTAATGATGAAAGGAAATTAGTATCTCAGAACCTTATTCACAGCTGGCAAATCTTCTCTCCTGAGTGGTCTATATCCAAATACACGTAACACAGATGCCATAGATGAAATAATGGTAAACTACATTGGGTGAGAGTCCTGTTTCCAGAGTGTCCGTCTCACTCACCTGTTTGGCTAAGCTGAGATGTGCTTCTGCTCCTTCGAGACACTATGGCAACCACTTTGGCACTAAGGCTTGAACGCCTTTTCTTCCCACCTGTTCCAACCATGCCGACAGCCGTGTCTGACTGACTCCCATCATTGTGCTCCAGCTTATACATCTCTCCGCTCACACTTGTGCTCTTAGTGATTCTCCCTGAAGTCCCCATCCGTCTGCCTTGCATTTTAGGAGTAAATGTACTACAGTTACAAAGTAAAAACAAAGATGTTAATTTGTCTGTGAAACAGCATTTCCAAAAGCCTTTTTTTTTTTAATTAGTAAATTAATTTTCAGTCTTGACACATTTTAATTTTTTTTGTTCACAAATAAAAGGTTAACTTGATGCTCCTGAGTATATATTTCCAGTATTGTAATTTGTTCTTGAGTTCTTCAAGGATAATAAATAAAATGAACACTTTCCCATATTTTTTAGAATGACAGAAAAAAAGACACACAACATTTAAGGGTCATGTGGATCCTCCCTGTCTATTTTCCCAGAACACAGAAAGCAATAAACCAACAATTTTACAACCAAATAAAATGAGAATTGGCCAATATATAGATTAATAATACATGTTATCTTATTGGCACTTTTCACCAAAGCCTTGAGACCTATTAGATCTGAAGATATTATCTTCTAAATTTTCATACTTCGCACAAAGAGATAATACAAAATGTAGCATTTTTAGTTCTTTGCTCTCTCACTTTAAAGTTAAATGCAATAATCACAGTATGAAGGCAAAATCATTTTGAGGCAAAACAAACTAATAATCCACTAGAACTTTCATTGATTGACGGAAAGACGAATCCCTCTGTCATTTGATTTTCTTTAGCTATCCCATTGCTATCGGTTTTTGTATTCCTGTACAGAGAGGATGGTTAAAGTATTCAGAAACACACTATAGAGAAAAATCTCAAATATACTTGGGACATACCACATGACCAAGCAATATCCTAGTTCTAATGGCAATGCCAAGTTAGTTTTCACTCTGTGGAGATCAAGAAGTTTAAGCTGCAGCCTGACTCACTTCAGATGCATTGTTAAATCAGTCTAGTATGTAGAGTATTCCTTGGTAATGCATTGCTGATTAATAGACCTACTGACAACATCTTATTTTTAGAGATTGGGGTGGGTTTTTTAATAAATTCTGTATTTCAATATTGAATGTGCTTGCTGGGGGACAGTCCTGTTCCCTTCTCAGCAGATGTGATGGCTTGCCCTACCCCCCACCCCCTCCAACTCAGAAAGGGGATTGGAGCTGCAGACTTCTTTATGTCATGGCAGGTTTCAGACATATAGGAAATGTCACCATAGAGAAATGGAGGGTCTATGGGAGAAGAGCTGACATCCTATGATTCCTATTGATCTGGGTCCTGCTAAAGGTTAAAACAATCCTGTTCAAAGACAGATCCAGGAAAGTATAAAATTATGTCTACCTAAATTATGTTTTACTGATAGTTACCAAGATATTTACCAAGAGTGTGTGACCATATGTCCTACCTCATATGATGCAAAGTGAATGACAGAACGTCAGGAGTTGGAAGGTACCTCAAAAGATCATCTAGCCCAATCCCTCTGCCTGAGCAGGATCACCTGGATTAGATCACACAGGAACGTGTCCAGATTGGTCTAGAATGTCTCCAGAGAAGGAGACTCCACAACCTCTCTGGGCAGCCTATTCCAGTGATCTGTCACCTTCACAGGGAAATAGTTTTTCCTTACATTCACATGGAACTTCCTTTGCTCCAGCTTGGACCCTTTGCCCCTTGTCCTATCACTGACTATCTCTGAGAAGAGCCTGGCTCCATCCTCTTGACACTCACCCTTATCAAATTTACAAACATTAATGAGGTCACCTCTCAGTTTCTTCTTCTCCAAACTAAGCTCCAAACCCAGCCCCCGCAGCCTTTCCTCATAAGGAAGATGTTCCACTCCCTTAATTATCTTTGTGGCCCTGTGCTGGACTCTTTCATAGAATCATAGAATGATTAGAGTTGAAAGGGACTCCCAGAGGTCATCTAGTCCAACCCCCCTGCAAGAAGCAGGGACACCCCCAACTAGATCAGGTTGCTCAGGGCCTCATCCAACCTGGCCTTGAACATCTCCAGGGATGGGGCATCCACCACCTCCCTGGGCAACCTGTTCCAGTGCTCCACCACTCTTACAGTAAAGAACGTTTTTCTAACATCCAATCTAAATCTCCCTCCTCTATTTTGAAACCATTAACCCTTGTCCTGTCACAACAGGCCCTACTGAACAGCCTCTCCCCATCTTTCTTGTAGGCCCCCTTGAGGTACTGGAAGACCACTAGAAGGTCTCCCCGGAGCCTCCTCTTCTCCAGGCTGAACAGCCCCAACTTGCTCAGCTTGTCCTCATAGGAAAGGTGCTCCAGCCCCTTTATCATCTTTGTGGCCCTTCTCTGGACCCTCTCCAACTGGTCCATGTCCTTCTTATGTTGGGGGTTCCAGAACTGGACACAGTACTCCAAGGAGTTCTATGTCCTTCTTGAACTGAGGTGCCCAGAACTGGATAAAGAACAGATAAAAATAGATACTACATTTTGTCAAGAAGAAACTGGAAAAGTAAAGTCCTTAAATAGACAACACTTAAGAGAATGGTCATTATTGATGCTCACATGGGCATTTAACTATGTTCTGCTCTTGCTATGTTCAGATAAAAAACCCAGCTACCACCTTCACACAGAACAAGGTGCTACGATTCACTGAATTACTCAAGAACACATTTGAGGTGACCAACCAACACACACTGAGCTTAAAATTTTCTGTTGTTCCCTCCTATCCCACTGTGTCTTTAGTGACTTGTTTTTCAGTTTGCATGGCTGAGATGCAAGGACATATGCATTTTGATGTTTCTATGTAAAATTACTATGTATTTTTTCTCTGCTGAGAAAACAAGGCCCCACACCACTGACTCGCTTGCTTCTCTGGAGGAGGAGACACCTTGTCGTTTCAAGCAGAGAGCAGATCAAAAGTACAGCTTGATTCTTGGGTGGGACAGAATCACACAGTTCCATTTTTCAGGGGTGCTACTTTGATTGGACTGTGATAATTCCTTTCCACATAGTTAATTCCTTTCCACCAGTGCTTAGAACTGAATTTAAAGGACTATTTCTGCAATGAGGATGATGCTTCCTACACAAAGCTTTCTGTAGTCATTGTATTCCCTTTTTGAGCCATGTCAATTCTGGAAGTGTTGAGTTTATGCATCAGTACTTCAGTAAGAGAGAAGGCAAAGAGAAACTGGAAATACTTAGTTTGAGAGCACCTGTTGATATTTGAGATGTATCGACATGTACCTTGCTGACATATTAATCTATAAATGGATCATTTACAGCAATAAAGTTTAATGGACTATAAATATGCCATGCAATTAAAGAAATAATTGTTTATCATACTAATGACTTTGCTCTGCTGAATTTCAAGTGTTTATAAATATATGTTCTACTAATCTTATGGTATTTTTATGCCAGTCTTCATTTTTTTTTTTTTTTTGTACAAAGGAGCTGAAATGCTCTAATCTCACATTGCTTAATAAAAGTTTAGGAGACAATGATGCCCATGAAATGAGAAATAAGAATTGACAGTATTGTAACTTCAGGAAAATCCCATTTTTCATGTTTGAATTGCCTAATTCAAGGACTGCAAATACTTTCTTAATAATAGGTAAATAAGTTTTTTTTTTTAAAAAAGGGCTCACAGAAAGTTCAATTTTTAATCTTTGTGACAGGTAGAGAGACATTAAAGATTCACCTTAATAATTTTTTTTAAAAAATGAAATATCTGGAATTCAGATTAATCTTGTATTTTTTTTTACACTACAAAAATTAAGTCTTACTTTCCTAAGGAATATATTCTTGTAAGCTTCTAGTATAAAATTGCAATTAGTTTGCTAGAAAAAGTCTTCACAGTCTAGAACCATCCTGTTCCATGGATCCTACAGCTGTCCAATACTTCTCCTTGTCATAAATAAGCAAACAGATTAAGAGTCCCTCATGTTTATCTAATCCCTGGACAAGTTTATTATTTTATATTAATTGAAACAGTATAAGAACCCCAGAAATTTAAAATTTGGTATTCTAATTGATCCATGCATGTAATTAATTCATCTAATTGAGCACCCTTAGAACACAGTATTCTCCCATTCCATTACTGGCTATCACTTGGAGAAATAGCTCCTAGCTCACAGTGTTACATTTTTCAAAATGCTTTGAGTTTAATTTATGAAGGACAAAGAAGCAAAAGACCCTCATGAATTTACACTTAGTGCTTCTGATAATAACATACCCAACTTTTAATTTCCCTTTACTGGATTTGCTGGGATTATTGAAACATTCATTTAAATGCAGACATAAGTTTTTGCAGGCCCGTGTCTAACACTGTTAAAATATTACGTAGATTCAAACCTAGTTATTGTAACACAATAAATAAATACGTACAGTTTTCAGTGGCATAACACCGTCATCAACATTTCTATTATGAACAGTTGCACACGCTCTACCCGAGGCTCTGTTCCACATCACAGGTAATTAGGAGAAAGAATCAGTTGATTATTTATTACTATTGCAGTTATGGTTGGGGTTTGTAGGTGGCCGGAGTGCCCCAGGGGCAGAGGAGCGCGCCGTGGGGCCAGGCTCCCGGAGCTGTCCCTTCAGCACCAGGCTCACCCACCGCCCCGGGCTCCGGCATCGGCCAGGAGGTCACCACCGCTCCTTCTACCGAGCTTCGGGTTTCCTTCCGAAACCCAAGCAGATGGGATGGGTGGTAGCTAACGCGCTATCTGCACCGCAAAAGGCAGTCATTTATCTGAGTAGTGACACAAAGCAGCGCTTCTTTCCCGTGCGCAGGCTGCCCCTACCTGAGGGTCTTACCAGTTGGAACAAAGAATGAGATCTGAATGTTAAGAAGTTATTCAAAGGGTAGTTTGAGTTACAAGCTACTGCCAAAACTACCCCTGAGTTTAATTCTATAAAATGAGCTCTGTATAAGGGGACCGTGGATGATACTACTATCATCCACTGATACAGCTATATGGAACTGAAACAAAGAAAATTATACACATTAAATCATTATACATCTTTTTGACATATAGGTATCTAATACATACATTCAAGATGCATAAAACTATACTGGAAAAATTACTTGGATTGAGAAAATTAATATATAGATACATGCTCAGTATGCCTCAGCAACTACATAAAATCACAGAAAATTACTTTCCAATAGTACATACTATTGAAAAAGAAAGATAGTATGACACAGTAAGGAAGAACAAAATTTACCCATAAACTCACCTATAAAAAAACTGGAAGCATATCCTTTTAGGGAAAAAATCTTGAGTGATTAGCCATTGCTAAAAAGACAGTATTTCCTTCATTCTCTTAGGCTTACTGATGATTAATAAAAAAATACTTTAGGTGTTTATTTTCATGATCATTCATTTTTAGACCATCTATTTTTCCAGTAATGCAAGCCATGAGCAAAAAATTAAACCCCCATATTCCTTGTTGAATAGATGTTTTTTTAATATAAGTTTAATAAGTTCTTTCCACGCAGTTGCAGTAACTCAAATCTTTTGACAGGATCCCTGGCCCTCACCAGCCTGTGCTAGCAAGCTTTCTTTCTCTTCTTCTGAATACAGAATCATGAACTAATTCATAACACCCATGGCACCCTTTTGCAATGAGGTAGCTCATGAATGCTAATAACCCCCTAAACATCTAATAGTTGTGTATTGAAGGAAAGTTGAACGCTCCTTTGTAGTAAGGAACATTACATTTCTAAAACTGTCTTGTTGCTAGTATTATATGATATATAATTAATTAATCCAAACTTATCCATAAACTGCTGTCAGTCTTAAAATATAGAACTATATTTACATATGATATATAACATTTGCTATAAGATTAATTACTGTACAATTGATGGTATTTCAAATGTGGTGCTTTACAAACTAAGGGACAAACACATATCCCATATTAAAGTTCTCTTCAGTAAGTTAAGAGATTTTTTAGCCCATACAGAAGTTAGCTGATTCAATGAAATAATGATTTTGTACAGTCTGTACCAACTAGAATTACATATTGATTTAACATGGACATTGATCACATATTAAATCTATGAAATATCTATTAGAATCATGAAAAAAACCCCTTTGCTTCTACTGTAACGTCAGAGTCTTGAAGTCCTACCAGTGCTGAAACTCAGTAGATCTTGTAAACCATACCAGCTCTCGACAATATTCCTGTACTGTCATGAAGTGCTACTCAGAGACAGATACTGCTGCTGGAATGCCAGTCCCAGCACCAGTGTGCTCAGTGTGTAAACTCTCACTGAGGCAAGAGCTGGGGAACATTTAAGACCAGGTGAGTCTCCTCTGGAAGTTTGAGTGGCTAACATCCTACTTTGGAAAATCAGGACCTTTCCATGTTGGAATATAGTATCTGAACCTGTTTTGTGAACATGCCTTTCTCAGAAACACACTGACCAGTGAATTGTGCAGGTTTCAGAGCTCTGGCAGATCTCTATTTTTAAACTCGTAAAACTAGCATTTCTCCATGAAACAAGAGAATAATCAATCAGAAAGGAGGTCTGAATGTTATAAAAAATGAACTGATTTTAACTATTTTCCAAGAAAATTTCATCAAATTAACTGATATTCTCTGAAACAAGCACAGCAAGTGTCAGTACTCTGGAGCCCTTGTGTGTGCCTGTGCATACTCACAGTGTTATTAGCCTGACGCCAACTAACCCCTGAATCATAACACGAAACCAACTCGAAAGCAGCTGGCTACTGGAGGGACGCCGGTCAGGGTTAAGTGTCGCTGATGTGGACAGGCTAACGGAATCAAAGGGAAACAGCTCAACTGACCCAAACTTGATTGCAATTAGCTACCTATACATAAAGTTCAAGTTTACCAAATATACAGAGCATGTAAATGTTAAGTCTGTATCAAGAAAATAGGTACTGGAGCTGTGTGTCTATGACAACTTAAAAAATACGGAGTTTGTAATGCTCACCACTGAATGGAGGAAACTATTCAGCAGCAAGAAAGCTGAGTTGACCAGTATTTCTTCCTTTGTATAAAATTCAGCAATAAAACATTACTCTCCCTGGTACAACATGCTGTATTGTTTTCTTTTCTCCAAAGCACGAGGTACTTAAGTACCTGTGATCTCACTGGTCGTCATGTAAAAAGGTTACATTGTTGATATGAAACAGATTGATCACTGCTCCTTTAAGTAATAGCAACAGATGAAATGGAGGAGAAAAATACGAAAGGCTAGATGGAACAGTGGAAGGACAGGACTAACAAAGAAAATACAGAAAAGGTTTTAAGAAAGATGAACTGAAATGAAGGTAAATCAAGTGAGAGCTACTCTGAGCCCGAGCCATGGCTAAAACTATTTCCCTACATTTCTTCATTTAAAAATGACATATACTGCTTGTTAAAGATCCTACTAAGAGTTTATGAATTATGTTTTATCTTAATTAACTGCAATAATTAAATGAAAAACCAATTTAAATTATTTTTCAGTCTTTTTTGAAATCATTAAGAAAGGCTGCTGGCAACATGATAGTTTCTTTGAAAGAGGAAGCATAATTAGATAATTAAGAATCCACAAGCAATGCTTCATGGTCCATTTTTCATGTACAGATGCTCTGAAGGGATTAAAGACTTCATCTCCCTCCTCTGACAGACAGATAAAGCAGTTTATAGTAATGGATTTGAAAAAAATCACCATCTTTAGATAATTAATAATTATAACATTAATTACTATGGCTTCACCTTGGTTTTCGAGATAAATGACTCCCCAACGAGAAATTTCCATCTGTAATATACTCTTTGGGGGTAAAAAAGGAGACGTTATGTTTTTTTAAGCAGCTTAGCTTAACTGTTTTCATATATCTTGCCTCCATGATAATAATTTGGAGGATATGGTACTTTATTTTTACCCAAAGGAACAGTTGTGACTGAGGTTACATCAGTGTGTGCTTGCCTTTGCCCCAAAAGAGATCACCTAAAAAGCAACATTAATTAATCACCAGATGTATTCAAAATAGGCTTCCTTTCAATGCAACTGAGAAATGCAGTACTTCATGAAAAGGTTTTGGTGTTTGGCTTAGAAGTGCAGTGACTTGGATAACTAGAAACAAAGTAGGGTGGTTCACGTGTTAGTTAGACTTATTCTTCCAATTTGTCAAATGTGAAAAAAATTAGCTAGGAATTTTCCATGCCTGATTTCTACTCAAGGTTGAATTTCTTCTTTTATTCTAAGTTCCAGCTAAATATCATGCCAGATTGTCTGGTCCTTTCGAAGGAAACAAAAAGAACAAAAACCCAAAAATCGATGCCACACTGTTGCATAGTAAGTAAATAAATGAATTCACTTTGCTCTGAGAAGTAGTTATAGCTGGTGCCTCACTGAAAGACACCTATGAGGTGATATTTCTATTTGCCAGAAACTGCTTTCTCTTCCTTTGAATATCTGTATATGTAGTAAAAAACATCCACAAGTCATAACTCTCATGTTAAGAGACTTTGAAGAGATCAAGAATTAAAATAGCATTGGGTTTTTTTTCCCCTTTCCATTTTAGGCTACATTTTTAATCAGCTGAAGTATTATAAAAACACATTTTATTCTAATATATCAAAAACTGCAGAGTTAAAAGCCAAAAACTTTAATAAACCCAGAATTGTTAGGTTTTTCCTTTCTGTTTTCAACTGAAGTACTAGAGACTGTGGGGTTTGGGGGATTTAAAATTTACTCTGACAGCCTTTCAAGCCCATTTGCTGCTCATCATTCAATTTCTGGTCATTATCAATTTCAGTAACTGAAATTCAGTGAATTGCTTCCCAGTCAAATTCAGCCAACTCAGTGCACTATTTAGCCAGCCAAACTATCTTAAAATTGTATTTTTCTGACGTTCTATATCTGAGTAGTTTTTACTGATGAACTTAAGCATACCTTCACAATTCTCACTGAACTTCACTGTGATTGAATTTCTCTTCTAATAAAATCACAGACTAGTTCACAAGAACTAGTACTCTTGTTCGAAAGAAAACATCCCATATGGTTACTATTCATTGAACATACAGAGATGTGAAGTTACTTAGGGATCAAAAGCATTCTCTAAACAAACTGTCTCTGGAGTGACAAGCCACAGAGCTGCACTTAGTGGCACTGCCAACCTCACAAGCCCTGGGAGGCAGAACTCCCATCCAGGCATAGTGAGTCACTGACTTGAGGTAAAGCTTTTGTATATGTATCGTTGTGGACGGACTACATGATTAAATCAGACACTTGAAAAAAGGAATCAAACTGCAAAATACAGACAAATGCTTTCAGATACCAGAATTCTGGAATGTCCAGAAGCAGGGACATGTCCAGAATTGGCAGCGTGACAATATTCCAGTGCCAAAGTTGGTGGAAAGATCCCTTTCCTTTCTTCTCACTGTCTTTCTGAGTTTCTTAATGGTGCATTATAGTTTGGGTAACCTGTCCTCAGTTATATACCATTAGCCCTCTAAAACTCTGACCAACTCACCAGGTGAGTTTCTCTATTGTCAATAGATCATTTAGGTCAGTGAGAATTTTACAACTGTATTCCCTACTTCTCAGGGAACACGGATGCGACAACCAAGTCTTAAAGCTGCCCAGTGCTGAAAAGGTTCCTAGAGAGGATTTATCCCTATGGCTTGATCAGACTTCTTGCTGCATTAACACTCTCTTCCTGTCAAGAGTGAACACTGCTATCATGCTGAAGTTTTAAATAGCTGTTCCTTCATGCATCAGATCCGATGAAAGCTGGAACAGAACTATCCATATCTGTGATGCTCTGAGTCTTTGCTAACCCTGCTAAAGAATTTGCATTAGCCACAGGTTCCGGTTTATTACTATATTAAAATTATGTTTTCTTTCAAGGTCTTGGATTGTTTGGTCTTACATCCATATTTGAAGCTGTTGCATTTTTAACCATCCAATTTTAAGCTGTTGCATGTTAAGCAAAGTAGCAGTCATACCGCTACTACTCAACACAGTTACACTGAACACTGTCGAGTTTTCTATCAGCTTGAACTTTAGGTACATGTAAAACACTGGATAGCGTAATCATTTAGAAGACGTGTCTGTATTGATACATATCAGTTATCCCACTAGGAGGATGCTAAATAAAGGTTATCACTTTCTTAAGCACAGAAAATAGTCAGAGGTGTTGAAAAAAAGATGAACTAGTGTATTTTTTAAACACAGATTTAAAATTATAGCATTATGCAAGTTTCCCAGAGCATCATGTTCTAAATAATAATAATAAAAAAAAATTACTGGTGCTTGTAAAAATGTATCACTATTCCTAAGTACAGACTTCTTAAAGGGTTTCAAGTGCTATTTAGAATCATAGAATCGTAGGATTGTCTTGGTTGGAAGGGACCCTTTAGATCATCAAGTCCAACCATCAGCCTAATCTGTCATCCACTACCAAACCATGTCCCTCAGCACCACATCTAACCATCTTTTAAATACCTCCAGGTATGGAGACTTCACCACTTCCCTGGGCAGCCCATTCCAATGTCTAACAACTCTCTCTGTGAAGAATTTTTTCCTAACATCTAATCTAAATCACACTCTTCTCTAAAAGTTTTTTTTTTTTCATTTCAATTTAGAAGAAAAAGACAAAAAATTAGTGAACATTTTTGAACTCAGGTATGAGATTTCTCAGCTTTTACTCATCTTTCCTGTGGTCCTTACACAATCTTTACAGCCTCCATCACTCCTTCACCTACTGGCTCATGGTAGTGAATTTCAAACAGAATGATTGGGAAGGAGTTGAATGTTCCAGGTTTTAGAAGTTTTGGGAAGTTTGATAACTAAGGAGATAAAAGATACACTAAGTAAGGTGCCCTGCTGAAGTAAGGCAGTTACCTGCTGTCAGCACTGATCTATTCTCTTTGGCCTGCCAGTCAGACACTCTGAGTAGGGGAAGATCGTGGAATACAGTGGAGGAGGGAGGTGACTGCAGTGTAAGCCGCTGGGTACTCCACAAATTGAGATGTTCGAAAACATCTTGTAACTGCTACAAATATTAAAATTGAATGTATTTTGATTATTTTTTAATCAACCCTCCATGTTTTAATTGTAGATCTTTACTGAGCACAGCACTAATGTGCTGTAACACAAACCAGAGACACGGAAACATACTTATTGAGTGCAATATATAAATGGATATATAAAAAGACTGAATTTCATACAGTTGATGTTGTTGATTTCACTTCATTTTATTCTTGCACCAGGAGTTTGAATAGCAACTATGGAACTATGGAGTTGATAACTTTCACTGATTATTTTAATGCATCCTGTGCTTTCAAAAATATTGTTTTTTATAATGTCCCATCTGATATTTGCTGCATCACTAATATTGAGATACTTTTTGGATTGAATACACGCTAATACCAGTCACATAGCAAAATGTTAATTTAAATATTCTATTTTAAAATAAACACTCTGCAATGGAAAATTCCAAGATGAAAAGAAACCTGAACACATAGAAGACATATGTCTCTGAATCCATTGAGGGCTCTTATTGTTTATTTTCAATAGTAACACCCATGGAAACTCTTTGGTCTATCAGCATCACTGGCCACGTTATGGGTACTCCCATTCTAGCCATGGGAAAGAAAATGTCATTCACTACAACACCAACTAATCTCAGTATTTAAACACAGAACTGTAAACCACTGAAGCTGCTGCACAATAAAAGTTGCTCATTACATATATAAGAAAATCAGTGTCTACTTAGTGATACTAAATGTCTTTTTTACAACAGAAACCTCGACTACGAAGAAATAGTCATACACGGGCAAATTATCAGCAATATAATTGGTGCCACAATTACAGAAGTCATCTTCTGGTATTTATAACAGTCTTTTTTTAAAATTTTTTTTTAATATGAAACTGGAATTCCATTACTATTTTAGTCATGCTGAACAACAGTTAGAGCAGTGTTTCTTAGTTCTAATACTGACATTAGTAGTTTGTATTTAAAAACTACAAATAAATAATTATTAAAAATATTTGGGAAATCAAAGCAGATGGTCAATGCTGCAGTGCAGAAGTCCAGCCAGCCAGAATAAAACATTCAAACAAGTGCTTAACATCCTGATTCAACAAAGGGTTGCTATGGACTCGAGTTTTTTCTTTCCAGCCAAGTATGTGTGGCACAGCATGGACCATACACTTCACTGAGCCCAAGTATAAATCACTAACTGCAACCCTTCATCAGTTGTGGTGACCACTCATTCCTCCATCATTGAAACCATCTGGTTCTTCTTGTACATGTAGTCTGCAGCTCACCATCCTTCCCTTCCCCTTACTGCTGATGGTCACTCACTGCTGCTTGTTACTGCTGCACAACACAAACAGCTATTGATCACCTCCCTTCTTCAGGCACAGCTAAGCTTGCTTCTATGCAGATACACTTCAATCACTCAATCCACTGCAAATTCCCTCCAAATTTCCATCTTAGTACAAGCATCAAGAGGCTAAAAAATCCAGCATTGAGACCTTCCAGTGAAGAACCAATGCTACCCCCTTGGGGATGTTCACCGTCAGTATACAGAGTGACTAAACATTTTGAGATCCCAGTTCAACAGGGAATCCCAGCAATTTGAGGTCTGCTATACTGCCTTGAACCAAAGTGTCATGTTTCTGTTTTGATGACTCTCTGAGCTGGTGTCTGATCTGCCTCTCCTTCCTTACTCTAAATTCTAATTGCATGTGAAATTAAACAAGAAAGAGTGTATAAAAAAAAGGGTCTATGTTTTTATGCTTTATTAGAGTCCTGGGACACAGATTACGACCCTGGATTTCTGTGAAAGTGCGCTAGGTAAAAGGGAAGAATCTTCACTAAGGTGAAGTTTAGTATTATTTGCATTATTTTATTTTTTAGACATATGGTGGAGATACTGGCTCAACAATTTCACAGTAAAATGAAAGTCAGCAATTTTCCCTAGTGTGACATAGCTTAAGGTAATTCTTTCCTCTGCTTAGGAGCAGCAAAACTCCCCCACAAGTCTAAGCTGAAAAGAATGGATCATGGGAGGTTCTAGAAACAGAAAGGCATTCAATAAATTTCATCCTGGGGAACAATGTCCATTGTCCCCACTAGCAGGGAACACTTTTGAAGAAGGCCCAACAAAAGAAACAAGTACCTGCTTAGCTGATTTCAAAGAATTAAGTTCCAATCAATAGATAAGTGAGAAACTGCATAGGTTAAAAAGCTTTGGACTTTGGGAGCCATCTAGAACTAAAGGACTATAATGTAACACACCATAGCACAACACAGTGTTATAAACTGAAGTTAGAAAACAGATATGTAGCTGTCAGGAAGTTGAGAGACTTCATATACTTACTGATGTCACATAGTTTTTGATTTAATGAACCTACTTAACTTACAGAATTGTAACTCAAAGACTAAAAGTTAATCTTCCAGGTAAACATGTGAGGCTTAAAATTTGAGTCTGAATTGTAGTATAAAAATCAGTATGATTTAATTATTCAAATTAAAAGGAAGAACCACTTACTTCTGATAATTTTTCTGTTATTTGCATATTTAAGCATAAAATAAATAAATAATTGTATTATAAATATATTGATTTCTTTAACCAATGTAGTGTAGTTCTAATATCATATATATCTTTCTTAGAAAGGAGGGATTCCTGGATTCCTGTTTAACTAGAACATGATGAATTTCATACTGAAAATCACAGGATATACAAGTTGTCACAAGAAAGAAATACTTAGGTCAAGAAATACTGCTCAGTGAACGTAAATTTGCAGAGGCATATTTTTGAAAAAAGAATTGGAACTATCCTGGAATTTTGACCATGAAAATAATAAAAATGAAAACTTCATAAAAGAGGACAACTTAAACATTATCTCTCCACAGCCATGCCAGTTCACAATATGAACAGAAATGAATAGTTTCAATGAATCCCTTTGCACTGGGGCTTTGACAGTTGATTAAAAAAAATCTATCAAAGAGGAGATTCTGATGATCCACAGTCCAGATGATAAATTAAAACTGCAGTCATCTATAGATTTGCAAGTGCTTAGGTCTGCAGGCTCTGAAGCAGGTCTAATATGGAGGATAAATAGCAAATGAGAACTCAGTCCAAGATTCTTTGGAAATGTGACAACCTGTAATAATCTAGGTTTAAATTTCTGAAAAGAAAGGCTGACAACTCATGACTCAATTCATATGTGAATATATATGCATCAGAATTCATCATTTCTGGTACTGCCACAGGTTTTTAATCAACTGGTGCTTTAGGCCTGAGAAATGTGGAACAGATCTTCCTCCACAGAGATGTTCTGAAATGCTGCATGAGGCAGAATTTAACCATAAAAGCAAGAATCACCCTTTTGAAAAGGCCAAGTCAGGACCAGATTTTCAATGTGACGCAGACTGATATCGGCATACAGCTGTTTGTGAAGCTGCGGAGACCTGTGGCCACTGGGATCTAGCTCTTTATATATTGCTTCTGCATATCTTCATATATAGAGACATGGATGAGCACACTGCTAGAACACAGTGATAATTAACACCTGATGGCATACAGCCAGGCATGGAAGACGGGATGTGAGCAATAAGATTAGGTTTCTAATATGTTTGGTAGAGCTGCTGCACATACATAGTATACAAGATGAATCTACTATCTCTTGTAGCATGACACCTTGAAGGTCCTCAAAATCCTGAACAAGGAATGACCATGTTTCCAAGTGCATGAGAAGGTGTCCTTGGCCAGACAAGAATCTGGATTGCCAGCTTCTTGCACAATTATAATACTATTTATTTTTATATAGAATATTGGTAGTGAGAGCTATAAAAATCACAAACATGCAATTTGGCCTAGTATACACAAACAGATCCCTCTCATGATAAGCTACAGTACTACATATTTCCCTGCAAATTTATATAGCTCAATCCTTTCTTTACATAATGCAAACTCACCTTTACATAGGTTTGGAGAAGGAACGTGGGATCAAACATACTCAAGGTACACAACAATCTGCAATATTCAAAACATTTTCAGGATCCTCTCCTAGGATTAGATCATGAGTGTGGCACAGTGAATATCCCACAAAAAGCCAGTTTGAAACTATCTGTGAATTTGTCCCCATTTTTCAAGTTATTTGCTTTTATCGAAGTGTTCTTCTGTTGCTGCCTCCTCTAGTTCGCTCTGTAATATCTATAATATATAATTAATAGATTTTACATTTTGTGTTTTTTTTCTATGAGTTAAAAATCTTAGCTACAGCCTGTACCCTGCAGCACAAATTCAATATACAGATTTTAATTACTTTTGTAATTAACATGAAATGAATGGGTTTATTTCAACACCAACCTCAGTGTCATCAACTGAAACCCATGAAAATCTTTGATGTATGTTTTCCTTGATTGTTATGGCATGAACTGCTGCATTTCAAGTGAATTAGTGAGCTGACATGGATGGATGCAGCCCTAATTTCTAAACAGGGGGTAACGGAAGTACTGAACAACTTTAATGCACAGGTCACATCACATACATTTATGATGATTACAAACAGGGAAGACTGCAAAGAGGTCATAAGACCCTTCTGTCTCTCTCTACTCCATTTTCCCTCATCATCATACATTGTAATAAACTATCTCCAATGCACTATGTGGGACGGTGGAAAAGCCAATCAAAGATAACTTATTTCCAATCCAGAGAGTGCTTTCTAGGTACATCCCCTTGAGAGATCTTCTCCAGGTCCCTGCTGTTTATGCCCAATGAGACAGCCAACCTCCTGTTACTTCATCTGGTTCCACACTAAAGACTGAGAATTTTAGGTAAGAGAGCAGCATAATAAGCAGCATGAAATGAAAATCTGATAGGAAAAGTGATCTATGTGCACAAACATTACTAAGTAAGAGGGAGCTACAAGCAGAGAAGAGCAGCCAGTGAGCACTCACCATTTCCCAGTGAACTCCAAGCAGAATGTCTCTGAGCAGGTCTGGAAGTGGGGAAGGGAGAGGTCTTATTTGAGTCACTGGGAGCCTTTGCCTGGCTTAGAGTTTGCAAGCTTGTCACCTTAAGAGCTTGAAGAAAGTGGCTCCACGGTAACTAATGACAAAAATGTACACTACTATAGGGATGGGGACACTATACTGTGCTAGAGAGTCTCCTATAGTTACACAAAGCCAGCTGATTCTCCCTCCCAAAATGTGAGTTTTCAGAACTGTCATAGTCACTAGGAATGTCCCCAAATACTTTGAAAATACCGAAACATGCTCATTTCTAATTAGCTCCGTTTATGGGACTACCATCAGCAGAAGGAACATTAGGTTATCTTCTCAGAGACTGACATAGACATAGAAGTGAGTTCTAATCCCTGACTGAAAGAATTGTTGGAATTGGGTAAATATTGTGGACCCAGAAAGTTAACAATGCATGATATACTAGCTGTATTATCTTCAGTTTCACAGTGACATTCAAGACATTTAGTGTGACTCTTCAGTTATGGTAAAACCCATCTTTAGTAAGATTGTTCCTTTTAAAAGAAAGCAATGGATAGCAAATTTATTAATTATCAGTAATTCATTTCAGTACAGAAAAAAAAAAAGAAAGGATATCTGGAAACTACAGTTATATCTGAAAGCTAATTTGGATTCACCGGATCCTCTCTCTCAGTGAGTACTGCTATTCAAAACTGAGAGGTGATAGAAAAAGGACCTACATTTCTCAGATTTCCTCCTTGCTGAAGTGGCAAGGAGAGCCTGCAGAGAAAAGGTGAGGAGTGGAGTGCTGAAGAGAGTACTGTGCCATGGCTCATGCTGGTATGAGCTCTGCATGCATGCTCAAATACCTGAAGAGAAAGAGCTCTGAAGTGAACTGAGGAAAGCATCCATCTGTAACCATGCCTCCAAAAGCATGCCTTCCAACACGGTCACAGTATTTGACTGTTTGAGCCAATTGCTACATAACCAGCATAACCATAAAAAGATAAAAGCAAATGTATCATTCCATGTGCTGGCTAAGGTAGAATTAATGGCACTGTGCAAGACACCTCATTTACACTACTGGTCACATGAATTGAAGAAGGTTTCATTCAAACTGTAAACTGGCAGAGAAGGGCCACTAGGATGACCAACAAAGAGAGAAGATGTAGAATCACAGAATGTGTGAGGTTGGAAGCTACCTTTAAAGGTCACCTAGTCCACCCCCCCTGCTGTAAGTAGGTACATCTTCACTAGATCAGGTAGCTCAGAGTCCCATCAAGCCTGACCTTGAATATCTCCAGGGATGGGGACACCGCTACCTCTCTGTACTATGTAGTATGTAACTGAGTAAAACAACAGATAGGTAAACCACTGAGCCACAATTGCTTGCCATGATGCCCCATGGAGTTAACAGAAGGGAGCAAAAACCAAACTAAGACAGATACCAGTATTGGTACAGGGACAAATGTGAACAATATGTTTAAATTCCCTGTGAATAACTTTTTTTCTGTAACTGAAATAAATTCAGACTATCAAAGAAATTAGATTTGGAAAGCCTGCACAGATAAGCAACTTAAAGCAAAAGCAACCAATATAAGTTGAAGATAGATCCTGAAAATGCATTAATGTGATTCAGTTCTTTATGTTAGCAGATGCTACATTCAATGACTACAGAAAGGTCCCTTCCAGTTCCTACATGTAGGATAGAAAAGATCTAGGGAGAATTGGCTTACAGGCAGCACCTACTACAAGACCGGACTAAATTATCATCAGATGATTCCATTGCTCATTAGTATCTTGCATGTCTGTATCACCTTGCACTCTCTGCTTACCAAGCCATCAACCACTTCCTCACATGATCATGGGTCATTTCTCTCCTCCATCATACCTGTTTCAAACACACATACCAGCACTAAAGTTCCAGTGTACTGAAAGAGTAACAGCTACATGCAAGTTGTTTAGGCTGTTTGGGAAATTTGGGACAAAAAAGTTTGTCAGATAAACTCAGATACTGTGAACCAAAAAAAGTACTTTTTCCTTCAGTAATGTATTAAGAACATACCTGATTTCCAAGAAGCCTGTGATGCAAGTCATTCAGTAGCATAGTATAATATGTGAAATAAATTAGGACTTAATTAAGTCCAATGTTACGACCTATTATATTATCCACTTTCTTTGATAAGCTCATTTAAAATATTTTAATTAGCCTTTAGCAGTCAATTAAGCAAAGCGTGTAAAACTAGATTGAAATATGGCACATACATAATTATATCAGACATTTGTTAAAGTGCTAAGTTTAGTTCTTATTAAGATGTCCTTTTCAAATTCAAAATCAGGAATAACAGTAATATTCCTAATGTCTGAAATCCAGACACACCGAAAGAAGTTCCTCTTGCAAGCAGTTTTCTAGTCTTTCACACATTTAGCGGATTGTCTTCAATCACATTTAAGTGAAACACACCTTATGGTAGACAACTTGATAAATCCTCCAAAAGAGAAGCCTCCAGATTACCTCTACCATGCATGACAGTTCCTTACTTGACATCCCTAAGAAGTATAAGTATCTTTGCCTAAGCAGTCCCCTAATGAAAAATGATGCAATGACATCATTTAGCATAATTTTTAATGAAGTGAGCAAATATCTTTCTTTGCCTGATCAAGTCCTTATGGTGCTGATTAATCATCATGTGTTTAACATGGATTCTTACTTATTAATCATTAAACCATGAAAATGGTTTAAATGGTTCCTTCTGCTTTATTTAGGATGTGAGAAATTTTCCCGAGTCATACACATTAACATCTGTAGCACACACAGGCACAAAGTATTGCTTTACTCTTCTAAACGCATAAAGACCGTGACTGACGAAAGCAAACCTTCTTAAAGAAGGACTGGTAATCTGACTCCAGCTATGAAATACATGCCAACTCCAAATGCTACGGCATGCCTAAATCACAAGTCTGATTCAAGTCAAAAGACTCAACATTTTGTTCCTAGAACAAAAATTCCTGACATTTGCCTGAACGTCCACTAGAGAGCATGACAGTCAACGAGATTTCCTAGGACACTAACAAGAAGGATGTTTGGAATAATTCCATATGGAAACAAGTTTATGCTCACATAGCATAATGTTGTTATAACATCCACCTGAAAATGATAAACAAGTTAGAAATGAAGAAGCTATTTTATATACTTATATTTAGAACCTGCAGCAATCATATTCCCTCTTGGAAGCTACTACAAGTGCTAATCAAAAAATCTTGAGACTGAAAAGTAACTAATAGTATTTTCCATGCGTGCTGTGTCACAGCTTTCTGACAGGCAATTCAAGTACACCTATACTGTAGGAATGAAATCAGTCTTCTAGCTCAAAAGGTTTAGACACAGTTTTGTCATTGATTAAAGGAAAGGGAAGATCTGTTTTAATTCCCTCTATGTTACTAAATTCTGTGCTCAAGTTCCCTAATACAACAAAGGTTAAAATTTGTCAGTTCTGACCCAAAGAACCTAACTATGATGTGTTATTAAGTGTTACCTAGGTATTCAAATACAATGCACAGTACTCCTGTGTTCTTTTGCATCAACTAGTTTAAACCTTGCTGTTCGGATAATGTTTCTGAGAATAAATGCTGTACATTACTAAAACCACAATGCAGTTTGAGTAATGCAACTGAGTTAATAATTAAAAATAAAAATTACTGAAAAACTCCACATATTGTTCTACACTGATAACTAATACCCATACACTTTAGGGTAACAGAAAAAAAAAGAGATGTGCTTCTAGGTTTTAAAATCTTTACTGCTTGAATAAATAACTACTTGTTTACAAATGTAGAATAATACAGAATACATTGTTTTAAATGATAGGATTTCAGATCTTCAAAACTGAGGGTGAAAAGAGAGATGGATTCTGCCTGGATTATCCTATCCTATTTAAGGATCCTTTCTCCATTAGGATTTTGGAGGACAGGTCAGGAAGGTGCTTGCACTGCAGAACTGGTGATGAAGTTAGTGAATATAAACCACACTCACTGTGACTTGAAACCTCAGTTCTTTTGTCCTTTTGGGGTTCAACAAGGCCAAATTCTGGGTCCTGCACTTTAGTCACAATAACCCCAGGCAGAGCTACAGCCTTGGGGCAGAGAGGCTGGAGAGCTCCCTGGAGAAGGGCCTGGGGGTGTTGGTTGACAACTGGCTGAACATGAGCGGTCAGTGTGCCCAGTTGGCCAGGAAGGCAAACAGCATCCTGGCCTGTATCAGGAACAGTGTGGCCAGCAGGAGCAGGGAAGTGATTGTCCCATTGTCCTCAGCTCTGGTGAGGACAATGGGACAATCTGCCCAAAACTGCTCACAGACAATGTGCCCAAAACTGCTCACAGCACCTCAAGTGCTGAGAGCAGTTTTGGGCACCTCACTAGAAGAAGGACATTGAGTTGCTGAAGTGTGTCCAGAGAAGGGCAATGAAGCTGGAGAAGGGTCTGGAGCACAAATCCTATGAGAAACGGATGAGGAGAGGGTGAGGGGAGACCTTATTGCTCTCTAAAACTACCTGGAAGATGTTTGTAGAGAGGTGGGGGTTGGTCTCTTCTCTCTGATAATAAGCAATAGGAGAAGAAGAAATGATTTCAAATTGCACTGGGGGAGATTTAGGTTAGATATCAGGAAAAATTTCTTTACTGAAAGGGCTGTCAAGTATTGGAACAGGCTGCCCAGGGAAGTGGTGGAGTCACCATCCCTGGAGGTATTTAAAAGGCATGTAGATGTTGCATGTGAGGACATGGTCTACAGGTGGTCTAGGCAGGATTAGGCTGTGGCTGGACTCAATGAGCTTGAAGTTCTCTTCCAACCCAAGTGATTCTATGATTCTATAACAAGAGCAAGGACTTGACCCTCGGTTTCCCCCTTTCCAGCCTCACACGAGGTTACTGGTTCTCCTGGTTCTGATATTTTGATCAGACATTCTGAGCCCAAGGAATATTTCTGATATAATCTGTTCAACACAGAGATATTTATGAAAAAAATTGTATGTTGTTCAATCTGCCAAAGATAATGTGACAAGGCCTAGCTGCAAAAATTCAATAGCTAGAAAATACAGGTATCTTGGTATTACTAAAGCACTCTGTAGGACACAAGTACTGAAAAGCTACAGCACAAGGAAACACAGCATTTAAACACATGAATTGAAGTACCTTTAACAACTTGGAGAACTTTAAATACATGCACAGTTCTACTGCTGTGTTTTGCTGGACTGTGGATTACTATAGCTGTGAGTTTATCATTTCATCATTCTGAAACATGACTTTGAATATCCTTGTAAACTTTCCTTAACTAAAATATGAGGTGGAGCTAGTTCATACATAGAAGACAGTTTCATATTTTCTCTACCATCCTTTCTCATTGCATGAACAGATCAAAAAGCTTACAGCTGAGTTTCTCAGTGAGCCTGTCTATATACATTCTGAAGCACTAAATGATGCCATCTAGACATTGATTAGACTGATTTCCTCCATGGATATAAGTTTTTTATAGTTCTTTACTCTTCTCATGTCTTATAACAGAGTCATATTTTTTAGAGTTCAAACATTGGTAGATACAATCATAGATTGCCAAACAAAACCTACAGCTATTATAGCTGGTGGGAGTTTTGTCAGCAGGCTAAACAAAGACTGAAACTGATCTGTGTATCTGTATCTAAAAAAGCACTAAACCAAGAATAGGTTATTATCAAGGATGAAAGAAATATTTGATTATTGATAATGCAAATGTTTCAAACTACTTCTGAACCAGAGATATCAAAACTACTATACAAACAGCTGTTTGTATAGTAGTTTTGATATCTGCTATACAAACAGTAGTTTTGATATCTACTATACAAACTAGTCATTTACCATATCCATAAAAACAGGAAATTAAAAGCAAGTAGGTAGGGAAATAAATACATAGATTGAAAGAAAGAAAACCAGAACTTTTATGAAAGAAAATTATTTAGATGAAAAATCCAGTAATATTTCTGCTGTGATACCTTGTTGGCATATAGATTATGGTGATTGATAGCCAGTAACAAGATGATAGTGGTAGTGTGTGTTCAAGAATCACTTTACACAAATAACATTATTCTGTCATCTCCTCATGGGAAGTTTGCTTTCTGTTTTAAATGCACAACTGCATAAATATTATCATCTGAGGCTGGCAATGGAAGACAGTTTATATATGCCTAGACATTTTTCATAAAATCTTATGCTTTGGTCACCTAATTTCAGAGATTTCTGGTTGCATTTTGGCACTAAATAAAAGAGGGGGTGCAATACAATTGAAGCTGCGCTGAAAACTCACCTGAGTCTGCCCCGAGGGCGTTCAGATTGCTCTGACATAAAACTTGTGCTGCTGAGGCGTGAGGCACTGCTGGTTCGGGAAATGGCTGACACATCACTGACATCGCTATCTGACGATTTGGCAGAGACGTTATCACAACTTCTGTACTGATCTGTTTGTATATTATACTAGGGATCAAGAAAAGAAAGGGTGAGGAGTCTCATCACAATATAATGTATATATACTCTCTAACTGCTTTTAGGTCTAATGAAATTGTATGAAATTCAGAGAAACACCTATATTAAATAATGTCTTTATGTCTAGTGAAGAAATCAAACATGGTATCTATGGACTAAATAACAGACTTGAAATAAATTATAGAATTACATTGGAATAAAAATAGGCTGCTGGTTCTTTAGTGAACTGGAAGTAACATAATGAAGTATTTATGCAGTGGACAGACATCTCAAGCACTTGCATGCCATCTATTCAGCTACAGACCTTTTTTCAATTTTTCAATATCAAAAAATACGCTATGAAATACTTGTTCAGTTAGTTCAAAACAGAAGAACTGTATCTAAGTTTGAACAAAACATAATGCTTTTGAAGCTGACATTGGGGATTGATTTCAATAGCTAAGCTCTACCAGAAAAGCAAAAAAGGTACTTTTTCTACCTCAAAATATCTCTTTGTATCATGATACTAGAGGACTAGCCAGGCAAAAAGCTAACTCAGGAAAAGTGGTTTTTGTTTTCAGGCAGATCAGTTCCTTGATCTTCATGCTTTTACATTGGCACATATGTAAGTACTAGCAGAAGCCCTAGCAGGAGGAATATGTGGACAGGGCTAGAAGTTACTACTCTATCGCTAACATAAGCAGCTTTGGTTAGTTAAAAACAACTGTGACACCACACTGCCCATTATATAATGCTCATATTATGTCATCAGTCAGACATTTATAAAAGGAAGCTTCAGTCATAGCACATATCTACACTTAACCTAAATCTTCAGTCACACAGATATGAAGCTCAACTCATTGTCAGGTTCCCAAAACCAACCCCCACTGTCATTAGACACCCTTTGCTGGGAAGGGACTAAACCAAGGCTATGCTTCCTAGGGCATACTATGGGAAAGCTATTAACATGTGGGAAGACTAGGCAGTTTTTGACATGAGCCTCTAGGGAGTTCATTTTCCAGATCTGTGCTTTGTAAAAGTTTAAGTCATGAAATTTTATTTATGAATTATACACAAAGCTGTGACCATCTGTGGATATCCTCAACCCAACTAGGTGCTGGGTTGCATGGTATGTCAGTCTGAAAATGTCATGACTTAACTTTAAAAGCCTGGATAAAACAAACTCAGATTTGTGCAGACAAATGTATCAGGCCTCCTGTCTTCAAGACAGGTTTATCTTCTCTTGCTCTCATGCCTTTCAGCAAATCCTTAGAGGTGTCCATAGGACACTTGGAAACCTCTTGGGAAAAGAGCAAAGATAAGATGAGGAAGTTAACTGAAGTAGAGAAGGGGAGGGAGAATAGGATACTAAGAACTGATACTAAATATGGAAATCTGTAGAGAAATGGAAGTTATAAAATTTAGTGTCTCTGCATGTGTTTCAGGGTTACTCACAGCTCAAATTTTAACAGACTTTGTTTAACAGACATTGGCATAGAAACATGCAGAAGGACTCTGATTTAATAAAGTAGGTAGCACAGAGGACTCAAGAACTCCAATATTTAAAAACATTTTTAACTATGACAAGGATGTATTTGGAGATTCTCTTTCCCAGTGGTTTATCTGAATATAAACGAGCAATGGGTTTAAGGTGAGACTATGCTGATATGCTTAGTTCCCTTTTTGGAAAAAGAGTTGTAAAGCCTGTTAAATCATTTTGCTGCCTGCTTCTTTCAGGCTGCAAAATCAACCTCTCTGAAGTGGACAACCAAAGCACACTAATTCTTAACAGATCCATTTAATAATAACGGAACATTTCTTTAGATAACATATTTTTCTTCTAAATTCTAACAAAACCTCAGAGGAAGAATAGAAGCTTTGTGGCCGTTGCTCTGAGAGTGAATATAGCTCATCTGGTATGGTAGAATAAGATTCATGCAGTTCCTAAGCAAGTATGACATGCTGCTGGAGAAGGCTGACATATCCTAAGCTTTCCCATCAAGGGAAACATGAAGACCAGATGCAGTGATTTCTTTCCTCCCGCTGGAGGCCCTTCTTCTCTTAGGTGTTGATGGAGGTGTAGGTTGCTGGCCTTTGTCCCAAGCCACACCTGAATCTGGCTGTTTGTTTAGCACTCAATTAATTATTCAACTGCAAAAAAAAGCCCCGAAGTTGAACACAGTGGACTATTTCTGCCATGTGGAGCAGCAGAAGACTTTGTTTCATTCATTCTGAATTTCTTACATCTTTCAAGGGCCACCTACATGGGCTGGGAGAGCTGGGGAGAAGAGGGACACAAAGCATCAAGTATGGGTGTCCAGTTAGGGTGCTGGGAGAGAAGTCAGAAGTCCCAGCTTTTGAATCACTGACTGTTCAGGGACCCAGCCTCATTGACCAATGGATTGGAATCAGTATGAAACCATTGACTGTCACAGGGTCTTCAGCCCAGGTATCTTCACCCATAAGTAGGGCTATGTAGATATCCTCTTTCTGTCTTGCTCCCTATAGTACATCAGTCTGTACAAAATGGAATCGCTTTTTAAATAGACTGGCTTAACAGACAGTCTTTCATATGCAGGGAAACAGGTAAAGAAAAAAACCCAAATTCATGCCTTCTACTTTCCTTGGTTTTTCACTATATAAGACACGGAGCTCCCCTTCCCAAATGAGATTTTTGTGGCATGGGTGAGCTTTTGCTACCCCTTTATACTGTATGCCAGGGCTGTGACTCCAAAGAAACTGAAAACACTTTCCTTCACAGAAATAGGGATTGGCACAAAAGTGATGATGCTGCAAGTTGATGCTGACTGCTGAAGTGTTTATACTTCTGCTTCTGGATTTAGTTCTTTCTCCCTGTAGTTGCTGCTTCTGTTGTGAATTCACTGTGCTCTACAGCAGGCATACAGCTTTTCCTACTTACTGCCTACCTATTTCCTACTTATTCCCTACTTATCCCTTTTCAATATATGCATCTGATAAGCAGACGTCTCAGCTAACAGATGAACAAAAAGAAAGCAATTCTAAATTTTGCCATTTTACCCCTCAAATAATTTAATTATAGAATCTTGAAAGTTGGAATAGGCCTCTAAGATCATCAAGTCTGTCAATCCAAATATAGACAGAAGTAAATAGTATTCTTCTGCTAATTAATGATCATTAAAAGAAGAATATTTTACTGTTGCAATACACCTAAACATCATTTAGAAGTAAAAATTCCACTTATTTGGGTATCTGCATTAAAGTCTGCAGGTTTCCAGCTGGGTTCAAAAGTAATATGATACAGTCCTGCTCACCTAGAAATCTACTACTCTCTATAACTCTACATGTATTTGTAATAAATTTCACCATTGTCTTACGTTTAGATATTACATTTTTTTGAGTCTTCAAAACAAGTGAATTTTCAGTGCCATTACCACTCTTTCAATTCTGTGTCTTACAGAGTTAAAGCTTATGTAAGATTTCTATTTTTATTCTATTTCTACTCTGCCCTAGTGAGACCACATCTGGAATATTGTGTCCAGTTCTGGGCCCCTCAGTTCAAGAAGGACATGGAACTCCTTGAAAGAGTCCAGTGCAGGGCCACCAAGATGATGAAGGGAGTGGAACACATCCCTTATGAGGGAGCTGGGTCTCTTTAGCTTGAAGAAGATTGCAGGGTGACCTCTTAAAGTTTATAAATAGGTAAAGGGTGAGTGTCAGGAGGATGGATCCAGGCTCTTCTCACTGATGGTCAGTGATAGGACAAGGGGAAATGTGTCCAAGCTGGAGCATAGGAAGTTCCGTGTGAATATAAAGAAAAACTTTTACACTGTGAGGGTGACAGATCACTGGAACAGGCTGCTCGGAGAGGGTGCAGAGTCTCCTTCTCTGGAGACATTCAAGACCAATCTGGACGCATTCCTGTGTGATCTACTCTACATGATCCTGCTTGGGCAGGGGGGTTGGACTAGATGATCTTTCAAGGTCCCTTCCAACTCCTAACATTCTGTGATTCTGTGATTCCAAGGTGCACTTTTTATCACATTAGGAGAGTCACTGAAGTTTGCAACCACTCTAATAGTAATTACTAAAGATAAGTCAGGTTTTCTAAACATTAATAGCAGCTCGCTTCAAATACCCAAACTATCGGCATGTTCTGCTTCTGCGCTGCAAACACAAGTTTTTTGCAATGTAACTATCTGAAACATAAACAGCTGAAATGCATTTCTTCATTCACTTTACTACTTCTGGAGCTGCTGCTGCTTCTTCTGTGCTAGCAAAAGGAAGAAAAAAAAAAGATATGATGAACTGCAGATGTGTTAACATCAATGGAAAGAACATGGTAGATGTAAACCAAAAGCATGTACTTCATGAATACTTTTACAGTTCTTCAATGACTAACAATGTTAGCAATTTTACTGACTATAAGGCACATTTTAGAAACCATTTTACTGACTATAAGGCACATTTTAGAAACCATTTATTAGTCCATTATAATTATATTAACCTCCTAATTAATAAGTGAGAATTGAAGGAATACCCATTCCTTTGACTACAAAATGTGCTTCAGGTTACTTTATGTGCCTCATTAAATGCTTAAAATGAGGAAATTAAATAATTAAATTGAGATTAAATTGCAGAAATTAAAATGAAGAAGGGAAATCCAGACCAGAAACATTAAAGGCTACATTCATCCAGATGCTTACACAAGTCTTGAGATTGCAACTACCTATTCAGGCACCCTGCTCTAACAAAGTATTTTGTCAGGAAACAGTCACTCATGCCTGTAACACCTGGAGATTTTTGACTGCTCAAACATGGTTCCTCTAAATGCTGCTGGGATTCATGGCCTGGCAGTCAGCATCTCTGTGCATGCTGACTTCTGAGCACCTCTGACTACTACCAGCATCTGGATCTGTGTCCTAGGAGCAGCTCATGTGATGGTCCAGACCTCAGTAAGCACCACTGATTCCGAAAAACTCTTCCCATAATTGTATCCAACTCTACTCCTGTGAACACAACTCAACTTCCTAACAGGGCACAGTAAATATAAGCAAGTGAAACCATGGGAAAACTGCAGTGAAGCCCAAGAGTCAGATGAATGTGCACCTCAATTGTGTGAAACCCTACCAGTTCTGGAGTGATTGTCATATAAATATGATACATAGTAAATATTTTTTTCTTGATGGTGGATCAAAAAAGATACCCATCAAATAAGTGCTCTAGAGCATTTTTTATACATGAAGTGCATCAAAATAGGGTGATGTCCTTTTAAGAATGTACTACTGTGCTCTGATCAGTAACTCTCAGACCTTAAAAAACCAGACCTTAAAACTAAATAAACATGTTGCACATTCTCTGGAGAGAATGCAGAACAGCTGCAGCATGGTATTTGTGTTCCATGTGTGGCCTCTGGAATAAAGCCTTACTGTATTATGAATTACGAGCTTAATTAAGATATTCTGTCATTTATATCTATGCAAATGCAGTATTATGCTATCTACCAAAGCATTTTGATTCTCTCAAACACTGAAACAGCACAAATACATGCATACTAGCTACTACAGCCTTAACAATATACAAGAAAAAAGTCAGACAGATGTTTAAAGCTCTTCTTTGAACAGTTTTGCCAAATCTAGAGAGTTTGCTGTTGGGTTTTGTTTCATTTTTTTCATGTAGATTTTAGATTTTAACTGTTCAGCATGAATTATGGAGTCTTTCCATTGAAACTCAAGGAAGTAAGGATGTTAGAGTACAGTTACAATTACTCTACAGTTAGAGTAGAACATCCATCAGGACTTACATGACCTATACTAATGTTGTAGAGCAGACAGTTACCTATTCAAAATACATTAATGGTTGTTTAAAACACAGATATTTAAAAATTTTTACAAAGTAACTACAACGTGCACGCTTTGAAAAACTAGTGCTTGCTTACTGAGACTAGAAGATTAAGAAACTTAATGTAAAAAAAATGGAGTGCAAGTTGATTGCTCTGAAAAGGTGAAGGGAATATTTTCTGTGAGGAGAACAGCATAATTTATCTAATAAATATAAATATTTATTTGCTGAAGCAGTAGGTAAACACCACTACTGGGGAAAGGAGAAAACATTTCTGTTAAAGAGGGATGAATTCTGCTTCAAGTGACCATGCTATAGACCACTGCACATTTTTTTTCTTTATTGTTTTTCTTTAAAGTAAGTCTTATTCCTGTAGCTTTCAGACTTTTCACAGATTTTGGCAGCAGAAATTAGGTATAGTCTGAAGTCCTCAAAAGTCTCTGTCATCACCACTACCTGATACGACTTCCAATGTTTTCAATAGAACTGCCTAAATCTTCATCTGTCTGGTTCATTTTCTTGACCCTTTCAGCATTTTCTGAAGGTAAAGAAAGACAGTAGCCCAAGGTTTGCTTTAGTAACATTTTGTAAGTGATGACTGTCACCACAGTGATACGAATCAAACAGCCTCAGCACTGAAAATTGCACAGTGTTAGATTGTGCTAATGTAATTTTTTCTCAGCACTTAAAAATTTATTATAGGTTGGACCATCCTATCTGGGTCTACACCATGATCATGTAGAAAAAAAGTTAAAGATATTTCAAGTCCAGAACAAACAATCCAGTCCAGTACCAATTCATTCTCCTTGCCACTGTTTCAGTATGGAAAGGAAAAATGTTTCTCAGAATAATGGGCACTCTAAAAATATTTGTCTTATAACAGCAAACAGAGAATTTGTTTCCTCAAAGATGTGGTCATACTTAAAAACAATAATAAAAAAATCCACAGAATTATTTCTTTCTAGTCATCATCAGGTTGTGATTTCAATTTTTATTTCAACATATATTTAAAAGTTAAAGATATTAGAAAAATTCAGGTCCTAGAGGATGAGATATTCACAACCTTGTGGGTTAATGCTTTCTGAACTGTTTAGCTATACATTGGATCTACATTAATCCAATAAGAAAAGTATATTAAGGAGGAAAAATAGTGCTTTGGATAAATATAAAAGAGAGTCAGGATTAAAAAGTATGTTTCATAATGAAAAAAAAAAAAAAAGCAAACATATGAATCAATTTGCAAGCACCATTAATCCAAATCCAAAACCTGGCTTTTGGCTCTAAATAAAGCATATGTTTTGTCATGCTGTCCAAAGTCCTCAGATCGCACATAACCCTCCTCTCCTACAGAGTTTTTCAAATGCATTTTTACTGTTTTTCAAAGTTGTTACCTGGTTAGGAAGGACCACAGTGATACACTGCATCTACCATCTTGTCTTGAGTCGACCCCTTGCAAATTTAACAGCAAAACCAAGGTAAGATGAGCTGTTGCTATTATTATACAAATTCTGGCTTCTGACAAATGATCTCAATGGAAATTTCATTCCTAATGATTGGGTGGGCTTTTTTTAATAGCACAGATATCCCACAGGTTGGCAATTGACAACCTAAAGCCTTGTTTCTCTTCTCTGTCCTTGAGAAATTATTCCTTTAAATTCTACATTCACAGTGAGGTGGTCTTAAATTAAAGTTGTCCCCGTACTTAACTTTAACAAGATCTTTAACAAATCTTTCAAATCTGTTATAGACATTACAAGTCAGATGCCAAATTGCCTATTTACCCATTCCTAAATAAATTTCTGACTTTGTTTCTACTGAGTGCTTAAGGTATCTGCTGTTTTAACCTGTGCCTCCAGGCACATGCATCAACTCTGTGAAACCAGGGAAGTGACCCTGGAGGGGCCAGGACAGAAATGCAGTGCCTGTGCTATGGCAATACATGCCAGCAACATTGTCATGTCCACAGCTGTTGAACGTTTTCTGTATGGCACCAGATCAGAACTGGAAAATTCATCTTTTTTTTTTTAAATGTAAAAATAGAAATAAAAGCATTTAGCGGTTACTGATGTGAATGAAGTCTTTGAAATTTGTTCCTGGAAATTCTAAATGATAAAAGCTGTGATTTTCTTCCAGCTAGTATTATTCCTAGGCCTTATTTTTAACGCAGGCAGTTGCTGTTAAGTGTCTGATATTTTTTTACAGTGGACTTTTACATCCTACTGCCATCCCGTGGTCACTCGCTGAAAGCACGTCACTCTCAATGGCACCAGAAGAGAATTGCAGGAACGCTTCCAACACAACCGGTTACTGCTGGTTATGGCACAGATTTTACCAGCAAGGTTGTCGGACATCATTTCAGCCTTATCAAGAAAAAAACCCACATTATGGTTTGCTGATATAACTTCATTAATGTAATTTAATGTACACTTAATTATCAGAGAAAATCTTGATATTTTTATTAGAGGAGATGAAAGCAATCTGTATGCATTTCCAGCAAAAAAGTAGTTTATATATGACATTACTAGGATGCAAAAATATGACATAAATATGATAATAGCTGCACGGGGTTAGAACTAATTCTGTCTGTCTTTAAATCAGACAACAGCAAGGACCTAGAGTAGAAAAGAATAGGGCCAACATAATACTTCAATGGTCCATTTTTCCATCCACCGGGGACTTGCAGGCCAGGGACTTGCTAAGCTAGAGGTGGCATGGTTTTGTTCAACAACTGTTGAAGAATCCCTCTTCCCTGATCTAGTGTCTAAAAGTTCTGCTCTTTGCAGATTCATTTTAGGTGACGTCAAATATTAATGCACATCAGATGGGGTGTAAACAATGTTAAAAAGCTGTTACTCAAAGATATTTCTGTCAGGTTTGTTACATGGTGTTCTTGAGGATTACGTAATATTTTAAGTAAATGGGTTTATGCCTTCAATTTTCAAGCCAAAGTATCATTTCAATACTACTGACTTTACCTTGGTATATTGCTCACGCTCAAGTTCTTGGCTAGAACCAGACCCTGATGTCTGATTATAACGGTGCATTTTCATTTTCATCTGTCTCGTTCGCTCCTCCACTACTAAGCTTGCTGCAAAAACACACAATGAAAAGCAATTAAAAATAGTGAAAACCTTCTGGAAAAACAAAACGGTTTTGCAATAATTTAAACTTATTTCCATCTCAACAAAACAAAGAAATGTACAAACATGTAGAACAAGCAGGGAGTAAACACAGAACAAAGGAACACTAATGTCAAGAAATCAATCACTTCCATTGCGAGCGTCTTTACCTGAAAAAGGGCAGGCATCCTAATTTCCTATACATAATCAAGCTGATGCAACAGATACGAAAACAGTGAAATAATTTAGGTTTTAGGCTGAATTATAGACCTGTTAAGTATTCTGGATACAGTGGACATACATCCATGATCATCTAACCATGTATTGCTTTAATGTAGAAAATACTACAGTTGTATTCTAAGGATTAATTCACTAAATAGGTATCAAAATTTATTTTTAAAGTAACTCCCGCTACTGTTTTAAAACACAAATGCTTATCATAGCTAAAGATTATTTGAGAGGACTAATTTCTCCGTTCAAGGAGTCATAATAAAAAATGCAGTAATTTTCAAGCATTTTTTCTTTTTTATAAAAAGTACTTTAAAAGCACTACTTTGTTCTTTCATGTTCACTTCTATTTCAAAGTAATTATTTCCTTTTTTTTTTCCCTGATTTCCTATGCTATTGCTTATTTAAAAGAAAGAATCCAATCTTAAACCTTCAAGAAGCTGTGGTGCTAAAGAGCATCTTCTTCAATCTGAACAAGTTATAGCCAATAATATTGGTTGTGCTTGCCACAGGAAGATGACCTCGCGCTAACAGAAAGAGTGTTGTGAAAGCCCTGGTCTATAGCTTCCGTAATATAAATTAACCTTTGTGGTAGTGGTTAATTTTCAGAGGGAACTATATATTATACAGTTCTTAAACTTGGTAGCACTATTAATGCAAAGGAATACCAATAAAACAAAACCCTGAAAACTGGAGCTTTGTAACAGTCCTAGACCCAAATATTCATCAGCAACTATTCTAAATCATAGAAGCACTCACTGTGTTCATCACTTTTTTACAGGTTATAACATCCTGCAGGAACAACTTATTTTAGTTTGATTTTTTTTCTGTGATCATAAATTCTGGTGTTTTATTTGGGAAAAAAAATCTGCAAAAGCCTTCCTCTGGTTTTGGGTCAATGACGGTTTTATAGGACTCTCTCCATAATACTAGTTTTAAAAGTTGAGATTTTTGTAAACAGCCTCTCCTCAAACCAGTGACAGGAGCAGGACACTACTTTAAAAGTTGCATATAATCAATCAGAAATCACAGAAAACTCTAAATCAGTGGACAATATATACTCTATCATGTTATTTAAAGATGTCTATTGTGAATTAAGAGGCACCAAAGTTCACATATGTGGGTTATATGCTTAACTGTGGGATTTGTTACACATCTATCTTTTTGGCTGTGGTCTGCAAGCACAAAGATAAGAACCCCCAACAAACACAATACACTTAGGGATGGATATTTAAAACTGTGCTACTGCACAAATCACAACTGTGTATGCACACACCACCCGTAATGTGCTTGTGGGAATAATGGAACATCTGTGCACTGTCTGAAAAAATTTACAAAGACATCACTGTTTTCATGTCCTCCTTCCATATTTCTTATTTAAAAATAGGAAAATAAAATACAGCAAATTATTAAAATTCTGCTATAGCTACAAATTTAAGGCACAAAATAAAATTGTAATTTCCAATCTCACACACACAGAAGGTCCAATCTAGGAAGTTCTGTACACACAGAACATTACACTGGGCTCAGTGAATATTCCAGATGACTAATTATGTTGGTAAATGTGTACCTTAATTGCAATGAGTCCAGTTCCACCATCAGATATGCAGGTACAGCTCCAATTACTTCAATGGAAGTTGCATGGAGGTATCTGAAGGCAAAATTGAGCACTTTAGGTGAAATTTTTAAAGGTGGCCTCTTATTTTAAGGACAGATATGAAAGGATTAAGATATTAGGGACTGAAGTAAAAAACTTAGATATCTTAATCCTATCATACATGCATGAAATAGACATGGGATACAAAATCAGAGGGAAGATTGAGACCGCTTTAAAAATTTAGCCCTATATATGTATGGTTTGGAGTTACTTTTAAAAGTAATCCTTTCATTGTGTACCTTATGGGTGCTTCATCTGTCAACTGTATGTTATAGTAAATAATTTATATGAAATAATGTTACTATGTATTACTTATCATACATCTGAAAGAATATTCTATTATGTAATGATGCTTTTTCAGTGGATATACATGAAAGTTACTGCAGTCAAGGTTGGCTAAATACTCAACCTTAACTCTGTAATTCTTGATTTTATCATCATATAAAATTATGTGAGAACAATTAATGAGGACTGTGAAGTAAATCTAAATTCTCTAATGGAGAAATTTGGGTTTGTGCATAGAGTAAAATGTAATTTAGCACCAATTAGTTGTTAATGTTCTAAACAAGGAATTGTGTGAAATCTAAGTGTGCTCTAGAAAATATGACTGTGTTCCTTCCAGCTTTTTTACCACGCACATCTGAGTATATATTGTATCTAGTTCAATTTGTAATGGAAAATTTAATCTTCCAGATAAGTAGCCTGGTATACTCTTTACATGTTAATCACAAGAAGCAGAAAAAAAAACTCTAACACAGGAGCAAAAGCACACTAGCAGAAGCTGTAACAACCAGAGGTAACACCACCATACGATCACATTACTTTCTTGGAACACAGCTTGGTTACCACAGGTAACGAAAAATTGACATAAATACTTCAAGAACTTAACCTGCCTCTTAAAAAAATATGGAACTATTTCCTTTTAGGAAACTGGTATTTACAGACTGCTTTTCCTGGAGCTTTTGAGAGTTAAGGACAACACAGTAATCTACAGATTGAAGCACTGTAATCTCAAAACCTCTAAAATCTACAGTGTCCCTAAAATTCAAAACATGGACATTTACTGTGTCTCAAATTAGTGGTACAACTACCATCAGTATCAGTTGTGTCAACACAGTACTCTCCGTGTCAGAAGTCACATTTCAAAAAGATGTAACTCTCATCTCTTCAAGAGCTGCTGCTTCAGATGTGAGACTAATCAGTATAACATGTAATTGAATGAAAATAACTCATAAAGCAGTAGATATCTGCTTAGATAAGGGGTGCAAATTTAGAGCTAAAGCTTTTACTACTACTAAACCATGCGAAGGTTATTCAACAATGATGTACATAAACAATCAAGCCATGCAGGAGAGAAAAGACAGACATACAAATGGAATCAAAATGTTACACTTCGATTCCATTAATGTGTTTATAAACCGGTCTGATTCCTGTAATCCCAGGTGTACTCGATCTGGCAGGGATGGAGGTTGTTCTCTTCACAGCAGCCTGTATGGTGCTGAGTTTTAGGATTGTTTTAGATTTGTGGCTAAACCAGTGTTGATAACACGCCAATGTTTTATCAGTTGCTAAGCAGTGCTTGCACAGCACCAGGACCTTCTCTTTGTTTCATACTGCTCGCCCCCACATCCCCAAGAAGTAGGTGAGAGAATGGGAGGAGAAACAGCCAGGACAGCCGACCCCAACTCATCAACTGGATGTTCCACACTACACAGCATCATTCTCAGCAATAAAACTGAGTAGTCTTTCCAAGTTACTTGTTTCTCAAAGATTGGCTATGCATTTGTCAGCTGGTGGGAGGTGGTGAGTGCCTTTGCATCACTTGGTGGTGGAGTTTGTGTTTGATTTTTTTTCTTTTTCTTATTCTTATTTTTTCCCCTTCATTTATTAAACTGTCTTTGTCTTGGCTCATGATTTTTAACTCAGTATTGCTCTTCCAAGTCTCTCTTCCATCCCACCATGAAGGGCAGAGTAAGTGAGCAGCTGTTGACACTTAATTGATAGTTTGGCTCAACCAACCATACCAAACTACCAAGAATTAACTGCCCAATGTAGTTCTGAATGGTCTTGGGTCAAACAAACAAAAGTTCCCTTAGCCACTACTTAGTTTATTATTCAACCCACTACTAAATCCAATGTGAGATTAAAAGGAAGAAGCCATGGTCTGCAAAGATTAAGGCCATCTCCAATCCCATAGGCTATCAGGCACATCAGCTACTCCTGGGTTATTTTCCTCATGCCACTGCATCCTTGGGAAGACTGCATACTCTGTGCTGTAATTCATAACAGATTTAAAGGATCCTAAATATGCTATATTCTACAAGTACAACTAAACCTCTGGACTTCCAATCTCTGCTGAGGTGATCATGATATTAGTAAAAGAACAATTTAAAATATGCACATAATGGAGGAGTTGGTTTTTTACACATAAAGTAAGTAAAAAACTTGCTCATGAGAAAAGAAGGTTGGATTAACATCAAAGGCAGATCTTGGTACATGTTTCCATCATTAGGAAAGTGTTGTGTGTTTTTTAATTGACAGTCTATAAAATACATGCTGTCCTTTGATTACACAAATATGCAAGTCCATAATATACTACTTTTGGGAATAAACTAAAGAAAACAGCTACAGATCTCATTTTCAGCCTGCAACCTACCCTCAAAGAAAATTAGGACAACCTAACAATTGTTTTTTTTCTTAAAGGAGATGGCTATTACTCTTTTTTTTTCTAAAATATTATCTGTTTACTAGGTCATACTCTTTTTAATATCTCAGCACTATGATAAGGTTTATAGAATTACACAGCATGACATTAAATACTTGATGGCCATCATCTTTATTTTGATCCTCAGAAAGCAAGTACGGGCACATTTTACCCCCTAGCTGCTGTTAAACTGATAGAGAAGTTAGACCTGGCTAGAGCCACAACTGTTCAGAATATATGCCACCTTTCCAACCACGTACAGTGTAACAGAACCATAAGTAATATACTACACTAACATATCGAATATAGTAGGGTGGGTAAACTTTTCTCTTTTTTAAACACTTTAGTAGATAGACAGAAAGTATCGTATGTCATATTTCTGCTATCCACAGAATGTGAATCAAACAGTGAACAAAATGTAACTTTAAAATGAATTCAATTGGCATTGGCATCAACAACAGACCAATACTATGAAAATCTGAAAAATCCTACAAAAACTGCACTAACAGTAGTGACCAGTGCAAAAGAAGCACTTAAGGTTTTAAGTCATCTATTAAAGATTTGAAAGGAGGACTAAATTATGCATTGCAAAATTTCTTGAACAGCACGATGATATAAACACCTCTCTATTTAGCTTGTAACATAATATATGAAACAAATAAGGATTGTACCCAGGCAGCAATACTGAACTGGCAAGGCACAGCAAAAATGCTGTAGCTTCCTTTTTAGCTCTTGTTTTTAATTCCTGAGCTTAACTGTTTATTTAGGTTGCCACCTCTTTCACATTACAGCAATCATCAAAGAGACTCTGTGTTCAATAGACTTTGGAAAACTGTGAATCTTAACAAAAAATAACATATAAACCAATCCACTTTGGAAAACAAGCAAACAAAAAGATTAGAACTGTTTTACCTCCTTTGTAGCAGTGTAGCCATCACCAAATTGCAAAGAAAGCCACCTTATAGTCAAAACTGCTGTACATGCTACTCATGTATTTCCAGCAAAATATCACTACTTCTGGAGACTTGTTGCTATCTAGTAAATAATCAAGCAAGAAAGGAGAAGAGAAATACTGACAAGGCATATGAAAATCAGCCTTTATGCTTACAGAAAGAACAAGGAATTCTTAAATGCCATACAGAGATAGGGAATTTTAGGACATGAAAAATAAACATGGAAACTTGAAGATACTCGATTTAGCTAAGGTCAATGAATTTGGATATTTTAGGAAGACTATCATTCCAAGCATAGCTAGTGAAAAAGATTCAAAGAGAAGTCATGAGAATGATATGATATACAGGACATGGCCTTACAGAAACGGGTTTAAGATATGTTTAAAAAGGAGATACTTGGCTTGATTTGTGTCGATAATTATCCACATGTGGGAAGACTTCTAACAATAGAAGGCTCTTCAATATAGCAGATGCAGGTACAATAATACCCAGTATCTATGAATTTAGGTAAAGTTGCGTGAGTAAAGAAGATGCACATTGAAAAAAGTCAGGTGGGTAAGCATAGGAACAATTTCCCATGGCATGCTGTCATTAAGTGAAAATATGCTTCTAAATCTTTTCTTGCTCAAACCCCACTATGGGCTTAATTCCAGAATGACTAGTGACATTATCTGCTCTATGATTAAAACATTAAGACAACCATTTTGTCTTTTCTTGCACTATAGAAAGCCTGTGGATGTCTTAGCACTGTCTATAGTGTTGTCTGTAATGGTGAAGTTTGAAACAAACAGGAATTGCTTTTGAGGCACATCTCTGTTCAAGAAGGTCACCACAGAAAGGAGGTACAGGCAAACAACATAAGCTGGAAATCCTTCAAGTTTTATCTGCACTATTAAATGTTGGAGAAATTGGCATCAAGGTTTGAGACAGCTGCAACCCTTAGCAGCAGCATCTCACATCCTTATGATGCAAACTTTAAGGGAAAAAGTCTAGAACTCTATCATGACAGAAAGATTTTCTTACACAAGAAAGCAACTGAAAAGTTCAAGTGAAAATTTATCTCATAAAAACTATTTTACAGTAGCAGTGTTACTGGGGCATAAACAGGTTCTGGCAGGTCAACAAAGAACTGCACTTATCCCAGAAGCAAACAGAGATCTGACATTCATTCTCAGTCTTTGTACTAAGAAGAAAAGTTGAACTATGATGAACAGCCACAGCTCCAATACAATCTAGACACATGTACACTTAGCCTTTCTAGACTGCAAAATCCAGGAGCTTTATCTGTCTGAACTGCTTAGATGCTCTGTGGATAGGAATCGGGAAGAAAACACCCAATTTCTTGTTTGAGGAAGTGAGAAGTGGAAGCTAAAGAAGAAACTATGCAGAACCCATGTCCACAACAAAGGCAGGAAAATAAAGCAGTGGTGGGTTTTGCATGGGAGAATATCCCAATGCAGTGGGCAAGGGAAGCACACAGGGAGGGGAGCATTCACTGGAGGACGGGTTGTATGGCACAGCAGAGAAAATTCAAACCCTGTTGGACCAGGATGAAGCATTTCAGAAATAATACAGTGTCTCCAGGTTATTTCTGTTCAGCCTATAGAATGAATTTTGCAGTATGTGCTCACAAAGTATCCCTGTGGTAGGTTTCATGATTTTAAAAATCCTCCACCAAACTCTACTATGAAATTTAGAAACCACACAAAATTTTGAAATCATGAGCAGATGAATGTTTTGGAATATAAGGTTAGCAACACTGAAAAATCAAATAGCAAACTTGATATCACTTCTCTGCATATATCACTTCAAAAAGTACTTATATCCAGCATGCAAATGGTGAGGGAGATGGACTCTGAAGCCTGCTTTGCAGCCCTGCTCCCTTTACTGGACTAGAATGTGCTGTGGCTCTGTCAGCTTGTGCACATGGGTTTCCTTTCTATGGGAGCTGGTAACACTCTGAACCTCCTCCCATAACAGAATCGAGGCATAACAAAAGCACATACTCAGATGCCAAGCTGGGAAATGAGCTTGGATCTCCCAGTACACACAGGAATTGTGGCCATCTTGAGTTTAATAACTTACTGCAGAGGGAAGATAAGCCAATATAAAAATCTGAACTGGTTGATGCAACACTCAGTTCTTCCTCAAAGAGTTTCAAGGATGGTCCAAACAGAAGCTTCTATTTAAAAAGAAAACAACAAGAAAACAAACATACTTCTTAAAATTTGAAAAAAAGTCATCCACTGGTTTTGGCAGCAATCCAAGCCAGCAATTTTGTAATCTGCTGAAGACCTTATTGCAATCATTCCCATTGATGAAGTGGAACAGACACTTTATTTTTTATTACAGATTTATTATCTGGTTAGTGTTGTTCACATCTGTAGTTTATGCTTTCCTTCATACCTGTCTCTTGCCACATCATATCCCTTAACTCATCCCCATATCCCATTAACCTACTGCCTGTTCTTTACATCTCCTTTCTGCACTGAGGAAAGTCAGAACTGACAGTTACTAGTGTAAGTAAGCTCAACTTAAGTTGCTCATAGTCCCCAGAACTGCCAGGACTCCACTACTTCACACTCATGTTCTTTTGTCCATCTCTCTTCTGCCTTTAGGCTGCACATGCATTCAGCTCCCTGAAATCTGTATGCATAAAGATCCAATCGCCTTCTACACTCCCGAAGTTTGGGCCAGATCCATACAAATCTTGTAGAACCAAGCTCTTTTACAAACCTGTTACAGGCATAGTCTAGTTTGTCTATGTAATGTTTTAAGCAAAGAAACATGCACTGCAGTCCGAATCACAGGGCAAGGTTTGTCAGCTTGAAAGGGGCACAGACAAACTGGCATGATTGATTTGTATTGTTCTGTTTGAGAGAAATAGAAAGACCAAAGAACGCAAAAACATGACAGAAAAAATTTGCAAAATCAACTATTATCAATTTCTTAAGACATAGCCCATTATAAACACTGCAAAATAACTCATAATTGCTAATACCTAAGTTAAATATTATTTTCAATTTTTTTTTTTTTTAAATTAAAGCATGAAAATATACTCCTGAATATTGGTGTGGTTGTTGGGAGTTTGTAGCTAATGTAACAGCTGCTGTATTTTTACCTCAGCAAGTATGAATGTGTCAGTGGTGTTCACTCTTTCAGAAAGTCAAGACGTCCTAGGAGATATTCTGATTCAAGTTCAATTCCCAGTTTGGATTTGACCCATCAGAGACCAGAATTTCCCAAGATCTACAGGACTCAGACTGAAGGTCGGAAAAGGCTGATCTGTGCTATTAATGTTTATGCAGGGACATGACAGACCACACTTTTCATTTAGTGGGACAGTCTTAGATACTTATTGTTTGAGCTCACTGATTCACTGATATCAGCATAGACATGGAGAATTCATGAGAGGTCAAATCATAGGAAGTGAATGCTGTATGCTCATAGAAACTTGCTCTACAACAGGACAAACTTTCTGAGGGTCAAGGGCTTGTCATGCAAATGAAACACAATTTATTCTTCAGAATCTCTCTGCATACGAAGGAGAGTTTCTGATCATCACCACCTTCAACTATCCTAAGCCCAGACCTATGAAACATCCTTCAGAGATGCCAAGAGCCATGGCTGCATCATTACAAGCAGATGTTGTACAGAGCTAAGAAGAACTTAGGTAAAATCTTAGTTTTTGCATGAACATTAACACAAACAAGAAGCTTCTGAGTCACAGAAGCTACTGTGACTTCTACTCTTAAATCCATCATATTGCATTTCAATAGGAAATCAAAAATCACAATAGAAACCATTTTCAGAATCTAAAGAGGGGCATCAGGTAACATACATATTGCAGAAACAACCTTCCTGCCTGTTAAACACTGTCATCTAAATACTGTCATGGAACTGAGAGAGGGAAAAGCCAGTATTAACAGTTGCCAAACATTTGTAAGAAAATTACAGAAATATTTACCTTTTGTGGAAGAGTTAAAAGTCTCTTGCTCTTCAATGAATTAAATGCACGGAATGATGGAAACAGAAAAAGAAATCAGCAAATTTAATGTTAGATAAAGAAATGTGTTACATGTGACAATGGCATGTACAGTAGGCAGTACTCCAGCATATGTAGAAGTAATGTAGAAAATTAAAATGATAAACCATGACAAATAATAAAACCTATGACTTTTTCTTCAAAATTAACAGGAACAATGAAATTACAGAGAACCAGATTGTGGATTCTTTAAGTATTACGCTCGAGCAGTATTGTCATACTTAAATTTATGAATGACATAAAAATCTTTAAATTGCTTTAAGTATTACTGACTTCCAAAACACATAGCCCTGTTTTAGATTCTGAAGTTTTTTCTGTGATTATGAATGCTACAGATTTATTTTCTATTAGCTGAAATTTATAATACTCAAAAACCACTGGACTACTGAAAATCAGTCTTTGAGGAAACATAAAAGATTGTGAGGCTTGAACTCATTTGCAATAGCTAGCAGTGCTGAGAAAACATACTCTCCAGCGTGAGCAAAGATTCCACAAGCTGCCTCAAAATATGCAGTGCCACCTAATAATTTCAAAATAAAATTAGAAATATGAAGACAAAACAAATAACACTGAAAGACTAAAATCTAAAATTGAACTGACTTATTCTTTTTCTTTTGCCACTCAGGTTTTATACTGATGGATCTGAAAAAAGGTATCAACTGAAAGGGTATTATCTTTTACCATTCCTCCAGCCATGCTCTCACTGCAATGACATTTAAGTGATATGCACATATACTCAGGTAGGTTTTCACTAGCTATCCATATTTTTAGGATCTTAAGTTGGTTAAAGTTATTTGTAACTGTGATTGCAAATGAATGATTTGACAATGTATTGATTTTCTGTAAGAAATTCTGACACTTTTTTGTTTGAAGGAAACAGCGGACATCAGAATGCTTCAATCCTCTACGTGACTACCATTAAAGAGCTGTACATATATTACGTACATGAACTTTATACAAGTAATCCCCTTTCAGCACCAGCAGAGTCTTCATCGGAGCTTTACCTCATGAAAGAGACACACAGAGGCATGCATGCACAAACTTTACCTTGCATACTAGCTCCATCCAATGCTTATGCAGGTTTTTCTAACATGAGCTAAGGTTGCGCTTGTGCTTTTCTAAATTGCACTGTGTAAGGACTATTGCCACAAACAGATGCCACTAGAAACATATACAACCACACCAGTTATATTTACTGATGCTCTTAACATGTAAAAAGGCCGCTGATTATCACAAATCTTACTCTAGTTATAGGAATTCTGAAACATGGAACCATGTTGTCAAGGCTATGACAAAGAAATCTTGCTTTCAAGAGCCAAATAGAAGCAGATACTGGGAGAAAGACCTGTTTTGCATGAATTAGCTCTTAAAGATTGTTTCTATACTATAAACACTCATTGCATATTTATCTTGCTGACTCAAATACAAATAGAACACAACATGTTATTTCTTATTCACTTGGTAGAATTCCTAATATTGTATCTAATATTTTCTACTGTAGCTAAAAGAGATTGCAGAAAAACGCTACAGATCTTCTGGCTGTGTTCATATCCTTGATCAATACAATGATTAACCATCATAAAACTGTAGAGACCCACCCTCAAATTCTATTCAAGCAAGGACTCCTGTGACATTTGATAGTTGCAATGACAAAGGACAAAATGAGAAAAGGTCGCAGAAATATGCATTATGCAAAAGTATTGTTTAAAAAACATGCAACTATGTAACAAGAGTTGTTAGAGAAACACTCAAAAACCAGACAATGAAGAATACCTGCCTACCTTTAACTATTTGCACAGTTATATTCAAAGATAGTATGAATAAAAAAAAACCCACCAAGTCAAACCTCTTACACCTTAGGACAGGATGATGTATTGAGACCACAGCATTGTTCATGCCATGGCTTAGAATTCCACTGCTTTAGTCACTGAGCCAAAACATCTTTTTATTGTTAGGTTCTTTTACAAAATTATCAGTTCAAACAAAGAAAAATATAAAGCACTCCTTAAGTAGCGTAAGTTAGGTAATGTCTAATAAATTGTGACTTGTTGAAAACACACACAGACACGCCTATACCAGACTAACTTTCAATATTCAGGCACCCTGACCCTTAGTTGCAATATCATGCCCATGTGTCTTGCACTCTAGGAAGTACTGCTGACGGGGTTGCAAAGAAATACAGCCGTGTCTTCCTCAAATATTACTGAGATTAAAATAATTACATTGCTTAAACATTAGAGAAGCCTACAATCTTAACTATAACCACTTTTAAAAGTCTGCATGTACTGGAGTTGCTAAAAATAATAATTAGTGAGAATTGTTCCAAGTAAAAATAACTAGCTCCTCCCCCACTCCAAAACTATGCAAGATGCTATCCTTTAGAACAGAATCACTGAGAAGCTTATGCATATAACTAGTCTTTTTTGAGGTTGCAGTCCTTAAACTGTATTTTTTCCTCTATACTTAGGATTTTTTCTCTGTTCCTGACCAGTAGTCACAACCCCATTTCTGTAATGGAATAGGGACTACTATTTTGGTCTTCTCTGTAAAAATTGCTTCAATGGGATTTTCTTTTTTTTAATAAAGTGTGTCTACTAAGACGAATCTTTTTAAAATACCTTACTTTCTCACAAGCTGTCTTTTTATGATCTCAAATGCTGACTAGAGCAGTAACTAAGACAACATCCGTAAGAGACAAAGAAACAACCATTTTTTTTAAATTCTAAACTTGATGATGACAAAATGGAATGTGATACAGTGTTAGTTCTAGAAGAAGCCTCACTAGCATGTCTATGACCATTTAAATTGAGAGGTAAAGATTAAAGATTGAGAGTTAAAATCTCATCGAAGAATAAGAGTGGAAATAACACTGTTTCTCAAGATGAAAATTACTACTGGTCTCTTGTGCCTTACTTTAACTCTCATTTGCTCCATATTTAAAGAGTAATAAATTTACTTTACTGGATTCTTCTATACCTCCTGAATCTGCAAACGGCGAATAAACATGACCCCCCCAACTCCCCCTCAATATACAGACATTTATTCCTTTTACAGCAACCACTGTGATTTGTAAAGCAGACACAGATTCACAGATGTATAAATTTTTATATGCATTTAACCCTCCTGACACAACAGAAATTTTATAGAGTGTAAAGTATAATTTTACTATAGAAATGATCCCTTATGGTATAAAATGCAAGATTTCCTTGAAACACAGGATGTCAATATTGACCTCCAAAATGTAGTGTTATTTATAAATGAAGATAATGCAAACAGTTTTGAAATGCTCCTTACAATATGTCTGAATCACATAGATTTTGATATCACCTATATCCATGGTGAATGTGAATTTAAATCACTGAGGACACAATTCAGATCCAAGAGGAGCTAATGAAATCATTTTTAGACTCAACATGCTTTGGATTTAATTCTACATTATGGCCATATCACTCCTAGCCACTCCATTTGACCCTGAAACTCACTTTACAGGGAATGAAGAGGTGAAACTGGTATTAAAACTTGATACTGAAAGTCAGAGCAAATACTATGGTCTTATAGCTTCACTGAGTTTAATTTCTTGCAGTAGTATAAAGTTTACACATAGTATCATATTTATTTTATAAGACACTGTCAAAGCATTTAAAAATGCTTTAAAAATATTTATTTCCTGCAAACATATTGTCAACTTGAAGAAAAAATTAAACATAGGTAAAATCAGAAAACCTCCCATTCAAGCCAATCACTCAGACAAAACCAAAGTACTATGTAGAGAAGGAAATATCTTTGGCTATAATACATGTGCCATAATACAGCCATATTGACATCAATGGTATGATATATAACAGCAAAGAAAATGATCGCATCCTACTTGTACATTTTTCACATTATAAGGCGCAAGCCTATCAACCACAACTGCAAAACGGAGTACAGTGAAACAGCTTTTCTTTACATATGTTCATGGAATTCATTGAATCAGCAATTTTCTAAACCTTAAGTAGCTTTTCTCTACTGTTCAGATTTCATTTTTTCTTTCCTTGTTTGTATATATCCCATCTTTACTCATTTTCATCTTTAAGTTTTACATTACTTTGCAATGTCTTTAACAAAACATAAACTAGTATTTTATTCTCAACACATCAATTACTAAGAACAGCAGAATGGTAACAGATGAATACCCAAAGGAAAGTCAACTTAAATTATAAGTTGATTCATCATTATATATTGAATCGGGTTCTGAAACTGCAGAAAAAAAGACAAAAGAAATTTGAAATTCATTACTTACTACATTTCCCTAAAATGCTCCCAACTTTGTAATATGCAGAAATAGAAGCTGTAAATGCAGTTTGTAACTAGTTTATAATCCAGACAATCCTAGATTCACTAAAATGAGAAGACTCAAAGGTAAAGTTTAAAATTAATAAGCCCCACTTAGTTTATCAGTTATTCAGAATAAAGACATGTATAAAATACATTGAAGAATACATTTTTGTATGTGTTAATTAAAGGTTTAGTATGCCATCACAGCTTAAAGCCATAAAGTTTACGTAAGCTGTCTGAACATTAATATAAAGCCATCGTACAAAAACCCTCTGTGGTAATCTATCATGACAAGAAGGTCATGGTCAGCAATGTTATCCATTCAGGAAAGCAGCCTACCTACAGTTCTATAAGACACTACAACATTTTGTCATTAGAAGCATTTCTTTAACGTCCACGTAGAGGAAAACCTTGGAGTACATGGCAATCTTAGTTGTTGCTAGTAGTAAATGAGAAAACAGACTTTTGAAACACACAAGAAAACATAAATGTGTAAAAATTACACTGTGACATTCCATTTTACCATAATAACAACTCATACTCTTTGTGCAGTATGTTGCTAGAAAAGGGAGCAGCAATATTCATACTTATTTGATAATAATATGAAAAACACCATCTTCCACAACCATTAGGTCTATATTGTCTTTTTCAGGAGAGCAATACTCTTTGCCTGACCAGTTTATTCTTAAAAAAGAGCTGATGACCTGTGCTTTTGCATTCTCATAGTCATTATTTTCATCCTTTATTCACTGATCTATGAACTCCAGTAAAAAACACCAGATTTTTTTATATTTATTAGACTATGTTGAGGATGCATGACAATTAATATAAACCACAAAATAAGAAATGAGTAAGAGTATCAAAATGCTGTAAAAATCTTTGGTGCTGATTTGCTGTTGAATACAAAGAGCTATATGTTGGAAACTACCACAACTCTAACAGAAATTTTAAAAAAGCAAACATCAAAGGTACTAGAAAATTAAGGCAATTAAACCATGTGTAATAATCCACCGGTCAAACTACTATATTACCCAGACTACAAACAGGCTTTCATTCTCTTCTAGAATTGGGAGAATCATAGCACTGAAGATGCAAGTATGAGGGTAGACTTTAAGTAAAAAAAAAAAGGTAAGAAATCTAAGAGTTTGAGCTATAATAAGCTTATTATTTGATACCTTGCTCTATACTGCCACTTCTTACTGGAACTTGCGGTAGCTGTCTTCCCCTGCGACTGCTGAAGGATGTGTCTGCAGGAGGAGACTGTGTGGGACTTCCTTGTTGATGTATTCTGCAAACGAAATGAAGATAAAAGTAAAATAACCCAAATGAAGAGAATTTTTATATTCTGATTTTTAAACACTTATTAATTTGCATATACTGAAGATGGATTTGAAGAAGTTTGCATTTGTGTTTGCCATACGCACATACTCAGGTCTGAATACATAGCTTATAAGGCCTCATACTGAACTTCTCTAACTACCTTCAACTTAGGATAAATGTTTTCCTTTGTTTGGGGGTGTGTGGGGTTTTTTTAATACCATACTTGTCAAAAAACACTGAACAAATGGCAGTTTTCTAAGCAGCACTTACAATTATGACTCACAATTTATGTATATTCTCCTGTATTGATACAATGGCAATACAAAATGCCACCTCTATATTTTTTTACCTTTCGTATTCCTTTTTTGCTGATGAATAACTGCACAAGGCCACAGAGAACTGGACAGCAAATATCTATTCCCATAGGATAACGTTTTTCCCTGAGCTCAAAGAAGGAAAAAGACCTTTAACCTTGGTATTGGGAAGGGGGGAGTTCAGGATGGACACAGGCATGACACATAAAAACGTACAAGATTTTTAATATTCTTACCTAGGTTAAGATACTAAACCTCTTTGGCTGAATTCCAGCTAGAATTATTTCAGAGCACCTTGCCTACTTGATTTCTTATACTTAGATACATCATCTGAGTTGAACACATCAAACAGCTTTGGAATGCTGGTAAGTTTGCAGGAAAAGTTTTAGGAAAGTAAAACAAAGATGAGAAGAAGCAGACTGCTGAGAGGGAGAGCTTACTGCTAAATGCCCCTTGCCAATTAAAGTAATAACTTACTGTGCTGGAGAAGCACTGTTTATCTACTGCACTAAGGTTGCATGTAGATAATTTGTGATTTTAAGTAACACATTTGTGCAAGTTCAAAATACTGTTGGGTCTCAGCCTTCACAGATCAGGTGACTTTCTCTTATCGAGTAAGATCAGATTTAGCTGTGTGAACAGCACATATGGATACAGAACAAAACACAACAATGGAAGGACACAACACAGTCAATTTTTTACTCTTACATTGCATAACTATTTAAGCTCAACAGCAAGGAGTATCATCTGGATGGTGAAGGAAGATAAGTGGTGTAAAGGATATGGGAGAAGTGTAAATACCATGAAGAAAGGATAAGCCTACAGTGCCAGAATGAGTGAATGCACCATGTATGTTCAGGAAGTACAACACCACACTGACACCCGGGAAGCAGAACATGAAAGCTGTACTATACACATAATAGCAACCTTGTCAGAAGTGGAGAAGGTGGCGCCGACCCTCCGGGCGCTAGGTGATGTACAGAGCATAAGGGTCTGATACTAGAGTGCTCGCTCGACCTTGAGCGATGCTTTCCCCTAATGACTGGCTGTTCAGCTGTTCGTGGGGTTGGAAGTCCCCTTCTAGAAAGACATGGTAGCAGACCCCTAAAACATCAGGGCCAAAAAGAAACTGTTCAGTTGTTAGCTCCAAGCACACCTTCCCACGCCCCCCTCCACCAAGGAATATTGCAAATCCTGGCTGCAGGACTGGGCTAACATTTCAGAACAAAATTATCAATTCTGAATGCAAATCCATTTTCAGAAGGACAAACTGCAGAACACTCACCACTGCAGATACACACTTGACCCTAACTGCGGAACTGTTCAACTGCCCTGTCTTTAGTGGACAGCTGGCCAAAAACTCCAGCTGTATCTTAAACACAGTAAACACAAGCTAACAACAAGTGTAATGTAAGTACTAGCACAGAGTAGGCTACAAACACCTCGTTTTACCACAAAGTATTTCTGTTACTAAAAAAATACCTTTTACCTTTATTAAAATTATAAACTGGTTTTCCATTATTGTCCTAAGAAAGGACAATATGTAAGCTCGTATGTAACGTCCTTGGTTTCTTTAGGAATCTGAAAGAATCCATTTAAGCATCTTTCTGCTGTAAGCCCTATACCAGAAATACTGAAGAAACATGAAGTTAAATGATTGATCATGTTATGCACGATTATTATGTTAGCATAATAGAGCATAATTATAAGTACTTTAATAATTGCATATACTGCAAGTATAACCCTAAACATTTCAATTTTTGAGAGTGCTGAAGCATTTTAACTGCTCCTTCTTGCTCTTCCTTGGTTTCCCAACAGCACAACTTTCCCACAAGATACAAAGTAACCAAGGGACTTTCTAGTTCATATGACTATCATACACTGAAAAGTCATCATTAACAAAAAATTATATATGAAAGAACACTCAGAGGCCTACCAAGGATAATAAATTTTGTTTAATCACAGAATTATAAAATCATTTTGGTTGGAAAAGACCTTTAAATCACCAAGTCCAACCATTAAGCTAGCACTGCCAAGTCCAAACACTGGTCTGCTTGAGGGTGGGAAGGCTCTGCAAAGGGATCTGGAAGGCCCAACGAGGTTCAACAAGATTTAATGCCAGGTCCTGCACTTGGCTCACAATAACAGCATGCAATGCTAGAGGCTTGGGGAAGAGTGGCTGTAATGCTGCCTGGTGGAAAAGGACCTGGGACTATTGACCAGCAGTGTGCCTGCCTAGGCAAAGTGGCAAACAGCATCCTAGGCTTGTATCAGAAACAGTGTGGCCAGCAGGACTAGGGAAGTGATCAGAGTTTATGTGGAAGTCCAGTCATAATGCAACAAACCAGGATTTTGCTGCCCTTGCTACATTCCCTCTCTAAATCCTGACAATCCTTTAGCTTAACTCCTATTTTTTCACAGTGATAACTGTAACGTTTTGCAGAGACTGATTCTCCTGATTCTAAGAGATGCTTATGAAAAGAAAGATGAACGGCATTCTTAAAATGCCTGTTTCTCCATGCTGACTGTAAAAGCAGTACCCTGACAACTATTGCAAGCAACTAATCATTTGGGTTTTCAGATGTTTAAACACTGTAACATCTGTAAGGTAAATATGGATCCCACTCTGTGCAGAAAGTACTTGCTTGCTTTTATAATTTTTATAATTCATCCCAATTAACGGGAAGAATGCTCCCATCTAAGAAAGTCATCATGTTTCTCAGTTTTGTTTCTTTCTCATTTTAGAGATTAAATATCCTGGAATATATCTGAGATCCCAGTGAAGCACTAGGAGAGTCTGTCCTATTACAGAACAGACACTTTAGCTGAGACATAGAAACTTACCTCCTGATCTTTCAGTAATAACCTTTTTACAGATCTTTCCCCTTCCATGAGAGAAAAACAGAGGATCTGCTTAACTACAATGAAGATAAATTAGACTTAAAGCTTTCATTAGCTGGGGTATTACATTGAGACAAATATACTACTTGGAGCACAAATGAAGACAGAGGTAAAGGGGAACAGGACAAAAAATAGAATGAAGTTAAGGACTTGCTGGCCTAGAAGAAAGATCAGTTGCTGAAAGGAAGAAGTTGCAAATGGCTAATGAGAAGAATGAGACAAAAGGAAGAAGTATGGGTGACAAAAACTAGTGTATTGTGGAGGAAACAAGACAGAAGTGAGACAAAAAATATAAAGAAGACAGGAATCTTGTAAAGGAATGATACTTACTAAGCAACAAGACTGCAATGATAGCATATGGGTGTATGCCATCTCCTGGTTCCTCAGAGGAAGGTAACAATGCAAGCAGCAAAGCTATTAATTCAACTGGCAATGGCTTACAGGAGAATCCTACAGATTCCAGCTTTGCTTGCATAAAAGAATTCAAATTCCTTTCTCTTCAGACTGATGCCTCAGGGGCACACGCTAAATAAAAGGTGCTATGACTCATGGAACTATGAAGAAAAATGAAGAACAAGAGAGCATTGCCAATCCACCACAACTCTGGCACAGGGTCCTCTACAGAATCATAGAATGGTTTGGGTTGAGAGGGATCTTAAAGCTCATCTAGTTCCAACACCCTTCCATGGGCAGGGATAGCGTTCACTAGACCAGAATGCCCAAAGCTCCATCTAACCTGGCCTTGAACACTGCCAGGGAGGAGGCAGACATAGCTGCTCCAGGCAGCATTTGCCAGGGTCTCACCACCCCCTCAGTAAAGAATTTATTCCTAGTATGGTATCTAATCTATCCTTCCTCATCCTAAAGCTATTATCTATCACTATATGCCCTTGTAAACTTTCCCTCTCTTCCCTGTAGGCCCCCTTCAGGCTCGCAGGCTGCTGAGAGAACTCACAGGCTCTGTAAGCTATCCTGAAAAGGTCAGCTTTTTCCCTTTTATGTACATTTCCTAAGCTATAAAAATGCATAGAGAACTTAATCTTACATAGCATGTTGAAAGGCTTTACAGAGAAAACACCATGCTGATATCTTATCTGCTTATCTAATAGCAGACAATATCTGCAAATTGCAAAAGAAAGACCAAATCTATGAAAGAAATGGATATTTGAGGAAGAAATAGTCTTGAGCTATATTTGCCATTTGAGAACCTTGCCTGTCCTGTTACCAAAGCTTTCTGGCACTAGTGTAACATTATGATGAAATGCTAAACTACAGCACTTGTACTTATTTAGACATTTGTGTCGCACATCTAACAGCAGTGAATCATTTTACGGAAACAAACCTACACCACATGCCATGTAAATGTAAAAAGAAGTCGCACAATTCATGTTTCTCTATGCTCTTGTTGAACTAGGTTCATCACTCTTAAGATCATTACCAATTAGAGATGACTTTTCTCCTTTAGGAAAGTAAAAATTTAGTTATGGGCCCTCACACTTCTGGTAACTTTGCTTTTCAGGGGAAAAAAAAACCAAACAACTCTACTCAAGAGCTACTTAAGATTGCTTTACAAAACAAAAAAACCCACCCACTCAAAATCCCCAAATAAACCACACCCTCACCTCCCCCTAAAGCCTGGCATTAGGTAGTGACTACAAATTTATCTCACACAGCAATGACTAAAGTTTCAACTATCAATCCATTAAATTTTGTATATAGATACTGTAGCAAGTGGTGTCCATACTCATGTGTCCAGAATCATGCTTTCTCTTCTACACAGAGAAATTCTTAATTGTATAACTGTGATAAGGTTTTAAATTAAAAAGAAAAAAAAAAAACCAAAAATAAACAAACAAACAAAAATTCCCCAAAAAACCCTCTCAAAATTTGAGACCCAGACTAGTCATTTCAAGCAGAGAATCACATTGCCCAAGCTTGAAAAGGTCTATTCATAAAATACAACTACATGCTCATCCTTAGAGATTGTGGTACTGATGTACTTAGCATAACACCACATAATCACAGACCCTGCAAATAAATTCCTGTATCACCTGCAATATCTGAAATGTTAAGGTTTTGATTTTACACCTTCCATATATTGAGTTCCATGCAAAACAGTTGTTAGTATAAACAGGATTCACTGAGGTATAAGTTTTTGATCCAAGCAGTGATCTTAATAATTGTAGAAGAAAGATGCCCCCAGTTCACACACTGAATTAACAGGTTTGAAATGTAAACACATATACAGATACACTCATCTGTCCAGTTGCAAGTGTTGTGGGATTTCCTTTTTCACACTGCCAGAATCTTTTATATTTTCTTTTCCTTTCTTAACCTTTCTATTGCTACACTTTCTAGTTATGTTTGTATACCCCTTTCCCCTTCCCTTTGGTTTCATATCTCTTTCTCACCTCATCACGCCTTTCAACTGTGCCAAGCTTTCTAACCCATAGAATTTGAATAGTTATCAAGAACTCTGAGCCCCTTGGTCTTCTGTCCCAGTAGCTACCTGACTCTTCAGAAGTTAGCAAAAAACAGTGGAAAAATGGCTTCAGTGATCTCAGTTAAAAACTGTTCCTGGATTAAACACAGCAAGGATTTCAGCCATCATTTAAGTAGTTTACCTGGTCTAAACTGAAAAAGCAATTTGACAAAAGAATAATCAAAACCAAGTAAAATGTAACCACTGCTTTTGGATCAGGGACGATAATCTGGAACTTGGTATAAAGGAGTAAAATAAAATAAAATAAAAGCTCTGAAGTTTTGCTACATAATGTACATTTTCATTCAAAATCAAAATGTGTCTGTGCTGTTCATGTAAGGTTTTCAACAACCACAATGTAAACAGATGTACATTGCTCCTTTGTTAACCAAGGTAACACAGATCTGTTTCTCACAAAGGCAGGACGTCACCCCTCTTTACTGCTCTTCTTTCAGCCAATGCACAGGATTTAAAACTTAACTAGATGTACCTATGATTAGGATATATATTTTCGCTTTTTCTCAAGAATTTGAATATATAACACTACACTACTACATCATAAAAGCCAAAAGTTACAATGATAATACAAGTACAGAAAATTCAATGAATACAAATGTTAAAGTCTTTTATATTAACTTTTTGTCATGATAGATTATAAAATTTTCTATACACATGTAATTTAACATTTTAATAATATAAAGTGAAATTCACTTGATCAGAGGAATCTTGAAATATTAATCTCTTACTATATTTTCTCATCCTCAAAGTTATGGTAAACTAGATGAGTTTTCTTTGAAAAACAATCAGTGGTAAAACACAGAAATGGTTTAGCCCCATACTAATGAAATACACTACACATTTCCAAATTTCATATTACAGAATACAAGATCGTGGCAACGGACCTCACTTTGGCTCATAAAATGATCTTTACCATCGAGTTTGTCTGAAATGATGGAGAATGCCAGAAAAAACTCAAATGTATGCAACACAGCAAGCAGCACTAATAATGTAAATACAAAGTAACTAAGACTTTAATTTATGACAATGTAGCTATTGGCACTGTCACAGACTTTCTACTTTAAAAGTCATATAGGAGGTATAGTCCAAACACCGGAATAAGATTGATTATAAGAGATGTTTACTCATTGATTACCTTTCTGTTTCAGCTGCCGAGCCTTTCCTAGTTTGTTTTTGGCTGCTATATCTTTCCACTTTTCTGGACTGCCTGTGAAATGACATGTCAGAAAAGAAATAAACAAAGAAGAAAAAGAATACAAAAATATGAAGATTATATATTTATTAATGTATTGTAAAGTTAATAACAGAAATGGTTGACAGATGAGTGACAACTATCTTCATGAACAGGCTGGCAAGGTTTGATTAGGTTGAGGTGGATGGTGTGAAAGTTATGAGGTACCAAAACAGGGGAGATAGCAACAATCCTGACTGAATGTGCTGCTAGTTCCCATTTCACTGCCTGTATTTGATTAGAAAAAATCCCTACTCAGAGGCCTTTTAGTCCTGACATGAAGAAAAAAAATTCAGAGTAAACAGTAAGGAAAAAAATGTGTTGCAGACAGGGCCAGAAAATACTACTTAAATGTAAACTTTAATAATTGCTTTTAAACTTAAATTTAAAAAGTAAAACTAATACTGCATCATATAAGATTTAAAGAATGCTGTCACTATATTAATAAAACTTGGCTTTTAAAAAATCCTTATATTAAAACTTGTTAAAAGATATTGAGAAACAGTTTAAAGCAATTCTATTTTCCTAAAAGATTTTTAATCTTTCCTACATAGATTATTTCTACAATTCATTTGAAATTTGGACAGTGAAGCACCAGTTACGTCTGACAATCAAAGTATTTACTTTGATAGCAAATCAGAACAATGAACAGTAATATCAGTCAATAAATGTAAAAACAAAGGTAAAACCCAGAACTATAAACACACTATGAAAATCTCTGCATGTCTCATGTGATATGAATTTTTCCTTACTATCCACAGTAATATGAGCATTTACAAATTAGGATTTACAAACTTGTACCTGATTTGCATCTTACATTGGTGCAATAAACTTGTACAGGAACTCGCAACAATATAATCAATTGAATATATTAAGCTATAAAAGAATTACTGTGAGCCAAACAAATAAATATAATAAATATATTTTTTTACTTTTAAACCTTTGTGGTTATAAAGTGTAATCTAGTGTCTGCACTGGCAGATAGCTAAACAGCTGTAACACCAAACTGTACCCAAAGAATATAATCACAGTGTATTTTCATTACTTGTTCCCACTGCAATATTTGACGAGCATTATATTGTGACACATTATGCTCCAGAACAAAGAGAATACTGCTGCAAAACAACAGATGCTTTTTGCATAAGCAGAGGTTGTTAGGTGATGACTTCTGGGTTGTATTGTAAAATGAATGTATTCACTTGGCAAAAAATAGTATCTCAGATTAAAAACTAAATTCCCCTTTGTCCTCAAGCTATCTCCTCCAGATTTGATGTATATGTATTTTGGCTTTTGTTTGGGTTTTTTTTTTTTTTGCTACCAGGAAAAATACACAGTGGATACATATTAAATGCAGCAGCTTTACTTAAAACTTAAGGTTAGCAAGGTATTTAAAGTTGTGGTTAGACCCACTGGACACAGCAGAATTATCACTCAAATGATGTCACCCTCTTTTTCTGCTTGATTGGTTGGAGGCTTGTTTTCCTCCTACTACTTATGTCACTTGCTTAGACTGTGAAATTACGTGTAATGGAGAAAAAGAGCACATACTGACTACTCTTTGTAGGATGGAAAAGATGAGAGAAGGAAATGCTGTCCTGGGAAAAGTGACAAAGTAATATATAGCACTAGTGAGCTGAATATATTTATTCTGTTGTTCCCTTTGCTGTCCTTGCAAGCAGCACACATTAGAAATATGTTGATGAAAATCTCAATTTCCTTTCTCTTTCCTTCCTCTTGCTAAGATGATGCTGTATACAATTCCATATAGCTCAACAGCCTACTACAGCACTTGGAGTCCTGGCTCAGCTTCAGCACACTGCGAGCATTGGCAGGTGTATATCTTCAAGCAGGCAACCTTTCATGCCCATATATAATGTATAAAGCCTGCATTGGTGATAAGAACACTCATGTCATATTCAAATTTAAAAGGTACTTCATATAGGATTAAATACTGTCTAATAACAACACATGCAATTATCTACTTATAAATCAAAAGAAAAAAAACTAAATATGTGAACGTATTATGCAGAACATACGAAGAATATGGTATAACCAATACCTTATTTACTTGGAACTATGATTTTAGTAAATAAGGATACCTCTGTGCTGCTCCAGGTTTAGCACTTAGGTGGTCTACACTGTCCTGTTTTGGAATGCAAGACTCCAGCGTCCTTGTTCTTCACAAAATTTGGAAACATAGATGTGAATTTGGACAGAATGAGCAGAAACAGAGAGATGGTCACATGCAGTGAAGGTGGAGACATGCAGTCAAATATATAAACCAAAAGCATTAAGGTGCTATCCGCTGAGAAAGGCTGTATTTCCCATTTCCCCTTGATTGATTTAATCCATACATTTTAAGGAAATAATAAATATTTTAGACATAATGGCAACAATGTAAGATGCAATAAAGAATGAAAGCCACCACACGTCTTTTTAAAACTTTTATACTCTACATGCTAAACATTAGCAGTGGCTTCTTGAAACTTTACCTAGAGTTACTCACTAGATTAACATATAAACCCATATAGATCATCTTCCCTCAGGAACTTGAAAAACTATGTATTTTATTTTTACATTGAGAAATTCTCCTGAAAATGCAAGGAAATATCATAATTTCATGTACTTTGATGAAAACTTCATATTCTGTTGCCAGTTAGTCTGCTACAGTAATAAATCACAATTCAGTAGTAAAATAGAAAAACTGACTCAGTCTCTTTTAAAAAATCAAAGAATGTTCAGAATAATTCTTAACTTCTGCGTTATTTTCATTTCTGCTGAAGCTGTTTTAGAAGCTTAGAACTTTCAATCAAATTTACAGCTTTCAATCTGGCATATTATTAGCTTGTAGTTTATTATTAGTTTTTTATGGAATATTGGAAAGCAAATATTTTTGATATCTTGATAAGATATATCAATGGAAGATTTGATTTTGAAATATCAAACTTGAATTTTAATAAGAAAACTCAGCAGAAATTTCCACTAATAATCTAGGACATGCAATAAATTTGCATCTGTATCTCCACTGCGGTGAGAAACTCACACAAAATCACTGATCACTAAGTTTTTTTTACATAAAGACAAGCACTTTATGCATATTATTTTGTATACAGACTAGCTATTCACAATTCATGTTCCAAAACCCCACGTGCCTCAAAATATTTATCACTCCTGAGTGGAAAACTACACACAGATATATAATATTCTATATAATAAAAATTCTATATAATGATATAACTCTATCAAATAAAAAAATTACTATTCCTAAAGTGACGAAAGTGTTTTGAAGTGTCTGACATTTAAAATTATTTATTACTGATTTCTACAAGAGATTTTAGTGGCTTGCAGTTAGTCCCTTCAGTTATGTAGCCTTAAAGCCATGTTCAATACTTCCTGTTCTTTCCTGAAGATTTCTGAAAGGCTGGATCTACATGGTATGTGAGCTGGGAGGCCACATCTACTCTGAAGGCTTAGTGGCACCTCATACTTTCTCCTAGCACTTTGATTCATGTCTGGCAAAACTGCCTCTCTGATCAAGTCATACATTGTAGATGGAATGATGGGAAAGAATGGTCCAGGCTAAATTAGTCTGCCACTGGCAGTGCGTGGCACACTTCAAGTTCTCTCTGTGAAAGTTTCTCTCTGTGAAAGTACCAGAAGGGTACTTACTCCACTGATAGCTTTAGGATAACTCTTGGACAAGTGTTCTTACAGATGCATGTATGACTACTAAAAGGTAATTGTCCTACCTGAAAGTATAGGAAAATTATTTCTTTAAAACCATATGTTATTCATTCTTGGTTATGTGATGCAATTATAAGTAGACACCTCAAAAAGAAAGTCTGATTAAAATTCCCACTCACCACTAAATGCTCAACTTTCATTCTTGTTGGGGCCTGAGTGGCTTTTTCAGAGATATACTTGGTGTGGGCGGTCAGGCAGCAGTAACCAAGGTCAGTGAAAGAGGGAAGTTGCTGATGTGGCAACTAAGTTGGGGAAGTTCCAAGAAAGGAGGATGCCTGTCCGGGTAGGGGTGTAGCCATAGCAGATAAGGAAGCCAGTGAGCTTAGCTTGTGATGTATGAGTGGCATATGTATGGAGATGATTTCCTATATAATGTCACGGAGTTTGCTAATAAAGTGGAATGATTCTGCATCATATTGATGTGTCTGGTCATTCTCAGCTCGCACAGAACTAAAAAATCCTGGCACATTCTCCTTGTTTTTATCTTTGCTTATAGTTTCACAATTTCACAGTTGCCAGAAAGTCTTTAATTTAGACAGACTCTCTAACACTCATTTCTAATATGAAAACCCCAAAACTCTCCCAGCAACAAATTCATCAGCTTCAAACCAAAACCTATTATTTAAAATGACTTAAAGGAGTACATGACACTTACCAAACAATTGTTAATTCTTAAAACTGAAATAACATACAGACCATGTTTTCATCTTGTCAAGATACATAAAAAATAACTTTTTCTAGTATTTAGAATGAATAAATTCCAGAATAACAACTATCTTGCCAAGACCTTTACTGAAATTTATATTTTTAATCATTTTCAATAAATACAATGATGCAAAAACTGAATTTAAATGATCAAATTAGAAATAATGCATGTTACACATTTAAGAAATGTATTTAGAAATAGATCTTCTTGAATACACTCTATATGCATATTGGGCCAGTTTGTAAGATAAATCTGGAATGTACTCAAATGAAATGTAAGATGACATCTGCCAAAGTCTATTAATCTGATAAAATATGATTTGAAAGCAGTGCTACAAAGTTAGTTACCCCTGCTGATCCATCAGACACTTGTTCCCTAACACCCACTGCATCAGTTGTCAAATTAACGTAAACACATCTTAAAAAAATGATAAATTATAGAACTAAGTGGTGTTGGCCAACTGTCAAAGCTATGAAAAATAATCAAGAGTGAATATAAACCCAAAGAATAGAAAATAAAGGTAAAGTACCTTTGATTCACTAACCGATACTCTCTCTACAAACAAGGTAGGCTACTATTTTGTATTGGGCATGGAATTCAAAGAGTTTGTAGTTCTCCAAACACTTAAATTGGGAGAAAGAATGTGGAACTGGGAGAGTGCAACCAGTCATCAGGATTGGGGTTAGCCTAGGCTCCTCCTAAGTTCATCACTAACTGCATCATTAGGATTTGATGACCTGCAAGGGTTCCAAGCACTAAAAGGTGATGATTTCACTAAAAAAAAAAAAGATTGCTGTTTCTCTGGCTCAACAGATTTCCTGTAGCAGATTCTATATCCTACAGATGTTTTACTGTAATGTTTGCTACCAGGTATGAGATGATATCAGCATTTCTCCATAAAACTTCAGCTATCATGAAAAGGCTTACAATTCTGCATTAAGAATGGCAATACTTAGGTGAAAACCTCATTTCACTGATATGTGATAGGATTCTGATTTAATTCCACTCACTGCCATGACAACAAGATTTTATCAAGCCTGATCCACTGAAGTCAAAGGCAGTCTTTCCATTGACTTGAAAAATGGGAAGTTAAATTACTTAAAAGTACTTTTGTAAAATATTAATGTCTGTCCCATAAAAGGTATGTATCGGTAAAATCTCTAGAAATGCAATATCTGTAAGGAGGGGCGATTTTGAAATAATGTTTCACAAACTTAACTTTACAATTTATAATGCTGCCTCCCTCAAATAAAAAAGAGAAATGCTTTCCAAACAGAATTACATTATTCCCACCTTGTACATCCAGTATCAAACAAGTAAGGCAAATTATAGTATAAATACTGTGGACAGACTTTAGCAGAAAGGATGCACTAGCACCACAGTAACTCAATTGTATCCATATACCAATCTTAATGTTTTTAAGTGCAACTTTGTAAGAGTTCACACATGTATGGATTGTTTACATGAATCATCTGTATCCTGTCATTTACTGTAACGGCAAAAAATGAAGGGAAAATTTTGAATTTGTATATCAAAGGAAATTTTAATGTCTGCTTAAAAAACCACCAGATCTTCCTGGAAAAAAAAAATTACTGCTGCTGAAGCAATGGAGTAACAAAACTGATTTGAGTAGAGGTTCATGACAAGACTAAAACAAAGGTGCTTCTATTAATCATACATGGTATTAAGCATAAAAAATTATTTAAAGCACTGGTGTTTTAAAACAAAACCTACCTTGTTAGGAAAACCTGCTCCATGGAGACAAAACTGATTTAGGACAGAATTTACAAACAGTGCCAATTTTTCTATACATCAGCTAGAAAGTCCTACCAAAACATCTAACATATCAGTTTGTGGAATTTTTCCCCCACTTTAGGAACAGGCTTGTTTTAAAAAAGGAAGAAATAAAAATAAACATCTGGACAAGAACAGATATTTATCATATTATAAAGCACCATGGTGAAAACACCACCAACATTTACAGAAGCAGGTAGAACAGACTAAACAACAGTGACACGGATGATGTTCTGTAGTTCCAGACATAATATTTCACGACTTGTGACCAGTCAGGCAAACAGAAAACTTCACAATAATTGCCAGGTGCTTTAACGAACACTTCAACGATATGCAGAGATCATATCTGAGCTGATGTTTTACCCAGGGCTTCTGGAGGTTCTAAGTCTCTCAACATATATGCATATTGTAAATTTCACTATACTTCTCTGAGAGTGCAAGATGCAGTAAACCATTTTTCAACTGGGAGGAGTTGACTAGTACCTGTCATCCTCCGGAGATGCATGCTGGATATGAATCCTGGGACTAGTAGGTCGTCTCCTCTCTAGTGAGGGGGACCATCTACCCCTGTTTGCCCGTTCAATAAAACAGGAAAAAAACAGGATATTTAGTCTGTGATAAAATTAAATATATGGGATTTGTGACTGGAAAAATAACCCAAAAAGTAATAAAAGTGTCTCATTTCATTATTTTTTCTAGCAGTTTTCTAATCCCCAAACATACTGCTCTTATGGCTGCTTACTGCCGAAACATTACAGCTGAGACAAAGAGACTGTATTCACAAAAGTGTAGAATTTAGACAGAAATAAATGTTTTACGTAGAGCACTATCAGTTTTTAAAAATTCTCAGATTTCTGGCTATCTAAAAGCCTGTCATGCCCACAGGAAGTCAGAATCCCAAGACACAAGAGCTTTTCAGTGAGCATATGATGGTCATTTTCTGTTGATTACTGGCTGGTATTTTGTCAAGCCCATCTCTCCTAGCTCTTTTCACTGGAAAACACTTTCTCAGTAAAAATGTAGGACTATAATAAGGAAATGCTAAGAAAATTTCTAAAGCATAAAGTGAACTTTTTCTGGAACAAAATGAGAGAGTCAAGGTAAATTAATTAGCTGCAATCAAGCTAAACACATTTGTGTTCAAGCACTGGGCTAATTTTTTTCATTAAAAATATATATATATTGAAAGAGTGTGCAGCTAGCTGCTTCTTCTGTTCATTTCTCTGTATCCCTGCAGTAGATGTCAGCAGATTAACTTGTACCATTAAATTTAACAAAAAGGACATGAATTGTGAATGAAAACTGGTGTTTTACATGTTTTCTTTTCCTTGAAAAAGCTCTTTTAATTTAGAATTATATATACTATACTATAGACTGGTGTTGCTTAATTTATTGGGATGTTATGTGGTTATAATAGCACATGTGGATGTATAACAATTTCCAAAATAAAAATATACTAATTAATTTACAAAGAGAAAGATGTTTACACAAACTCTCCATGACTATCTAATATTTCACTTTCTGAGGCATCCTTCCAGTCCATGTAATAGGGAAAAGGGTTTGATTTATGGAACATGCAAATAACAAAGGTTTCAAGGAGATTAGCATCACTTGAACAGTCAGGTAGATCTTTCAGAACTTTCAAGAGGAAACAGGTTGTTAGAAGTCAGTTGCTTTTTCTCTCCAAAGCAAGAGTTAAAAGAAAATGTTAATGCATCAGTGCACTCAAAGCCCTTAATATGCTGATATCCACTACAAGTATTAAACACTATTTGATGGAATTAATTAGGTCATGCAGCATGAATTTTGAGAACATGCTCTCTTTCACTGAATGTTGGATGACCGTGAGGTTCAGTACAATGCAGACAAACATGCAATAACCTGTTCCTTTGCACAGTTGTAAAGAAGTGGAAACACAATACGTTGCACACCCAATGAAAAGTTGTTTTACTGCACATTATTTTAAACGTAGATGATGATATTCAACACAAATGTTAAAGGCATGCAATATAAACACCTAATAGTTCAGATTTATTAAAAACCTTAAAAAAATTAAAAATTAAATCGGGACAGATCTTAATTGGATCAAGTGACAGCTACAACTTTTCTTTTATCTATTTATAAGCACTGAACAAAACTGTTCAGCTTTTTATGTTGTTTTAGTGGTAGTGACCAGCTGAGTGCAAACATCCTGATGATCTTTGAAATATTTTGATATTCACCTGAATATCAATGAAATACTTTGATACGGCTACTGCTGGGAAGCACCTCTGAACAAAGCTAACATAGAAGCTGGGCTGCACTTTGCTAATATGCTGACCCCGTTGTGCACAAAGCTAACTCCTGGGCTGTGCTCCTTGGTTTTATTTGCTCAGATCTCCACTAATTAACCTCTCAGGACCAAATCACACAAGCAGTACCAATTTGCCCAACTGCTCTTGTGCTAATTGCTAATACGTGCAACAACTGCTTGCAACATAAGAAATTTAGAAGGTAAATAAAAGCCACACTATGTATTATTAAGTAACTATCACTGGCTTCAATCTTAACTCAGTGTGCAAAAGATGCTATTATGGTGACAAACCCCTGGTGAATCAGTTCAGATACTGCAGGTAAGTCTCATGTCTATCTGCTTTCCTGAATGAAGGCTGGGGATCACAAACAAATTTCTCCATTCTAAAGACATAGTACCAATTTACAAAGGAAAAAAGCAGAAATTTTGAGACACAGTGAAAAGGACAATAATAAAAAAAATCATGTTAAACGAAGTAAAGGCTGAGTGAGCTGGGGCTGTTCAGCCTTGAGAAGATTGAGAGGGGATCTCATCAATGTTTATAAATCTCTCAAGTGTGAGAGACAAAGGGAGATGGCCAACCTCTTTTCAGTGGTCTGTGGGGACAGGACAAGGGGAAGTGGTCACAAGTTGGACCACAGGAGGTTCCACACCAATGTGAGAAAGAACTTCATGGTGAGGGTGGTGGAGCACTGGAACAGGCTGCCCAGGGGACTGGTGGAGTCTCCTTCTCTGGAGACATTCAACACTCGTCTGGATGCCTACCTGTGTGACCTGCTCTAGGGAACCTGCTTTGGCAGGAGGGTTGGACTCGATCTCTCGAGGTCCTTTCCAACCCCTACAACCCTGTGAGTATGTGAATGTGTGAGTCGTAGCAGCAAAAACATTTCTAATGGCATTACAGGATATTTTTTTACTATATTCTAAACTAACACATGCCTTGCAGATCATCACAGCAACTTCAACAACAGATTTATTGTTGAACACAAACCAAAGCAGAAAACAAAAATCAGCTTGGAATAAACAGGAGGAGGGAAAAAAAAAAAGAGAGAAGAAAAGAGAAGAAAAAAACACACCCAACCATAGAGGATTTCTCTTTGCTACAAGCGGTACCAATTGTACATCTGATGGATGTTTGTCTAATCCCTGCTTAGGCAGTCTCCAGTAATGAAGTCAAGACACCATTTTTATGTATCGCCTGTTACAGTGCTGCATTATACTTGCTTTCAAAAAACCTTTTCCTCTGTTTAAGATGAACCTGTCTGAATGTATTTTAAGACCCTTATTCTATTCTTGTCCGGCACAGAAACAAAATGTGTTGTACATACCTTGAACTTAATTCTGTTTTCTTCAAACTAAAGACTCTTCTATCTTTACATGCATCTCATCACTAACCTCATGTTAGTATGTAAGCAGTTATGAAATCTGTTAAAATCAGCTTCTTCCCCCAAAACTAAAGATTAATTTGGTGTGTTTTAAACATTAAATACAACATCTTCCTCCAAAAATTGGGCTTTATTGGAAAAATATCATCTGTGTCAGAAGAAAAAAAATATCATGTCCTAAATACTCTGCCAGATCAACACAAAACCTTGTATTTTCAACAAATCCACAATGGAAAATTTGAATACAAATTTCCTAAAACCAGCTCTACTGTACCCTAATGCAGGATCCCAAATTAAAAGCACCTAGCACCTATTTAGGACATCTAAAAGCAAAGAAGTAAAAGTTTCATAGTGACGGACAATTTTTCCGGATCAGACCCACAGGTGATTTGGCAAACCCACATGTTCAGTACCCAGTAGAGGCCGTTAACACAGAATAAACATTCTTTCTTACAAAGAGCTCTTGGAAAATGTTGCAGGTTCTGTGCAATTCCCATTGGCCTGAGGTTGCTGAACATGAATTGTAAAGACTTCACAGAAATAGTTAATATCACCGACAAGTGTAGTTTGGAGTATCATATTTTAATTACTTTATAGTTGCCAGTTACTGTTTCACTGAATATGCAACCTGATGGGTGACCTCTTGAAATAAAAGTACAAAACACATTGTTCATGTTCATACCTTATTACATTAAATAGCTGCTTGCAGATAAATACAGCTGTATATATCTACAAAGTAATTAATATGACACTAATATATATTTTTAAATCTAGAATTATATCCTGTATTTCATTCTGAGTGGCTTTTTTTCTGTCATAAGTTGGGTTTATTTTTAATAACCATATATACATTATCTATGGTATTTTGAGCTCAATCTTAAAAAGACTGAACTAAGGTAGATCATCTGAGATACTCCAGCAGAACATTAGTCACTTCTCTACAATGAAGGCACAACTGGAGAAGAGCAATGTTCCAATCAAGGAGCAACAGGAATTGAGAAGGATACAAAGGGAAATTTCATAAAAAACTTAGGAGAAACTTTATCTCAAAGAGAAAAGTATGTTCTTATTGCCTTTCTTTGCAGGTCATCTACCACAACAATGAAAATGATGCAATTGATACAACTGATGCAACCACACTGTGAGATGACTGACAAAGCAACTTTGCATTAACTGCCACACTAGTTAAATATGTATTGCACAGTTAAAATTGTAATTTCACCATATTTCCACTCAGTGGGAGTCTATTACTTCCTTTAGTGAAGTTAAGATCTTACTCTCAAATGGTGTATTTCCTAGCCTAATCTCAGGAAGTGCCAAAAAATTCTCCTGTTGAACAATCCCATTTGTTAAACACATCAGAAGTACTTGGCTCACCTAGGGTATTGAACCAAGCTATTGTAATATTAAAAATTCAGAAAACATCCATGAAATGCCTGCACAATGTATGTGACACAACAACATTTCATTTAAGTTGCAAACATGTCTTCTTGAGCCTTATGTGAGCCTTAATATAATGTCCCAGGGTGAAAAAAACGTAATGCAGTGATTTGCCTGGTATTTGTAAAAGCAGATGCAGCAGATTAAATTAATAAAGCAATGAAGTTTGGCTGTTTTGTAGAAAATATATCACTACACAAACTGCAGTTCTGGTTTGAAATAGAGTTTTGTCTTAATTTATAAATTATGTCACTGCCTTATTAGCAGTCCACAGAACAGTCAAGAAACAAACATAATACTTTTTAGCAAATGATGATGAAGATTAACACCACAATGCTATTATCAGCATACTGAGGACTTCTGTAAACAATGACATCAGCTTGAATTAAAACAAGGAAAGAAGCGGTTATAAACTCCAACACACAAATCACATGACATACATGAATATAAGAGCAAAAATGTCTACAAATACCAAAGCAGACATGAATGTGGGAGAATGTAGAGTACTCATATGAAGGAAAACAAATTGATAAAGATCACCAGCACAGATGACAAGAAATTCATAAGTTTTTATTTTATACCTTTCTCGTTCTGGTGAATGCAAACTAGTATCTGGTCTCAAGCAGTTGGTACTAGCACTCCTAGCCCTGTCAAGGGAGGGCTGTAGTTCACTAGTGCCAGTGCATTGCATCCAATGGTAGAAGAGAAAGAAAAAGAAAACAAAGAAAGGAATACAATGTTAGATATTAACTCATAAAATAATGCTGTCTTTACAGAAAATGTAGAACCACAATGATTTAATTAAGGAAAACGTAAAAGAGCTGGCTGGATGACAGTGCTAAGATTTGCTCAGAAAATAAAGCAAACAGAAGACTGCTAGAATTTGGTTTTTTGCTAAAATCCCTGACATGTTTAAAACTGAATGAGACAAAACAACATCCAGTGGAATGCAATATATCAAACAATAAATTTAAATCCTTAAACAGCAGTAAATCCAACATAAAAGGATGTGGTATACTATGTATTATGTGAGATCACTTCACAGTGAAACTCAGTTATTTTGTAAATCCATATTAGATACCAAGCAGGAGTGTGGGATTAATCCTCAGTTTCTTACCTAACCAGTAGATCATCTCCAAATTTCGGTATTCGTGATTTAAGGCAATCATGAAGGAGTGAAATATCCTGTCTAATCACGGATTTGGTCTTAGCACATGCAGGAAGAGTTGAGCTTTGTAAATTAAAATTATTTAAACAAAATGAAAATAAATTTGACTTGTAAACAAAATATACATAAACAAAAGAATGCAAGAAAGAAAAACACGTAACATAATTTGAACAGTGAAGACATCTCTACGTAATACAAAGTGGTTTGGGGTTTTGTTTCTTTTTGTTATATAGGGGTTAATTCAAACACTAAATGAAGTTATTTTAGGATTATATCCATACCTCTTAGTTATAAAAACTGTATTTTTTTAATTTAACAAGGCAAGACTATTTTTTTTTTTTTAAATAGGAGCTAACTACTTAAACAGGACTCAACACTTCTTACCTGTACAGGTTCCAATGAGTACCATTTTCTAGTAAAGGCATCTTGGGTGGTAATGTTTTATAGTGCCTAACAGAACTTCTTTGAATACGGTGGAAGAGAAAAGAAAAAAGAACAACACAAAAACATGCCAGAAATAAAAATACATGTAAAGATAAGCCAAGACCAACCAGGATGTAGAATAAATGCATAATGTTCTGCTACATTTAATAGCTGTATGAATAGGTTTCTCATTGTATGTTATTCTCAACTACTATGACAGCTATCTGGGGGGTCAAATTTTTGCATTTGCACTGCTAATACAGTCCATGAATTCCTGATAGTACTACAACTCATCTTTTTTTTCCTTGTAATGAAAGTTATCTGAATTCCACTTATTGAGATTTAAAATTGATATTTTAAATCAATTGAGATTTAAATATTGTGGTTTAAATTATTAGGTTGCTATTAAGCTTGCTTTTATGTCTTAGTGGTGCCTTACTTAGACCTACAAGACTTCAACCTCTTCAGTAGCTGAGCATGAAAATCTTGCTAAAAGAGTGATAGAGAGTATCACAAACTGAATTATAGATGTATTAGTATCTGGCATCTGGGAAGTGGTGTACCAGCTTCAAAACCTAACAGTAATTAAGTGCCATTAAGAATTAGCTAATTTTAAAAAGGCAAGCATAAAACCAAACCAACCTAGGAGATCTATTATATCAGCCACCACAGCAGCACTCTGATGTGTTACATCTAATATCACTTCTAATACATGAGATTTTATAACAGAATGTGCTTGTTTTATTATCTGGCACTATCCAATGAAACAGGGAATAATTTAAAGGCAGGAACTGTCTGGATTATGGCCACTGAATGATTAAGGGTTAATGGTTAAGGGTCCTGTTAAGGCTTGGACCTAGGCACAACAGATAAACTCAACTGTGTCACACACAGATGGAGACAGCTCTCTGTCTGGAAACTGCGAGGTTTGTAAAGCTCTGAAGGATATAACAGAGGAGATTTGACCCTCTCTGTACAGGTTTAGTGGTCACCACTGCTGACATGTCTATCAGAGGTGACTGTGACATTGCAAACTTGGAATAAAGGAATGGTTGTCCATCAGGTCAATCCTAGCATACTAGCAGGTATTACAAAAGCAGGTGTGACCTAAGACATGGCATGTGACAACACATGGTCTGTGGCATAGTACACATGTCCTTCCACTGTTTCAGCTCTTAGTCATAATTGCATATAGACAAGATGTACAGCAAGGACTACTATTATTCTAAACTGGTGTATTAAGTGAAGCATATATCTTAATTTTGTAACTTGGACTAACTCATATAAGTATTTCTTTCATTTGACATGTAACCCTGAACATTTCTTTACTATTTTAAGCTGAATTAAAACATGATTCAGCAAGCTGTCTAGAAAACAAGGATAACACCTTATAATATTTCTAAAATGAATAAACCCTGGTCACTACAAGTGAGAAAGGACATAATATGGCAACCAATGCGCACAGCACATTTTTGTTGAAGGTTTTTTGAGATTATTCAGTCGAGGAACCATATGGACAATTTTCTGGATTTTACTCAAATTTGGACTAGGTTATACAAACCTCAGAGTTAAATTTAAGAATCAGTTTATTGCCTTCTAATGCTCTTACATTAACCTTCAAAACATTATTAAAAGTACAATTTTCCATTATAGTGTACCATTACTGTTCCTTTAAAGGGGTAAATTTGTTGCTTTTATTGATCATAAAAAGTAACAGCAATAACTAGAGTAAGGAAAGGAGCAAGAAAGGGCTGTATGCTCTGAATTCAGTGTAGCTCTTAACTAAAGCTGTTGCTGCCCATGCACATTATTTAGCTGATTAACTGGCCACACTGGTTAGTAGAGTTGTAACACTATTGGAAATTCAGAGTGTCTGGGAGAAGTGCATCAAAACTTCATAATACAATATTTAATTGGTGAACTAATTGAGAATTTAAGCACTGTCAATGAGGGCTTATAATTAAAACTATAATCTTTAAAAGGGAAAGGCAAAATCATCAAGCAGGAGGCAAATAGGGAGGTGAAGCTATAAAAGATGCAGCAGAAGGAGAAAGGCCATAGGAAGGAGGCAGGAGAAATTGCTATTGTATGACAAGAAACGGACATAATATAGCAGGGAGTGAAATAAATGATTAACATTTAAAACCTAAAATGTTGTGGTAAAAGCTTTTTGAGCTGAACTATGAGAAAGTCCTTCTACTGATAATAACAACATTTTAATTTAAGAACTTCACTGATGCGCAGATATTTTTTTAATTAAAGTTTATATATTTATTATTTTACCATTATGCTACTGTGCCATGTAACAAAACCCCTTCACAGCATCTTCCATGCTGCTTCAAATTTGATGAAGAGAATTAAAGCCAAGACAAAAAAAGGCCCTCTACTCTGTAAGGGAAAACTCCTACACCAACTAAATGAATAAGTACATTAGACAACATAGTTTTAAAAACTCAACAGTTTTAAACATTTGGCACTGAAGTAAAAGCCTTAGAAACACTCAGATCCCATACAGAGAAATGGTTATCTACTTGGTTGAATTAGTTGAATAGTTAACTACATTAATGCACATTTTTACTGATTCTGAATGGAATCCTTTCTATCCAATCTGACACGTATTTTTAACAACGGTCACAGACATGGTGAAGAACACAAAAAGGATGGGAAGCAGAATTAGATTTGTTAGATAAAGATATTTCAGTCCTGATTATTTTCACAACACTGGGAAGAGTTAAAACAGGGAACTCCAAGTTTCGGAATAAGGGATTAATGAAGATTAAAGATATGCCCAAACTACAACATTTATGCCTGGATCTAATTTATAGCACAATGTGTAGACACAAAAACAAGTAATATAAGAACTCCTCAAATATGAGGTTCTCACTGAACCCTCATTAGTCACTGTTCTTTCCTCTGCAAGTGACCCAAACCAGCTTTCACAACTACTAAAGATTGTTGGCTTTTCTATGGTTGTAATATAATCATAAAAATGCAACTAAAAAAATATTAAAATGACTAAAAATGAATGTTCGAAATTATAACAACACTGTCATGAATTGGGAGATCACAACTTCTGAGACTAGACAGAAAATCTACTGCAAAATACAACTTCAAAATAATAATTCCTTCAACTGCTTTAATCCTTACTACTGATGTTTATAAACATATAGATATCTAAATCTGAATTAAAATGAAGAAAAAAAAAACAAAAAAAACCACCTAGATCACAATTTACTAGGAAGTTCTTTACTTACTGGGACTAAATACTGCTGCAGAAAAGAGTTGGGCACACAAAGTATAGACAACTAACCAGACGCGTTCATGATTTCCAAGTTCCTGTATTTACCTGATGGTATGTAGGCACTCTGCACTTCTTCCTCGTTTTGCTCTGGGCAGCATAAGAAGCTCACTGCACAGACAGGATGGGTGGTGAGTGAAACAGATATCATTATGAAGCATTAGATGACATGGGTTATGCCAATGATACGCAAATGAAAACATAAAAAGAAACAAGAAGCTTCCACCCGGATAGTCTGACAATGTTCATACCCAGACTGCGCTTCCCAAAGAGTATGAGCCAAAAATGCCTGTGATAACTACATTCTCAAATTCGTTTTAGCGTGGCACCTGATTTTGTGGGATTGCACATTTTAAAATTCAGAAGTGTTGTATCAGAATTCTTCATAACAAATCCATAAAACTGCCACGTTTCTCAAATAATCTCCTTTCTCACAAACTAATTAATGAAGAAAGAGTTTAGGAAAAAAAAAGCAAAGAAAGAATTATACTTATTGTTTGTTTGGGGATTTTTCCTAAACCATATAAACATGCATTAAAAAGTAGGGAGAGTTTGCTACTAATTTACACCAAATCAGTTCATGGGAAAAGCAACGAGTCATCCTCTTGGGAAAAACAAAAATATACGTTCCCTGGAAATACTACATTTGGCCAAATATAAAGCCTGACTCTCAGCTCTTGACAGTATTTAGTAATGCAATCCTAAAGAAACAAAGAAATTGCTAATCAGCCATCAGACCTTTCATTTCATATTGTTTCTAATTGAGAAAATCAGCCGTCTAGTCTATTTTTTCATTTACTGTAACCAAATACACGCTACAGCCAGGAAGATGGTAAAATGAATACATATTTATGCTCATGGTAAAATATGACTATGGTATGAAATATCCCTTGAATTAAGCTTGTAGTTTTACACACTTCAACACAATTTGAAAGACCAAGGTCCAAACCTCCTAATTATTGCAAATATGAAATTAAAGCTAAACTTCATGGAGAATGCTATTTTAAAAGAAGCAGGGAATCATATGAAGTACTATGGCGACAAAGAGAGAAAAGATTAAAAATAGGTAAAGCAGCATTTGTTCAATGTGTTTGAGCTTCATGATATTATAAAATGATCCAGTTAATTGATGCAGTATAGTAACTAATTATGATCAATGCATGAGGTTAAACTTTGCATCTGGAACCACTATCCTGATAATGATGCAATAAAACAGAATTGTTTTGGATTTTTAAAAGGAAAATTTCCATTCATAAGCTCAGAAGAATGACAAAATTTATATGCAGGTTTCCAAATTATAAACAAATGTGCATTTTAGGAAAAAGCTACCACTTTCTTAACAGTAGATGCAATGCCCACATTAAATCAAAGGGTATTTCATTAATACTTCCTCTAACTTTGCTAAGCTAAAGAGTGTCTATTGCAATTTGTCCATGGAAACTGCAATATAAATTTCATCCAGAAAAGGAATATTAAAGAGAAAATTCACAATGAAATCTTCAAGTTAAAAATAAGAAAGTGAAAGAATCCATGATAGTAGACTACCAATAACATAAGAAGTTACTCACAGTTCTATAATAAATTATGCCTGGTTTGGAAACCTTTCAAATCAAAATTATTGTTCTAATCAATGTGAGCATTTTAGTACTCACATTAACAGATTTTACTTAGGAATAAAAGAAACTGAAAAAAATTTAAACGGCTATACCTTTGAAAATTAGATTATGATCCTAAACTCAGAGGAAAGTATAGAGCTTAGACAGATTTCTTAATAAAAAGGTTTTTCTAACAGATTTATATATATACATATGTATATTTACATATATAAATGAACATTAAAAAGGTTCAAATAAATTCTGAAAGCAATTCATCATATCAGATGCTTTAGTAAGAAACAACAATATTTTTTTACAAAATTCTATTTGGAATATTGAATATTCATTTGTTACCAGCAAGAGATCATTGAGAAAATGATCAGAAGTAATCAGAAACTGTAATTTCTGATATGTAACTATTGGGCAATTACTTTTCAAACAAATTTTATTTTAGGTATCTACATGAGTGTACTTGTTTAGATGAAGTGTTTAGTAAATGAACAAAATATAATACTTATACTATTATTGATACTGATAAGATTTTTTTTTAATCCTTGGATGCGGTAGATAATCTTCCTTCAAAAAAGCTGGTTTTGATGTTCCCTATGATGCTGCTTTTAGGTACTGAAAGACAGGGATACCTCTAAGAGTTAAACAGTCTCTGCACCTGAAGAAGTTTGGGGGAATGATGAAATGGGAAACAGGAAAAAGGAGTCCACTACAGACAAGATTACCATTCAAGTAGAGTTAAGTACATGGACCTATCTTTAAATCCTGCTTATAAGCCATGTACATCCTGCATGTCTGATCTTTAAAATTCTTAAAGCTTTTCCTGAACACTGAAAAGAAGTGCAGACTCTGTCTTACTCTTCTGAACAAATCCAGCAGCACATTGCTGCTGCATTTCTGGTCTGATGGCTCCTCTCCAAGAAAGCCTCAATGCAAACCCTGATCTCAAAGCAAAATCCACACATATTTTTCCATTTATACCACAGTTTCAGGCTTTACTGGGAAAAAAAGAAATCTAGATAGTTAACTGTCTATAATTATTTCTACTAATAAAAGCAACTTTTAATGTCTCTTCTTCTTCAGATCTGCTGAATAGGAAATCCTTTCAATAAATGTCTACAGGAATCTTGTGAATATCTCACTAGTTCTAACAAAAAGTAACATTAAACATTTGCAAAAAGTGGAAATTACTTGAACTACCTTAAGTATAAATCTGACTATTTATTTAAAATCATTTAAATTCACTTCTGAAGGAAAATTGAGTACAATTATGCAACTTCAACAATTCTGAATATACTTCTTTCCTATAAAGTTGAATTTTAAAATTTTCTAAATAACTCACTAGTTCCCATGTTATCATATTAAAAAATCATCTACAAAGATTATATACAAAACTGACCTAGTTTAACTGCAGAATCCATATGTTATTCAATTCTATGTTGCTTCAAAACTGGACAAAGCTCCAGAGATTATGCTTGACTCTTTAAATGATTTCACATTGCTATGAAATGTATATGCTGTATTGAATTTATTGGATCAGTTGAGAAGGTTTTGTTGCCCTTTCTCATAAAAATTTTACTTTCTTTTGGTAAAACAAAAAAAAAAATAATCCAGACATTCCTAATACAATTATCAAAATGAATGGTAAAAATCTGCCACTATAGTTTATCTATATGGCTTTTTTTCTGAAGTAAACAAAGAACTCCCCTACACTGATAATCTGTATTATCTACAATCTAAACCCTCATCATGTTTTCCCAAATACTGAAGTGAAATATCTTTTTAAACTTTTTTTCAGCTATAAAATAAGCATAAACTGCCATTTTAATCCATTTTACTACAGTACATTCCTAGATAGCTGAAAGCAATGACTACTGGGAGAGACCAAGCATTCTCTGGGAGTGTCTTCTCTGCATGCACTCCAGGGAGAGATGCGCATGTGTCAAGCATCTGAGATAGGAGATTTCTCCTAACTACAAGCACTGCAACTACACTTGGGTACTGTATCAAGTTCACCAGAATGCTATTTAATATGCCATGAGACTGCCTATATAGCTGTCTAAAATCTATAAGCAAATCATAGCATGCCCAAGTCCTAAGTAGTGGCAAATGCTTGCCTGGTATTTTGCTAGCTACCCAAAGTCTGAGGTACAATAGCTAGGGCACACATGTAGATGTATGACTTTCTAGCAAAATTCTCTGGGCTTCAGTCATGAACAAAACAACAAAATACTGCAGGAAAAGCACCCAAGAACAGTTAGTCTAGATACCTGCAAAACCTAGCAAACTAGCTCAGTTTAGCAAAAAAAAAAAAAAAAGAGGTATAGATTTACAATGACACTAGATTTGTCAGGGTGATTTCTCTCCCTTCCCCAGTACTATCATTCATGTTGCTACTGAACATTTGAAAGTTAGGCAATTTGACAAAGACATTTCTAAACTTTTTTCCAATTTCAAGCTGACGATGTACCTTTCTTGATCAGACAAATACTGACTATCCATGTCTCTGGATCTGTAATCAACTGGAGTTCTGGAGGCATCATGGTGTCTAGTTGGAGAACGTGATCTTCTCATTTGATGAATTTCATCTAAACTCCTGAAAGGGAGAAATACATTTGATAATCTTGTTTTCTCATAAATAATGCAGCTTAAAGGATCACAGTGCTACAGTGGAATTAAACCTTGCAAGGGAGGTTAAGGATAACAGAATGGGTTTCTTCAAACACATTGCAGACAAAACTAATGCTAGAGTCAGTGCAGGCCCACTGATGAATGAGGTTGGTGTCTTGGGGACTGAGGACAGTAAGAAGGCGGAGTTACTGAATGCCTTCTTTGCCTCTGTCTATGCTGTTGGAGACTGTTTGCAGGAGCTCCAGATGGCTGAAGCCTTGGAGGAAGTCAGGATAAATGAGGAGTCTGCCTCGGTTGATGAGTACTGGGTCAGAGATCAGTGGGGCCATCTGGACATCCATAAATCCATAGGTCCTGATGGAATGCACCCGAGGGTGCTGAGGGAGCTGATGGGAGTCATTGCGAGGCCACTGTCCATCTTCTTTGAGAAGTCCTGGGACAAGGTGACTGAGGACTGGAGGAAAGTGATTGTTACTCCAGTCTTCAAAAAGGGCAAGAAGGAGGACCCGGGTAACTACAGGCCCATCAGTCTCACTTCCATCCTGGGAAAAGTGACGGATTGACTTATCCTTGATGCTGTCTCTAGGCACATCAAAGATAAGAGGGTTGTTAGGAGCAGTCAGCATGGTTTTACCAAGGGGAGGTCATGTTTGACTGACCTAATAGCCTTTTACGAGGGTATAACCAGGTGGATGGATGATGGTAGGGCAGTGGATGTGGTTTTCCTGTACCTCAGTAAGGCATTTGACACTGTCTCCCACAGCATCCTGGTGGGCAAAGTGAGGAAGTGTGGCCTGGATGGTAGTGAATTGGATTGAGAGCTGGTTGAAGGGTATCACAGAATCACAGAACATTAGGAGTTGGTAGGGACCTCAAGAGATCATCTAGTCCAAACCCCCTGCCTGAGCAGGATCACCTAGATTAAATCACACAGGAACACATCCATCTGGCCTCCAGCCAGAGTCTGTCCCATTGATCATAACTCTCTGGCTTCTTCCATGGACTAAAGAATTTCCATGTGAATGTAAGGAAAAAATTTTTCACCGTGAGGGTGAAAGAGCACTGGAAGAGGCTGCCCAGAGAGGTTGTGGAGCCTCCTTGTCTGGAGACATCCAAGACCAATCTGGACACGTTCCTGTGTGATTTAATCTAGGTGAGCCTGCTCAGGCAGGGGGTTTGGACTAGATGATCTCTTGAGGTCCCTACCAACTCCTAATGTTCTGTGATTCTGTGAAGTTGGTTGAAATAAATTTTAAGCATTAAATTGTTAATTATCACTTCAAAAAATTATTGGATACTAAAATTAAAATCCCAAATCCAAAGTATAGAAAGCAGCCCTTTCTACCAAATTTAGTAGTACATATCTGGTTCTATGTACACCGATGGATTCAGTTACGGCATTTGATTCTGTGATTTTCAAAGCCTGTATGTAAAGAATAAGAAATAATTCAAGAACTGATAATGTCTCACACAATGGTAAGTTTTATGCATTTGTAGTCACACAGACAGATTTCCAAAGGGCTGATTTTAGGGCATCCATGTTTTACAGGTATCTCCAAGTATTCTTTAAGAAATTCTGAGATAGGATATGGGAAGTTGTAGCAGATTTTATCAATCTCAAACTGTTACACAACAGGAGTATGAGTTTGTACAAATGCTCTGACCTCCATGACAGTAATTTAAAGCTCTATGCACATGGAATAGAACAAGAAAAGAAGCTGCCACTTGAAGGGCAGTTTCTTCCTTTAATTTAATAACTGTCACTGGAACAAAAGGCATTAGTTTTTCAAAGTCTAAAAAAATGCTAAGTGGAATTGACTATGAAATACTGCATTTGTACACTGTGTGTGTAGACAGAAAGATACAAGAGCACATATAAGTGCCTGCAAAAGCAGACTGAGGAGCTCTCGTTCTCTCTTCTACTAAAAATGAGTCAGTACCACAGTCAGTTTAATGTACAGCCATATTCTCCTATAAGTTAATGATGTAGTACTGAGAAATGCAACAGCAAGTGATTTGGTGGGTAATGAAATAGCTTCATCTGTAAGAACTGATACAACAAAGGGGGTTGCATGCAGAGAGTTATGTAGCACACAGCATTTCAATGCACAGGAACAGTATATATGGAACGGAGGACAGAAAAGAAATATCAAGATCATCAGGATTCTCAACTGAAAGGAGAAGCTGGTTTTCCAGAAAATACCATAATTTTGAAACATCAGAGATGTCTGGTATTAAATGAACAGGTGATGGAAATCCAAAAAAGCAGACACAAAAATAATGGATAATGACAGTACTGTAACAGAGAATTTTTTGTACACAAAATTCAGCTAAGAAGAGTAGATTTTCTGTAAACTACCACAGCTAGTGGACAATAACAGCTAGTGCAACACTTCAAGCTCTTGCAGTAATTTGAGAGCTAAATTCCCTAGAAATTGGAGGAAAGGAAGACTGATAAAATATGGATGATTTTTAGGATTTCATTAGAGGCTGCAAGACAAGTTAATTGCCCTACACAATAAAACAAGTGGGTCATGTTTTGTGTGTAACAGTCTGTACAGCATTATTAAAAAATATCATAAAGCATGCAAATGAAAAGCTCAAAAAAGATTCTCCTATTAATAGGCTGTCTATTAAGAGCAGTAAATAAGGAAGACAGAAGTTTATCAATCACTACCTGATTCTGTATTTTTTACTTCTTCCATTAAAAATGTCACATTATAAAGACAATTGATAATTCTAGCTTGCCGTTAATTCAAAATTACTTGAATTCATAGCTATTATACAATTTGAACATTGAATTATTTTCTATCCTACAAATATACTTAAGTTATTTCCATACAAGATTCAGCCACTGAGTGACTGAAAAAAAACGTTTCCAAACCTACATTTTAGTTATGGCACACAGATGATGAATCACATAAAATATTAGTAAAAGAAATGTTTCACATGAAGGTCAAATACTGCATTATTAAATTCAGATAAAAAGGTTCAAAACTGTGAAAACTCGCTGAACAGGATAAAAGTTAATAATGAGAGATTACACAACATGAAACCACAGTTTTTTTCAGTAACTCGTGATGCCTACCTCTGTAATGGCACATTTGGTAAACGTGAACGGGTCCTGCCCTGATCATCACCACGGTGAGGAGATACAGATCGTGAACGATGATGTGTTGTTCTTTGCTGTTCTGGCACAGTTAGCGTCGTAGATTTACTTTCTCTAGTACTAGATCTATAACCTACTGGCAAGAGGGCAACAAAAGGAAATTAGAGAATAAAAGCCTTGGTTTGGAAAGAATTCAGATGGTTAATCCTTTCAGAAACACAATGCTTACACTACTTTCAAGTTGTCATTGAGCTGTTATACATCCTGATGTATCATGCAGCCAAGATAAATCACTAGCATCACCTTTAAATGTCTACATAAACACACTAGGAGAAGTTATCCAAAGGTAACAGCAGAGCACCTAGTGCTGTAGTACCTGACAGAAGCTTTCAGCCTCAGCATCAGCTTTCCAGCTACTTCAGTAAACTAAAAATATATTGTCTTCAATATGTTCTCGCTGTCTTCAATGTATTAACCACTACAAATATGACAGGGAAGGCAGACAGGAAGACTACATTAACAAAAAGACGATTAGACAGTTTTATTACAGACTTTCTGGTCAGCTAAACAACATATGGAGAAAGACCTTTGCAAGTTCTGCTATCATTAGTAGAAGTATAGCGGCTGGTGTGAGAACATGGGAAATAGGTTTTTCTTGAAGCAGAGGGATGGAATGGGGTTAATAAATCAGGGAAACAAGAAGCACTTTGAGTATTGGTAGATCTTAGAGGGTAGGGTAGGGCCCAAATAAATGCACTTATAATAAGAACATATCACATAGCTGCACCAAAGGCTTGCCAAGCTGGTCAAGAAGGCTTTAAACTAAAGTTGCTCAGGGAGGGGAACCTCACTCCATCTCACTCCTACCAGTTTGATGCCAGTGCCAGTAATAGATGCCCAGAGTCAGAAGAAGGATCACAGGTCAGTAGGAGACCACCTGAAGTGTAACACAAAGGAATTTCAAACACTCCAATCAGTCAGTTTCATCAGGGGCCCAACTAAAACTCCTCTATGCAAACGCATGCAGCATGGGGAATAAACAGGAGAAGATGGAGCTGTGTGGGCTTCTGCAGGGCTCTGATTTTACTGGCATCATGGAGATGTGGTTGGATAGGTCCTATTACTGGAGCATTGGGATGGAAGAATAGAAGTTCTTTAGGGAGGACAGACAGGGGAGAAGAGGAGAGGGTGTCACCCTCTGTGTCAGTGACCAGCTGGAGTCCATGGAGCTCAGCTTGGGGATGGATGAGGACCTGACCAAAAGCCTATGGGACAGGATTAAAGAGAGCACAGGAACTGAGGTCATGGTGCTACAAGCCACCCAACCAGCAAGACTGATCTTATGGGACTCTCTATAGACTGACAGGAGTAGCTTCACATTCATAAGCCCTGATCCTCATAGGAGGCTTCAACCACCCTGATATGTGTTGCAGGGACAACACAGCAGGGCATAAACAATCCAGTGGATTCCTGAAATGCACTGATGATAACTTCCTCCTCCAAGTAATAGAGGAGGCAATGAGGAGATGTGCCATGCTGGACTTTGTTCTTACCAATAAGAGCCAGTGGGAAACATGAACTTCAAGGTCAGCCTTGGCTGCAGTGACTGCAAAACCATGGAGTTCAGGATCCTCAAAGCAGGAAGGAGTGTGCACAGCATGCTCACTACCCTGGACTTCAGGAGAGCAGACTTTGGCCTGTTCAAGGATCTGCTTGGTAAAGTTCTGTGGGTCAAATCCTGGAGGGAGGAGGGACCCTAGAAAGGTGTTTAGTAATCAAGAATCACCTCCTCCAAACTCAGGAGTGTTACGTCCAAAGTCAAGCAAAAATGCCAAGAAGACATCCAGCATGGATGAAAAAGGAGCTCCTAGACAAGCATAAATGCAAAAATGAAGCCTACACAGGGTGGAAGCACAGGCAAATAGCGTGTAAGGAGTATAGAGAAATTGAACAAATAGGGATCAGGTTAGAGAAGCTACAGATCTAATAGAATTAAATCTGGCCAAAGACATCAAGGGCAAAAAGAAAAACTTCAATAGGTACAACAGTGATAAAAGGAAGATGAGGGAAAATTGGTTACCTCTCCAGAAGGAAACAGGAGAGCTTCTTGCCTGGGATATGAAGAAAGATGAGGTACTCAATGAATTTTTTGCCTCAGTCTTTGCAACTACAGGGTGAGCAAGGAATGGACTGAGTGCAGCCCTGAGAATGACTTGTGAGTGCTGGTTGATGAGAAGCTCAACATGAGTTGGCAATATGCTCCTGCAGCCAAAAAAGCCAGCCATATCTTGGGCTGCATCCAAGGAACTGTGACCAGTAGGGTTAAAGTGTGTGATTCACCTCCTCTACTCCACTCTCATAAGACCTCACCTGGAGTACTTGTCCAGCAATGAGGTCCCCAGTACAAACAGGCATGGACCTGTTGAAGGAAGTCCAGAGGAGGGCCAAAAAGATGCTCAGAAGGTTAGAGCATGTCTCCTCTGAAGACATGCTGAGAGAATTGGGCTTATTCAGAGAAGAGAAGACACTGGGGAGACCTGCACTTGAAGGGTTTCTACAGGAAGGCTGAAGAGGGACTGTTTATAAGGGCACGCAGTCTTAAGGACAAGGGATAATGTATTTAAAATGATAGAGGGTAGATTTAGATTTAGGTTAGATATTAGAAAGAAATTCTTCATTGTGAGGGTGGTACATCACTGGCACAGGCTGCCCAGAGAAGCTGTGGCTGCCCCCTCTCTGGCAGTGTTCAAGGCCAGGTTGGATGGGGCTTTGGGCAACCTGGGCTAGTGGAGGATGTCCCTGCCCATGGCAGGGGGGGTTGAAGCAAGGTGATCTTTGGGTCCCTTCCAACCCAAACCATTTGATGATGGTACAGATTTTGAGGGAAAAATGGGACATCCTCAATACACCAGTGGACATTCCCTCATCTCATGCACTAATGTTGCTGCAGAAAATCTCTGGGTTTTGTCATGACAAAAGCTGGATGTGGGGTTTTTTTTTGCCAGGAAACCTAAATCTAAGCTGAGTTTGCTAAAAATTAATTTTCAAAAAAAGCTTGTTTTTGATAAAATCTTGTCATCTATATAAGAACAAGCACTAGTTTACATTTATTCAACACTGAAATCAAAGGTATTCAAGACCATTTTCCAAGCTTTAGGAAACTGTACCGAAATACATAAAATTACAATACTGTAATAAAATACATTTCTAGACTATCTCTAGTCTACCTAAAGAAATACACCTAGGATTATTCTGTGCACTTAAAAATCTTCTATAGAAAGATGATTTATCCTATATGTTCTTCATTACCAAGCTATCCAGTGAACAATATCTGAGATTCCTGCATTCCACGTATGCAAAGATTACAGAACAGAGCAACAGTAATTCACTTTTAACCTATGTATTTGCTCAAGTATTGTCAAATTGATCAGTTCACATCCATACTTCCATAGTAACCATGACAGTGACAGCAACAGTAACATTTCCTCATATCCTCTAGTTAGTACAAAGGCACTGTGCTCTCCAGTGTGAGCTGAGAAGTTTTTTTTGCATGGGCCAGCATGACTGCAGCAACCAAGCTGATGGAAGTTTATGCAGAAGTTTCTCAGTTGCTTATGGGAAACTGTCAGGTGTGACGTGAAATGGAAGCTGGATGGGTGATGAAAATGTGTCCAGCAAATGTTTGATACCAGAACTTTTCCTTTTTTTTCCTTTAAGACAATACAGGCAGTGACAACAGGTTGTGTTGATGACAGGCTGCTGATACAGGAGAAACAGACATACCGCAAACCACTTTTACAGATTTTACAGATTATGTATTCTAGAAATATCAATTTTTCTGAGGAGTTACACATAGCATAAGCAATACAGCACTTAAAAATATCATTTGGGATATTATCAACTGTATATGACCTTTCTTCTTTTAAACTGGGACAGATACTGAAGTTTTTGGTTTCAAATCCTTTACTGACACTTTACTGACCCTTCCTTTATACTGAGCATTGGGGAGGCCACATCTGGAGTACTGGGTTCCCCAGTTCATGACAGACATGTAGTTAGTAGTGTGAATATGGCTCAGGATCACAAAGATAATTAACAGGCGAGAGCAGCTCTCATGAAGAAAGGCCATGAGATTTAAAAAAATATTTTCTTCATGTAAATAGATGTGGGCATAACAAAAACATGTCAAATCAATTCTGTTAAATTCTGTTAAAGCTGAACTTCAAATGAAAATTACTCTCAAGTGTTGGTATACACTCCTTTTATGAACAACTGTAGGAGCCGATTTTAAAAAAAACCACACATATAATGTCAAGATACTACTACTAAATGAGGACAGTATGTTTGAAATATAAGACACATTTGTGGTGTGTCAAGGGAAAAATACATTCCTTAAAATATAATTGAAGTTATCAGTGTATTGATATTTCTGATGCAGCAGACTGCTTCCACTGACAAGCAGTGGTTCTCTGAAGTCTATGGAAACCTCAAGGAATATAGTGTTCTATGTTAGTACTGAATGCTAATACTGTATCTGCCTTAGCGATCGGCAATTTGAAGTTACAGTTTTAGGGATTTCCCATGTTAGTTAAGTTAGTAAAAATATTTTCATCATCCTTTTTTTAATTTCTGATGGTGATCAGTCAAGCACGTGCTTCTACATTTTGCCTTTTGTGTCTGGTTTTTAGAAAATGAGTGATAATCTTTGTGAAAATTTTGAGATATTAAGGAGGCAAAATAATTTCCTTCTCTTCTGAATATTTTAAGAAATAGTGTAAGATAAAAACTTTAAGTATATACCTTTAATTATTTGTCACATATTAGCACTATGCTGGGTAACATCAGTAGCAAGTCACAGAGGAAGGAAAAGGGGCTTTAAAGGGAAACATTTCCCTTTTTTGTCACATTTTAAACTCAATTTTTATACTCTTACCTCTGTTGAGAAGGAATATATTGATCCTAGACTGTTAGAGTTGAGGTCAATAGAGGCTATGACAAAATGGTCTAATAGTGCACCTGTGCTGACACCATCATCATCCTACATGATGGGGAAATACGTCTGTGTTGTTCCCTCTCCTCGCATGTATAACCTGCAGGAGAACATGTGGGAAATCTGGACCAGACAAGAGCTGCAGTGCACTCTGGTGAGGTCCACGGTAGTGGAGGGCAGGTGGAGGGAAAGAGGTAAAGACCCTTCACAAGGAACATTCATGCAACTTCAGTTTAGGAGGAGACTGTTACGTGGAGAAGAGGCTGTACTATTCATTCGGGGCAATGAAGGTCGAAGTGCAAAGGCTCACAAGACTTAGTAATGTGGCAAACAAGGAAGGTTGGACAGCAGAGTATAAAAGTGTATGTGAATTTGGCACAGATTCACAAATGTGACTCAACACCTAAGACTCTCAAGCACTTCAGCAGATGGTGGGACTGGCAACCTTTTGCAGCTCTCACTGCAAAGCCCATTTTCATACGCTGTCTAGGCTGTCACACATTTGTGGCTGATGACTGAGATTTTCTTGGTCCCTTTGTGTCAAAAGTCTAACCTCCGCTTGAGGATTCCAGTTGCACATGCAAACAACCCCACAGATTTATTCGTGTATTTGCTTCAGAGAGGTATCACAAAGAGATGGTCTCCACTTGCAGTTGCCAAACAACTGCAAGTGGAGACCATCTCTTGTGTTCACTAAACTCTGACAAATTTGTCCCTTTTTGGGTTAGCTGCCAGACTGTTTCTGATTAGGTGGGCTTCAGGAGGAGTTTCTTCACCAGGCCCTTCGAGTTTCAGTTTAGAAACTCTCAGCTGATTGTAAATCCTACTGCTAGAGATTAAATCTTGCAATTTTCTACAATGATCTTCGAGAAAGGCTGGACCAAAGCGTTCTTCAAAGGCACACCTGAGTATGCACAGTCCCAAAAAATTTCACTAAGAATCAGTTACTTAAGTGCTGGCCTAGTGAACAGAGTCCAGTGCATTCAGCTGAACATTTTTGAATGTTTCCTGTCAGATGGAAAATGGTTTAGTTCAAATAATAAATGGATCCCTTGAAGAACAGGTAGTTAAAAAATAAACAAACCCTAATTCTCAATACAGTATACAGAAACTTAAACATAAGTCTACATAGATATGTCAGAATACACATTGTCAATTGAAAAAATCAGACACCTAGAATGGTTTGAGTTGGAAGGGGCTTTAAAGATCACCTACTTCCAACCCTCCCTGCTCATGGCAGGGACACCCTCCACCAGACCAGGTTGCCCAAAGCCCCATCCAACCTGGCCTTGAACACTGCCAGGGAGGGGGCAGCCACAGCTTCTCAGGGCAGTCTGTGCCAGGGCCTCACCACCGCACAGCAAAGAATTTCTTCCTACTATCTGACCTGAAGCTGTTCTCCTTCAGCTTAAACTCATTAATACCATTACCAGACATACCTGAACAATTGTTCCTCTCATTAACTCAAGAGTTTAAGTGTATTAAAGTAAGGATAGAATCCACTCAGCTTCAAAGAAGAATTTTTCTCAATAAACATCAAACTTACACTGTATGAATAAAATACATGACTTATTTGTATCATTATGTAATAAATAAGTAAATCATCACAATTTTGAACACAGATCAGGAGAGCTTTGTAAATCCCACCATGATTTAAATCAGTAATTTTCTTCTGGAAGATCCACAGAAAAATTGATTTAGGTCTGGCAATGGCATAGTGACTCTTCATAGTGACTACTATGAGATGACTGGGAAACATATTAATCTGACTTGGGGCAACAGTCAAATAGAAGTAGAAAAATGTGTATCCAAAATGGTTCTCAACATTTTCAGCATGTAAATAATGTACTAGAAGTCAAACCATGATAGTCCTACAAGTATATACCTATGAACATTTAGGGTAATGATAGTTCATGAAGGCATATGAAAACTATAAAATATAAAGCCATGCCACATGCATCTTAATCTACAGCCATGCATTCTCGATAAAGTCCATGGGAGACTGCATTACATCGAAGTTTCAAGCAAAAAGCAAGATTAGAAAGAAAAATGCTTTCAATAATAACTGAAATCTTAATTACTATTTTGAAATTCTCTTTTTAAATTTAATTTACATTTTAAATAAATCTTGTAACATTGTGCAGTAAATGATTTGAACCATCCAGTGGTTCACATATGAAGAATGATATGTAAAAGAAACATCAATGAATGGATAAAGAATCTTTTAATCCATCATGATTTAGGACAGGTACCATGGGATTATGAGGAAAACTGTTTTTTTCACAATGCACTCTCCAAAACCAGTATCTTCAATATTCTGAAAAGTTGTACAGAAAAAAAACAAACCAAGAAACAAGCAAAAAAGAAGAAGAAAGCAGGACCATGCTGTTCACCCACGCACCTGGAGGAATAACTCCAATACCATCATCAACATCATAATCTGAGATGTCACTATCACTGATTGGCCGAGATCCTGCACAACAGTAAGGTAAACAAATACCTGAACATCTGGTTGTGTTATAAAATGTAAAAATATGTTCATTTATCGTACTACTGTAAAGAAAAGATGACTTCAAGTGTAAACCGAAGAGAACTACACTGCAGAGACTGACAGTGACATTTCACAAGACAGCTGAGCCAATTTAATGTTTTACGGCTGCTGCAGACTCCTTTCCTCTTCCCTCAAGTCCTCAGGAATCCTCTACCAGGAGAGCTTATCTCACTAAACCAGCAAAAAGTTAAGTCAAATAAATAAAGGAAAAAACTTTTGTGCTATTTCAGTGAGTAAGCTGAATCAGCTTGCTGAACAGGAAAGGAGAGGTAGCAGCATATGGTGAGAGAGAGGAAGAGGAAAAAGCACTGCCAGCTTTTAGAAAAGATCAAATATCTCATGAAAACTAACCTTTAATTTGCCCTCCCTATACATATCCTTGTACAGCAATTACAGCACTATCACATTTTTATAATTCATTCCTCAATATGCATCAATTTCCTACGGTTTGGTTGGAATGACTGACTTCCATGTTTAAGAAAAATCAGAAAAATGGCTTGGAAACATTTTAAAATAACCCCCTACATACCTTGTATTTTTAATTAAGTCTTAAATTAATGTAAATGAACAGATAAGCTACAATATTTATATATTTCAATACATTTGCTACTATAATATGCCTCATACAATCCTGAAAGGAAAAGACTCATCAAAAATCTGAGCTTCCCAAATAGACACATAAAATTTTTCTTTGGTGCAAAAGTATACTTCTCATTTGCTTATATATTGGGCATACTAAAGTTTGAGACTGATTTTATGTTGAAAAGTGTTTTTAAGCCTCATAAGTATTTAAAGAATTTTTTTAAAAAAATAATATTCAAAAAGTATCAAATAATCCAATGTAGTTCCTCTTTGTATTTAAAAGGAAATGTATGGAAAACAGATGTTTGAAAAAATTTATTTTGATAGGGAAATGAAGCCAATTCCAACAAGTTTCACATACTTGAAAGTTGTGTGACACAGGTGAAAGGCTGCCCTGTCATAATGTGCATCTCTTTTCTGCTACACATTTTCATTATGTTTGAAGACTAAGAAATAGCATTTTTATCATGGATGTGAAAGTTAAATACCATTACACTATATTCAGCATTTCTAATTTAAAAAAAGAGATGAAAAGAATTTAGACCTACTTTGTAATTTTTTGCTAGTGCTTTCTCCACCATGAACATGTCTTCTTGGCATGAAAGGTGATGGCTGAGGCAGAGGTAGTGAAGATTCATCATGTGTCTGTAGTTTATACCAATGTGGTTCATCATCTAAAAGCGCTGTCTCCAGCTCTATAAGAATCTAGTAGAAAAATTATCAGAATTTAATTTTTCTTTCAAGGCACACACATTTACTCACACACACACACAAAATACATATGCACATGTATTCAAAACCAAACAATTAACTCAGGGGAAATGTGATTCTATATATATCACCTCTCCAAGAAATTCACTCTCTTCTTCTTGTACTCTTGGCTGGTCCCATACGGTTATTTCAAGCATTCGTTCTCTAAAATCTCTACGATGTACATGTGAGTAGAGAAAAGTTTGGTTCCATTTTGGCTCTAGACTTTTCTTTACTGTTTTGGTCCTCCTTTTACTCTTATCACTGAAACATAAATAACTGTTGTAAATTCTTTGTAGAGGTAAATCACAAAATGCCATCTACTTATCAGTCTTTACTGCTTTCTGATCTGCTAATGCCTACAAAGAGAAAAATGTTTGTGGTACGATGGATCGCATTCATCCAAAAGTCCATAATGTTCATTTGATACTGACTTACATGATTCAAGTGCAATTTTTTGTTACAGTTAATCTAACTATAACAAATTATAAAAAGGAATTCTTCATAAGCATTCATTTAAAAGTTGATTCAATACACAATAAATTACAATAATTTTCTAATCAGAGCTACTACCTTCTGTCTGGAAGAAAATACATTTTTACATAGGGATTCCTGGGGCGTCCATCTACTCTTGGTGGCAAATCTGTTGCTTGCAGAACATTTACTATTAACTGATGTCCCACTTTGTCATACCACAGTTTAACCTACAAGAATTACATTACCAGAAAGCATTAATGAAAACAGAGAAATAACCATAAAGAATTTTAAGACTGCATCATATTTACCACAATGTAAAAGTAACCTTTTTTTTTTTTTCCCTGGAGATAATGAGATGTTTTATTTCAAATCTCTTGATATTATTTAACTAAGTTAGATGGAAAATATGATGGTATATAGCAACAACTTTTGTATTTACCACAGATGAATAAAATGGTGCTGCCTGATTACGTTTATATTTTTTACTGTACTCACTGCATAATCTTGTATCTGTTAAATCAGTACATGTCTTAGCTCTGCACCTTAAAAGCTACATTTAAATAGGAAGTCTTTAGCAAAATTTAAATCTATCTACTCTGATTTGTTATTTTGGTAATGTTCTTATGAAAAGTATAATATATAGTTAAATAATTTCTAAACAGAATAACATGAAATTTTTGAGCCTTCTGTATACTTAAAGTTAATATGATCCATAGTAAAAATATAATAATGTACAAAACGAAGTAATTGCAGTATAATTAGTAAGCACAGCTTCAATTAGTATTACAGACTAATGTAGGATGAAGTGTCTATCTAAATTTAAATGCATTACTCAACAGTGTAACTCTTAACAAATTTAAAAAAAAAGTCAGGAAAACCAAAACATGCTCACAGAAAGCTGTCCTGGTAGGACTTGTGGTGCATCACGGAGGGCTCCAGGGCTGGTCGGTGATATAACAGAAATAGAAGGCCTTTCCATCTTCTGGGATTCAAAAGAACTTGAACCTAAAAATACATGAGAAAAACATGAACTTCCCATCCAAAAGTTTGAAGCAAAATTTGGCTAATTAATTGTTTTTCTATTAATTGTATAATATTTGTATTTATACACAATATAACTAGACTTATACACAGAAAGTTTTTCCACTGGTGTAGATGGCATGGTGAAGAAGACTGTCTGGATACCCTTGACCCAGTTTAAGTCTACCATTTTTTATTTTATTTTAAATAACATAATATAAAAACATATATAGCAGTGACAAACCATACCAAGTGTTTTGAATAAAATACTGTCCTCTGACATAACTACCCCTCTCTAACCCAACCTAAACTATTTTGTGATTCTATGATCCTACGTCTTTGATGAAAGAGCCTGTACCTGTTGTATGGATTATATTCCTTGTAGCCTCTGAAATTTTTCTCCCAAGGAACTGGCACACTGGAATGTATCTGGGACATGTGTCTGTCATGTCTCTGGTGCTCTCTGGACATCAGCAGTTCTCCACGAGTAAAGCAGAGCCCTCACTAATTAGATGAGCTCATAACAGGTATAACATCATTCGGAGTCCCCATGGGACCCTGTCCCAGGGAAGGTTTCTATCTGCATCTCAGATAAGGCTCAGATCAGAAAGGATGGGGAGCCATGGCCCTCACACACTGGCTGACACCATTCAAATGGGATAGCTAAAAAGAAAACCTGTCTTTTGAAGCATGATACACAAAAGTTCATCTAAATAACATTTTCTTGTTAAGAAAAAGAAACAAGAACACTGGATGTATGATGGATAATGGACAGTATGAAATTCTGACACCATTTTTACTTTTGGCAATCCCTTATACCCACTTTCTGTCTTCGGGCAAGTAAATACTCTTTTGGGCCACAGCATGTATGCCTGTATGGTACTAAGATACAGAAGAAAACAATAAAAACCTGCTAACAGTTAAAATCTGTATAGCTTTTAATCAAATATATACTGTTTCAAGTATAACACAGTAGACAAAAAAGACACTGAATTTTGTCATATATAAACCTCGGGGGCAAGGCAGTTTCTCAGTCCTCATCTTTCAGAAAATTCATAGCCAAAATGATTGTGCTGGGCACAAGACCGTGAAGGGAATAAGGCATGTACTCACTAGACTCTAACGGGGGGTGAGAAGTCTCGGGAATCCGTGGAATATCACTAAAAAATGAAGATACACATAGTAATTAGAAACAGCTGGAAGGACCTTCTGCTGTAACAAACATGTTTCTGGGACACTTCTTTAGAAATACGAATTTGTTTCTGTTCTAACTGGCTACAAGGAAAGACAGGGGAAATATTTAACGATGTATTTCCCACTAGCATTCATGAAAAATTTAATAATGCAAATCACTACTTTCAAGTAAGGAACTAGCAGACGTAGCAATATGAGCACTACAATGTTAATATTGTGGATGGATTCCACAATATTTTTACAATCACAGCAATAAAGTCAGAGAACTTTTAGGAAGAGAAAGGTGGCAAAAGGTAGTATAACTATGGATGTTCAACCATTGTGGGGAGGAAAAAATAATTAAAAAAAGACATAGATTAACTCACTAGTAATTTTTATATAAACGTCTCAAGGAGTTCACGGAATGAAACTGATGAAAATGTCTTATAATAATTAAAAGAAAAAGTAAAATTAGCAATGTTAAACAAATGAAGTAATAATGCATTTCTTCAAAGGCTAGGAAAAAACCCCAACAACCTCAAACTATATTTTGATTGCGGATGAATTTTTGATACACACATATCCAGCACTTATACAGATAGCAAAATCAAACTGTGTAAGTCTAGACACATCTATCAAAATCTGGCCAATAACAAGTTTACTGTTCCACCAAAACCTGGATGATCTTAGCTCCTGACTCTCTTCTTAGCAATCATTGAAAATACATTGTGAGAGCAAGAAATGACTGTTATCATACAAATGTTAGCAAAGCAGCAGAGCAGGGAAATAGAAACAAAGTGCTTCAGAGAATTACTCAAAAATAATTTCATCTACACAAAATAATACAAAATTGGAACAGAAATAATATTTCTGAAGAACATTTACAAGACTTTAAGTCTAAAGCTGAACACTTAAAATGTATTCAGGCATTTCTCTGTTCAGTGAAACAGTTTTTACTGACTTGGAAGTCAATAAAACTAAGACTCCTTAGGTATGTAAAAGTCACTTATGAAAAAGAAACAGACACCTAAGTCAGAAAGGAATGCATCAGTGTCCCATCAATTAATTTAAATTTGCTTTTCATGTCCTGCATTTTAAACTTCTGGGGTGTGTGTTTGGCAAAAAAAAAGCCTTTCAGCTTCCAGTTAATGCCTCTCATGAGCTTACATCTCTTTATCACTCTGCAAAAAAATGCTTGTCTTTGCCTTGACTTTGCAGTTCAAGACTAATGAGGTTTCTCAAGCTCATGGAAATATAATGGCATTACTTACTCTTGACGTGTCATAGCACTGCTTCACAAACATATAAACTGATTACAGATGCACTGCACAGCAGGGCTGCTGCTCAGGCTTCTAACATTTTATCTCTTCAATTTCTAGGGCAATTCTCAATCTGAAATATTTACTTAGCATATGAAAACTGATTTTTCTGTTCAATACAACATTAAGTTTTCAGTGTTTTCTGAAAACACTATTATTTGTAATAATAATAATAAGCACTATTTGTAATAATATCCCATTTAAGATATCTAAAAGAGGGCTTGCCTGGGAAAGAAGTGTTTCAATTTGGCAAGTGCTACCTTCTGTCTCAAGTTTCATAATCCCTGTCTGGGTGGACAAATGATAAAGTTGAAAGTCCACACCAGGTAAAGGTAAATAACAACAATAATCAGAACTTTCCTGACTTTATAGAAAAGAATGGAAAGTACAATATTTTAAATTCATCTTTCAAACTCTTTGTAATTCTTATGAAAAACTGACAGGAACAGTGGAAGCTAGAACAGAAAATTCAAGTCCCAACCAAGTGCATGGTTCGTAACAGCAACGTTATTTGGCATCATCCCACCCACCTTATTCATCCCCACCATATTAGAGCTTGTTCACCCTCAGAAAACCTCTAAAACTTTATAGTACAATGGATAAACTGTGCATGTGTGTATGTGTACCGATGTATAAAATTATTGCTAGGGAATCTTCACTTCCCTAATATATTTATCTTGTTCAAGTACAGCTCCACACAGAACTGCAAGATGCAAAAAGCAAAGAAGCACATTGTTTGAGTATGCAATATGGTACCGATCATCAAGGTCATGGCAGAATATCCCAACAAGCTCTGCAACAGTTCTGCTTTCTGCCACTGACTGCAAAATGGACAGGAAATAACTCTAGGCTATGTTTCTTTCCAAACTTAAATGTCTTACAAATTCAGTAATCCACTTTGCATAAGTATTTTTTAATTATTACATACCCACAAGTAAATAACTGATGCTATATAGCTATTGACTTCATCAAATGTGAGTGGTATTTTTTTAAACACTTGCATTTTAATTAAAGAATAAAAATTCTAAAAAACCCCAAACTTTTCTGAAGAAATAGCAGAATCTTTATGACTAAAAATACTCAAAACGAGACTAGGCAAAGCAAATGGCAAAAGCAAAGAAGGAAGCAGAATATCCACTTATTTAAACTAAGAAGAAAATTTTTCTCGGCTTTCAGAGCAATGCAAACGTCAAGACAAGTAATGTCAGTCAGGCACAATCCAGTAAAGAGCAGCTGACATCGAGCTTTTTCTACCTCTACCCTGAAAGGCAAAGGTTTTGTGCAATCTTCTGCGATGCTGTACATATGACCGACTATCTTTTACCTTCCCACACGTCTATGAACACATCACTCAAGCCAAACCACACTGTAGGTAGAGGCTAGTCTGTGCAGATTTGTCAAGGATTGCTATTTTGTAAAACACAGAACAGCGGTAACTTCTCTGAGGGCAGCTTGGATCACTGCAGACAAACCAAATGTTAGGCTGCCCTAGGGACAGAAGCATCTTCCTCTATGCCCTACAGAGTTTTCAGAGTTTCTGAATATCTATCCCTCAAACTCATCCTCCTGTTTCCAAAACCATTGCCTCCCGTCAGAACCTGTAGATCAATTTGCAATTTTCACTAATTACATTACTAGAGCAACTCTCTGGAATTCAGTACTGTCTGATAATGGAGCCGCAAACTCCTTGCAAGCACACTAACAATCCCTGCACAAAAGAGCTGAATCACACCAGAGAAACCACTTTGGCAATATTATCTGTGGAAACCCAAGCAAAGACAGCTAGCATCTGACAAAAAGGCAAATGAAAAAACATTTGTTTTACCTGCACTATCCCATCGACCTCACCAGAGCACACGAGAGACGGTGACTTAGTCACCATGCCAGGTTTCTTCACCCAAAAGCATGGTGCCAGAGGATATTCTATGTTGTCCCGTTAACTGCCTCTTGCACTGTATGCATATTCACAGGCAACTGCTCCCCACATATTTGGGTAGCTGGGTTCATTAGAAAGAGCCCATTCATTCTAATTTTTATAGGTTTCTTACCTACCATGTGTTGCAATCATTAGCATTAGCGTCAATTAGTTTCTATGGAGTTTTTATGGTACTATTGTGGTTATACTGTTTATTGTTACGCCTTCATCTACTAATAGTGTCACATGTTTCACGGTTTTCTCTAATAAACATCCCACAATTATCCATTACCCAAAATGACATTTGCTGGTAGATGCAGAAATCCAAACTTGCAAGAGTGAGCAAATTGTTTAGACATAAATTCGGTAACTGGCGGTCATCTAATTTGAGGTCTTACAGCTCTCCCATTATTCACTTAAGCCAAATTGTGTCATATTTGGGCTTTTTAGACCAAATATGCTAGGACATTTTAAATAGAGACCATTAAAAGTGCTGGTGCATTATTTGCATTATTAATACTGAGAGATGAAAACACTTAAATTATGCAGACAAAATATCATTTTTCAGGTCTTTTGGTAATCCATTTCCTCACAGGAATTTTACGTTTAATGGATTATCACTTAATGCCATATCAAGCAGCTTTGATTTTGCTGAATCAGCTTCTTAGTAACAAAACTTTGACAGACTTGATTTTTTGGATTAAATAAAATTCTCTGCCATGAATCTGAAACAATCACGAAGTTTGGATAACAAGGCAAGGAGAAGCTGAGGATGTGGGATGTCAGAAAAGTAATCTGCTAATACAAGCAAAACATTTCCCATTACAAAACGTAATTTAGATAGATTATAATTATTTTTAAAAAGGCTTGTGGTATTCTTGCTCTTTGATAACTAACACCAGGACATTTTTGTCGTTGTTGTCCTTTTTTGGGGGTGGCATTTATTGTTCCTACAAGATGACAGAAATATAAATCCCAATTTGATACAACAGGATTTTGAGTGATTGCTGCTGGAGAAAAGAAATACCTACAAGTTCCAAATTATATCCCTAGTAGCTTTGGGATATTCATTTGCTCTTCTCAAAAAAAAAACCCCAACCATCCACCCAAACCCCCCTCAAACCAACAAATAAAGTGTATCAAGACACAACTCTACAAGAACAGTGTTACTACAGCATGTGAAAATCCCCATGCCAAGACTCCTTCTATCTCAAAGTAAAAGCACAGTGTGATGTGCACTATTCTTTCCTATGTTGAGGAAAAAAATTTGCATGTATCATCCAAAGCAAAACTTTATACTTTATTGGTACTATCTCTGGGAGCACTTTGTCAGTATTACAATCCACTTCTCAGATTCAGAAACAGTTTTTGATTTTGAATGCAATTCATGTTCTGTTCCTCGGTTAAAAAATGTGGCATTACCTTGAATTTTCTTCAAAAATTAGTGGCTGGATTGTGGTTACCTTGCACTTCATTGTTTGAGGTTATTATATTTCTCTAGTTTATAAACAAAACTAATAATGAGGATATGCTGAAGCCCTACAAAGTTTAAGGAAACAAGACTTTTTCAAATACACTGATAAAAATAAATGTATCCAAAGCTCATTACTTAAAATATTCATTTAGCACTTTCCTTTTATATGAGTTGTACAAATCAATTTTCAGGTTTTCTTCCACTGAGATAGGGAGTTCAACTCAGGTCCAGAATCAATATATTTCTTTTTTTACAATTTAAAGTAAAATAATAGACTTCCAGAAATCTCCTTATGGCATATTATTTTTAATTATAAAGACATAGGGCTGAAGTTGTAATTTTAAATCAGGAATGTCTCCTAATTTATCCAACTAAAGAATATAAAATAAGGTTTCCACTCCCCCACAGTCTCCATGTGGATGGTAATTCTAGCCTTTAACAACCACTATTATTGCATCAAGCTTTCGTTTTCCATTAGAAGGTCAAACTCATAACGGGAACTAGCAAGCAATGTTTATTTTATTTAAGTACATTTAGTAGTGATTGCCACTGAAAAAGAAGAAATGATGCAAAATATAGATACACTTGCATGGTACAGACAAAATAAACATAAAAAATGGACAATGAAATAAATATAAAAGAATGTTTTAGAAAGAAAATGAATACTGGGGTTTTTTATTCTAAAATGGAAAACTTGTATTTGAGACAGATAAAAATTATACTTAGAATGATATCTACCAAATTCAAAATTAAATAATCATGCATTCATAAGGAGTAAAAACATTACCATCTATCTAGAGGAGAGAGACATCTAAAGACTTACAGTGAGTGTGCTTGGACGCTGTGAATGTGACAAACTACAGAGATGTAAATCTATGCAATTTCTTTTTTTTTCTTTTTAAATTAGCCGAGTCACTTTTTATTGTTTATCATGGGAATGTTCCACAATATAAATGTGAATTTCCAATATATGATTCCTAGTCTGTCCTGTAAGACTTAGCTTAAAGCAGTCCCAATACAGTTGTGTTCAGAGAAGGAATGTAGAATATCACTAAAAGAAGTGTGACAAATGCAGTGCTGACCCCACTAATGTTATAAATTTAAAAAAAAAAAAAACTGTGAACTTTCTAAGGTTTATTTGGGAAATCAATATAAGGATTGTTACCACAAAACCCCCAAAAAGTTAAGATTAAAACATAAGACATTAATACTAACTTTTGACAAAACACATTACTTCCCCATATATGAAGGTACTCTTACTTCTGCTTTTGATGACAGCATCATTAAAGGCTAAATACAGTCTTTTCAACAGAGAGTTTTGTGTTCTTTTTTTCCTTTCCTCTTAAAAGGCAGCCTGTTTAAAATCCTACTAGCACTGCCTTATTAAAATCCTCTATATTTAATGGTTGCTGACACTTCCTTCTGCTCTTGAACATTTGTATAATTTATTCTGATTTAATGAAGCTAAAAGCCTGGCATCCAGAATTTTGTCATGCACAGGTTCACTCAATTCACCAATTTTTCCTTTGCTAGTCAGCAAAAATCTTTCAAGTACTTTAACTCTACAGGAAAAGACTTGTACTTATATCAATGCAAAGTTCCAATACTGTAAATGGCAGTGAAAAAAATGGAATATACAGGATGTCAATATTAGAAAGTGAATCATATGCCATTACTAAGAGATAAAAATAATAAACTCGCAAAAAGCCCCATTAAAAGTACCATTAGTAGAATAAATGCACTTAAGAAGCAAGTCTTTAACCTTACCCAATAGGCCTTGAAACAATAATTTCAACTTGAGGTTCTGATTTTGATTCTAAAATAATGTTGTAAACTTCTTCATTTGTAGCTCCAGGCAAGGGTTTACCATTCCATTCTAGAACTTCATCCCCTTGAATTTAAAGAGAAGGTTATCTCAATTCCATATTATTTTACAAAGAAGCGCAAAACATTTATGAACCTACACAATCAAATAACATTGCCCAGAACTAATTAAAAAAAGCTGTGGTGAAAGGCAAAAAAGGTTTTTGAGAAACTATCAAGGTTCCTTTCTCAGAACACAGAATTTTACACAAAACATATTAAAGAACCCACTTTTGCAAACATATTATGCTATTTCCAAAGTTGCACAGCACCTGATACTGTGCCATGAAATGAACATCTAAGATTCTCTATTAACTAGCAGTAATAAATTTGAAAGCCGATTACTCTTCAAGAATGAAAAATACAAGTACCTATTGATTGTTAAGCCTTTAAAAACAATGAAATCTTATTGCAATTTATTTACTGTGCATTTCAGTGTCTCTACAAAAAGGACAATCTTCACTGTCTGTGTCAAATGAACTAAAAATAAAAGCATGGAGTGATTTTCTCTCTTCTGCGAATGTTACAGGAGGGACAGAAAGTAAAATATGATGCAAAGGTTATTTAGATAACTATCTTTTTTTCAGCTTGCCATTTCTGGAATTTAAATAGTATGTAGAGTACACTGTATTTTAGTACACTATATTAAAATACTAATTCAGATTGGGAAATACCTCTGGCTGTCAGCTATTTCATCCCCTGCTCAAAGTAGGACCAACCACAAAGGACAGATCAGGTTGCTCAGAGGTTTGAGCAGATGTGATCTGGGTATCTCAAAGGAAGGATATCCTAAATCACTAGGTTGGACATCTACTCTGCAAAACCTCTCCCAAGCCTTAAAAATGTCCCCCAGATTTCCAGATTTAAAAAAAAGCCAAACAACCCACAAAAAAAAATCAACCACAGGATCTTCATTCCAGCTTGTGCACACTGCCTCTTGTGTGATTAGCGTACATCTCTAAGATCAGTCCAGCTCTTGGCTCTCTACAGCTTCCCGTTAGTCAGGTGAAAACAAGGACTAGATCCTCACATAGTCTTTTCTTTGCCAGCCTGAACAAACCCAGGTCTTTCAGTCTCTTGTATGCTAGATGCTTCAGACCCCTAAGCAACTCTGTTTCTCTGTCCAAGCTGGTCCAGTTTGTTAGTATCTTTTGTACTTGAGGAACCCAAACTGGACACAGCAGAGCTTCATGAGCACTGAATAGAGAGCAACAATTACCTCTTTCAACCTCCTGGTTGAAATACTGTCCTGCCAGTACAGCTCCACACAACTAACATATGCTGCAAGGGTGTTTTGCTGACTCATGTTTAATTTACTGTCCTCTAGCACCTCCAGATGCTTTCTGCCCAGCCGCTTTCTTGCTGGTTGGCTCCTAGTGCTTACTGATACACTGGGTCATTCTGTTCCTGATGCAAGACTTCATCCTTGTCTTTGTTAAAATTCATTAGGTTATACTAAAAGATTTATTAACTAGCCAAATTTTGGAGTTTCTTCACAAAGACGAGAAAGCAAGCATGTTTTTCTAACAGCAAGGATTCATCCATGACTTTTTTTGTGTGTGTTTTAGTCCTATACAACAGGATGAACAGACTTCCAGTCCTTGAAAACCTGTCCAAAACAGTTTTTTTCTTCTGTGAAATTATTTTGGCTCTGAAAATATTTCTAGAAATTAAAAATAACTTTGACTTAAAACCAACCTAGACCAGACATTAAAATGCAATAATTCAGCCCAAACAGTTCAAGATTTGTGGAGATATTTTCTGTAATTATAATCTGCCATTAAAACCTATCAATAGCTTTAATAACTGGTACTGTCAAGTCCAAGTCATATTGACTTGGTTAAAAAAAAATTAAAAATTAACAAATCCAAAACCAAAATAGGATATTTTTAGAGACTCATTATTTTTTTTTATTCTTTATTATTATTGGCTTCATGCAATTACCCTAAATTCACACCATTGTCAATGGAGAGTCTAGAGTCTTAAGAAGGCATCGCAGACTTCAGTTTGCTCAGGCAACACTTGGGAAGTAGTTGCTTAGAGCCATGGTAAAAATATAAACTGCTTAGAAGTAATTTTGAAAACCAACTGCTGTGCCTAGTTCTCACTTCATTTAGAAGCTTGAAAATAACCAACGGCACAGCCACTTATCTGTAAGTGCAGTATATACATCTTATATAAAAGAAACATTTCAAACTCATTTTCTTGGGTTGTTTTCCACTTTTTATTTGTAACAATTCACACTGAAGGCAGCCCTAACAAACTCCACTGTGTTCATAGCGCAGGTGACACTATGGTGCAAGTGAAATAACTGTAGTGCCTTTTGTTTGCCATGATGAAAGAGTTTTTAAAATTGTTTGCATTGCTTCTACAGACTGTAATGTGCAACTCTTGAGCTAGCAAGTCAAAATTCACCAGTGACACAGTCTGGACATCAACACTGATCAGGAGTGTCTTGTGTTTTGCTCACATGTCCAAGCACTTTAAGTTAATAATAAATTAGAAATGTAAACAACTGTGGCATTCCATAACAACTTTACAGTATTTTCCTGACTTTAAAAAATATTTGCATATCACATGACCAATAAATTGACAGCTACATTACAAAAAGCCATAACTAAAAGACAATGTACATTTTGTGCAACTGATTTACCTGCTCTGAGATGCCCAACCACATCAGCCAAGCTACCTTTCTTCACTTTGGTAATGAAGGCACCGAGTCGTCCTAATTCTGTCATTTTTCCTCCAACAACCTGGTTAATCAAAAATTTGTGAGATTCCAAGCCACCAATCAGAAATCATATCAAGCATAAATAAACAGACAGACCAGTTTTCCAATTATTATAAGAACTAAACCCAAAATATTCATAAACAAATCTATTGTCAATTTGGGCTTTACAGAGGTTTAAAGACAAATAGAAAAAGTCTGTATCTACTTGAAAAGAAATAAAATGGACACAGAATGAATAAATTATTGGGGGGGAGAGGGGGCGGGGTCAGGAATATCCTGGAAGGAGTTTTATAATACAATGAAACAGGGTAGCGCTGGTTCATTAGGTTTTATTTCCCTGTGTTGCAAACACAGTAAATAGCAGGTCCTTTAATAAAGATATATATCCAAGAAGATCCAGAGCCTACCTGCCAACAAGGTTGTCATAAGATGTGTCAAATTTATCATTGGGGACCTTAGTTCATATCATACAAAAATTAAACTTGCAAAATCAAAAAAGAAGGTCTCCTATCTACATTTCCTTCTAGGACTAGCATTTTTTTTCTCTTAAAAAAAAAAAAATATTGCTGCCAGGAAAAGTCAGCCTTGTGCTACAGACTACTAGACATGTAGTAGAGTGAAGCTGTCCCCATTTTCTTTATTGCCACACCATCCTATCTCACTTCAAGGTGGATAAATGGCTGTTGCTCATGACATGCCATTACCAAGTTCACAACGTTCTTTCCTGATTTAATTCCCACCATTAAGAGAACCAACACACACGTTACTGTCACATGGAAGGGATTAAACTATCAGACAACGGTATGCAAGGAGCAGTCCAGGGTCAGTGCCCTTTCAAGCAGACTCAATCCTAAATGGATGTGAATATTTCATGTTTTATATTGCTTCTGCTCTCACTGGAGAGATGAAGATTAAATTCTCTCAGTCATCTCTGGAGTTCAACATAGTTAAAAATATACATAGGAAGTCTTGAACAGGCACATTGAACTCCCCTCACCAGCTTTAGAAGTAGTGTTCTCTCTTAAGTGTTCTGGCAATTTAGGGACATGAACCTAAGAGTCCACTAAAAATTACTAATTCAGGGATTTAAACCTACTGGGCAGTGTTGCCAGTGTCTTCATTATTGGGCACGGGATAAACTTGAATTACATTTAATATAATGTCTACTATGTTTTAAAAGTTTCCTTAGCAAATTTTTGTGCAAATGTTTTGTTTCATTCTACAAAATTTCTGTTTCCAAATGGCTGTGTGGATTTTAAACACTGATCTCATAAATATTTGCATCTGGATGACTTTTATGTATGTGGATTATGAGATGAATTACGTGACTAAAATTCAAACAGTAGAGCTAGAATAGTCAGGAAGCCATTAGTGCATTTCAAAGAGCAGTGTATATAGATATACACACACATATACACACACAGATATATGTCTTGCAGACAGAGGGCTGAATAAACATACACATTTTAATGAAAATGGTTCAGGTCCTTTGCCATGAATGAGTGGAAGAATGCACTGAAGGATTAAATACATTTACATTCATAATTTATCTGTATAACTCTCAGAATTTACTAAAAATGAGGGATATATTTTTGTCAAATGACCATGTAAGTGGAGAGACCTCTGATTCAATGTGTTACACCCCTTGGTCTAAGGTCAGTGGAAGTTTCTTTCATTTACCATATAAACCATGTAATACTTACTTTTAGGCCCAGTAAAGCACCCGATTCTTTCGGCATGGTTGTTCTCTTGTTAAGAATAACACGCCCAATTAAGCGATCTCCCTCTTTAGAAGGCTGCCACGTTACTGGATGCTGTTAAAAAATCAAGCAGTGGAGTTAAATAAATACCAATAAAATTTCTGGATCATTATGTCACTCTAGACACAAACATCCCACAGATGTGTTACATATTGCACCCAAGTTTACTACTGTAACATCTATTTGACTCTCATTAAGTATTTAGGACTACTGTAAAAAATTCTCAGCACTTAGTCTGCAGGAAGAGTTATAACACAATTCCAAGTTCAATACAATTAAACATTTAAAACATACCTTGGGCGATAAATTTAAGCATTTACTTTTAAATATCATGAACTTGAATTATTATTTTCTTTAGAATAAAATACTACTCTATCATATGGGTTTATATACAATAAAAATTCAGATGACTTTCTAACTCCAAGTCAATAGAAAAAGCCATTAATCTCTCCCAGAGAAGTATCCCACTCACGGCTGTTCTCATAGTGTGTACTGAAATCTAGTATCACGTCTATTAATTTAGACACAATTTAAAGTTCAGGCAATTTTACTAGGAGACACTTTGATGAAAAATTCTTTCTGATTTCAATTTCCATGATCCAGTAAACCAAATATTCATGTAATTTGTAGAGACTTATTGTTACAACACAGTATCTATGCTGAACTGAAATAATCACTGAACATTCATACTTATGCATCTTTTTTTTTCCTATTTCTTACCGAACTAATTGGGGAAGTCTCCCTGCTGTGCCACGTGGCAGGATCCAGCCAGTAATAATCCAAGTCACCTGGAAGAATACGAATAGAAAGAAATGTGTAATCTCTCAAACAGAGAAACGTATGAATGATTACTTCTGCATGCATGCATTTTAATGTGCAACAGTTTGAGGAAGAAAATACAAAACCTGTAGTATGATTCAAATTAACACATCAGATTGAAAACAATAAAGCCTAACAATATAAAACCAAAGCCATATAATAATGCATTTTTTATTATGACCTCTGCTTTTTCACAAATTGCACCTCAGAATCAGTTATGCACTCTGGTTTTGACTTTGCCCAGAGACCTTCCAAGGATGGACCCAAATGCATTGCATGGACCCTCCTCCTCCTCCTCCCCCATCTCCATAAGGAACACAGAGCACTACACCTAATGGTGACATGAGAGAGTGTACTCCACAAAATAGGCACTTAGCCATAGATAAGGACAGAGCAGTCCACTGCACTCAAGAACCTGCAAAGCAGGTGATCAATACTATGACAACAGGTACAGTACAGACAGAGAGGCACAGGAGCTGGTAAAGGGTAATAGAGCACCAGGTGAAACAGCTGGACAAACAGAGCAAATAGTGACAACAACAACTGATACAAGGTTGCAGTCTTTCATTTGGATTGGGAGAAATGTATATACTACGTACATCAAGAAAAATGTATGGATAACAGTTCTCTGGAACCCATGAGCCCACTGCACCAAGAAGGGGAACTGTGGTAAGGATTTGGGAGGAAGGGTGGCAAAGTGTAACACCACAGACAGTGCATAAAAATTTATGGAAAGTGAAGGAAACCACAGTTTGATTTAATATACTACAGCTGCAGAAGGCTGAACTGTTAGAAAAAAAAAAGCTACCAACTTCAGTGGCAGTTGTCTGAGATAGAGGACTGATGTAACTGATGTAACTCCAAGGAAAAGGGTGAGACATGTAATGCAAGAGGAAGAGTCCGGGGCAGTGCAATTCAGAGCGCAATCTTCTTTGCAAAGTGGAAGGGTGCAGGTGATATTGGGAAGGACAAGGAGAATCATGCAGGCTAGATAGATCCAACAGAAGGGTAATCATTTTTGTACCCCCTTGCTTTCTTTCTTCCCCAGATTCAGCTTCTGGGTCCAACTTTCCTTACTGCTCTTTCTCCTGGTTATTGCATACCTGCGACCACCCAATTCATGCATCCAAGTTCCTACTGTAGCAAGATCCTCTCATATGTCTCCTACTTGCTAATCTTCCCTCCCAATGAACTACTTAACTTTGTCTGACTTTCCTCCTTCTTCATTTTGTTGCCATTGTTCTTCACATGAGGGTGACAGAAAACTGGCACACATTTCCCAGAGGAGTTGTGGAGTCTCCTTCTTTGGAGATGTTCAAGACCCACCTGAAGGATGTCCTGTGCAACCTGCTTTAGCAGGGTGTTGGACTAGATGATGTCCAGAGGTCCCTTACAATCTCTGCTGTTCTGTGATACTGTGATCTTCTGTCTCCTTCAAATTCTGGCTCTAGTGTCCCCGCTTTAGTTTGTGTAATTTCATCCCTCCTTCCTCTCACACTCCTTGATATTCAGCTTCGTCCTCACAATGCCCTCCTCCCCACACTTATACCATTAGCTGTCTGTCCCTTTCACCCTTCCTGTCCTCTACCCTCTGTTACATTCCAAGTCACCAGCTACATCCACCTCATCCAGACACAACCATGGTCTTTTTGCCCTCTGCTCTCAGAAGCTGAGATCAGGAACTGCACTGCAAACATGGCTGCAGGGAGCTGGAGTATAGATGACATGCCAGGAACGCATAAATGGAGCTTTAAAATCAAAGTTCTTGACTGAAAGCAAGAGGTATACAATTTGGTGAATATTTTTAAAGCTTCAAAACTGTATGAATTGGGGAGAAAAAAAGAAAAAAGTCCACATCCTTAGAAAATGACTATTTAAATTTCCATTAAAATTCAGTATTAAATAGACCACTGGCATGCTAACTATTGGTTGAATCTACAACTGTAAAAAGGGTTTTTCAATAGAAAGTGCCAGTTAATCCACATTCATAAACACTCATTGAACAGAACATGCAAGTTAAAACATAAAGGAACAAAACACTGAGATGAGCTCAAAAATATTTTATGCCAGTCACACTGACACTCTGTTCTCGACATCTGCAGTTAAGTACTTTGTTACAGATATACTTTAAAAAAATAATTTATTCTTGAGTCACAGAATGTTAGGAGTTGGAAGGAACCTCGAGAGATCATCTAGTCCAATCCCCCTGCCCAAGCAGGATCATCTAGAATAGATCACACAGGAATGCGTCCAGATTGGTCTTGAATGTCTCCAGAGAAGGAGACTCCACAACCTCTCTGGGCAGCCTGTTCCACTGATCTGCCACACTCACAGTGAAACAGTTTTTCCTTACATTTACATGGAACTTTCTATGTTCCAGCTTGGATCCATTGTCCCTTGTCCTATCACTGGCCATCACTGAGAAAAGTCTGGCTCATCCTCATCTTGATCATATGTTGTTGCTGCTTCACAGAATCACAGAATAACTAGGTTAGAGAAGACCATTAGGATCATCAAGTCTAACCATACCTGTCCTCTCCTAAACCTTATCTCTAAGCACCTCATCTACCCGTCTGTTAAATACATCCAGGGATGGTGACTCAACCACCTCCCTGGGCAGCCTGTTCCACAGCCAAACTCTTTCGGCGAAGAACTTTTCCTAACATCTAATTTGAACCTGCCCTGGCGCAGCTTGAGGTCATTTCCTCTTGTCCTATCACCTGTCACTTGGCTGAAGAGACCATCGCCCACTTCTCTACAACCTCCTTTCAGGTGTGATAAGGTCTCCCCTCAATCTCCTCTTCTCCAGACTAACATCCCCAGTACCCTCAGCCACTCCTCCTAAGATTTGCCCTCCAGACCCATCTCCAGCCTGGTTACCCTTCTCTGGAGCCACTCCAGGACTTCAGTGTCCTTCTTGTAGGGAGGGGCCCAGAACTGAACACAGTACTCAAGGTGCAGCCTCACCAGTGATGAGTACTTCTTTACTTAATACCTATTTATGCCATTCTTGCACCGTCATACCCCAGAACTATTATTTGTTTAATTACACAAAAAATAAATTCCACTGAACTAGTATTAGAGAGATACAGAAATAGGCAGATAGCATACAAAAACTTAGAGCCTAAGAACACAGTTTCTAAATTTCCAACTTTCTTAAGAAAAACACCCATCAAAACTCAAAACAAAAATAATCTCTCCACTGGTAAAATCTACTGCAAGTAACTAATAGAATATGTGAAATTGAAGACATCATGGAGAGGAAGAAACACTTTTTCTGAGGAGCACATAACTTATTTACAGGATTAAACTACTTTTAAACTATTTTTAAACGATATTTAAAATTTAAAACCATGAAAATATACACATACTGTACCATTAGCTTTGTACATTACTGATATACTTCTGAAACATAAAAAGGGTATTTCCATTTAAAAGCATATTATTGAAAGTGCATTGGCTGTTATAATGCATGATTAACTTAAGATCAATGGAATGAAACAATTATATATTTACAAAATCTTTTTCCCGGGGAAATAACTCAAAAGTTGTATTCTGCCAGCACTGAAATATTTTTCCTATTAAGATGCTGCTGCTCGATTACTTTCCTCTTGGACACAGATGGATAAAATAATAAATCTACTTTACAAGATGCAAATGTGTTGATTTTTTTTTTCCTGTGAGAAGTCTTCCATCAAATTTCAAGTCAGGGAGTAAAACTCTAATAAATTGCAGTTGTTTTTACATCTGTAAGATGCGTGCCTTCGAAATAAAGCAAAAATCACACCACGGAAAAAAAATAAATATCTAAAATACCTCAGCAGTAGCAGCAGCAGCAGCAGCACTACCATGCCAAAAGCTGATGGCAGGATACTGCAGTTTCAAGTGAAATCCTGCAAAGCTGAGAAGTGCTGGAAGTGACAGCGTTGTATCTCTTGCAGAGTCGAAACAAGCACAACGTATGAGAAAGACCATTATCGTGTATCACCAGTCATGCTGATTTCCAAAGAGTCTTGAAGAACAGAGATAAAGTACCCCAAGGTCTTTCCCCAGATCCATCTGGACTGTATTTAGAGACTACTGATATTCAGCAAAGAATGTGCTTCTGGTGTTTTGCTCAAATCCAGATGCACTGGATTTGCAGAAGTTACTTAAGACAAGAAACAGACGGTCTAACAACTAGAGTCACTCAGGCATGTTAGGCACTTAATTGAGCCTAACACGTAACTGCTAATTGATAAAGCATTTTCATCACAAAACCAGGAAACATAGACAATTAATTTTTAATATTTTTTTTTAGAGGCTGCATCTAAAATTATGGTGCAAACTGGCTTCCTATATAGTCAGCCTATACCTCTCTAATTAACACATGCTGTTCATGTATTTACTTCTGTTAATTTTTAGGTGAAATATAGCCTGCATTAAACAGAAAAACTTAATCAAAGACCTGGAACATGCTCTGTTACGTCTTCCACAGTTCCCATGGAACTGGGTAAACATCTGATGGAAACAGTCAATTGTTTTGCCAAGATAAAAATCAATAGAAGCCTTATACAAAGATTCAGAAAGCTAAATAAGAAACTCCATGAATCAACTTGATTGCCTTCCACTTTTATAGCCTGAGTTTTATTCAGTTAGACAATGGCTCTACAAGATATTGGTAAATGCCCTCAGCACAGTTACTGACATCAAAAATATCAATCTGCTATTGCAGATTTTATAGGTCATACTGCTAAGCAGAAAGTACTCCTATGCCCAAGGGAAAAAAAAAAACAAAACCCAAAAAGATGCTAATCATTTTATCATGTCAACGGATGTTTAAATCATTAAAGTCCAGATGCTAACTAACCCCATAAGGAGAAAACACGTGAGTACCCTGGCTTGACAGACAACCCTCACATCTAAGAGGCAAACAGAGAGTTCAAAAGCTATCCACTGCCTATTTACACAGAAAGCTTCACAAAAATGCTCATTATCTCCTTGCTCTCAAATTAAGCCACTTCAGATGCCTACAGTTAAGAATTTAAATCCTTGCAGAACGAGGTCTGTGTTTTACCATTTACGCAGTTCAAGGACAAGCTGGCTCATGCGGTATGTGGGAAGAATGCACCGCATGACTGTGAAGTTTAGGTTTTATTTTGTACAGAAAATATATAATTGCATTGGATTTGAGCTCCCTGCTGGCACATGTCCTAAACACAGAATACTAATGTACTGTTAGACTCCAAAGTTCAAATAACGACTAGTACTCTGTACGAGTGACAATTTACATATATATATACTACATAAAATACCATATATTGTATATCATATATAGTATTTAATATTTAATGTTTGTAGTACAGACATGGCACACGTCTATGACCCCCTAGGCTCCCAAAGCTAGAGCCAGCTTCACAGATTGTTCCTTCAATTCCATATTTATTTAGGCCTTTTAACATAATGATGAGATACAAAATTGCTTTTCTGTATCTTAATTAAATTTCTGAGTAACAGAAAATCAGTGAGAAGTGGTCTATGGAGTAGGCTTCGGATGTAGTTAACTGACAACCTCAGTTTATCCAGAACACACCAAACATAAATGTTTATTCTTTACTTTTGTGTTTGGAAGATAAGGATATTCCATACCCTTTCCCCTACAAAATGAACATTTCAGCACTTTAGTTTTTAAACCCTTTAGTTTAAATACCTTTTTTAATGTGGTTACATTGTGAGCACAGCACAGGTTGATATGCTGATTAGTATTTGCAAATCAGAAATCCACGAACAATTGGGCAAGGGAGTAGTGAACTCATCAAATGAGGAGCAGAACTTATACATACACTCTTTTACAAAAAAGCATTGCACTTGTGTTCATTGATGGCTCAGCAAGGCTCCTCAAAAGGTATACTTGCAAAAGACTTTCCAACATAAAATAAGGTGGATTTGATGTTTCATGGCTATCTCCAAGTTCTGATCTTGCCAACCTCGATTACTCCCTTGAGTGAAAGTTAATTCTATGGATGGATGGATGGATGGATGGATGGATGGATGGATGGATGGATGGATGGATACCTCCTTTTTGAAATGTAGAGCTTCTTTAAATATTTTTATTATTTCTAACTGTTTAAACAGTTTTATTTGAGCTCTTGTTTTGTGTAACACGATCTTAGCTTTGGCATGATCTCTTGATGTTTTTGTTCAGGAACAGATGAGACTTGCAAAATATGTAACATGTTACCTCAGAAAGTCACATGGCCTCATAATTTTGGAGACATGGATACATAGATATCCTATACACTTAAAGCATGACGAGCTCTTACTAACTCTTCTGCTGTACTGAAGGAATTCCCAGCACTTCACACATGCCATGCTGCTCTCCAACCCAACACATTTTTTTCTTTTCCATGCTTTAGTTTGGCTTTTTTCTTTTCAGTTTGGTTTGATTGCCTTTTAGGGAAAGGTGGAAGAAGGTATTTAAAAAGCCCACATAAACAAAAAAAGCTTTCAGCTGCTGTGTATGTTGTTTTTTTGTTTGCTTGTTTGTGGGTTTTAGAGGTTTTTTTCCTGTGGATATTTAAACCAATTGAGTAGGTGTTAATTAAGAAGGTAATGTCTTCATTTTAATCTCTTTTGATATTTTTCCCCTGATAATTCTAATATATATTTAGTTGAATAATTTTATCTTAGTATTTGTTAAAGGCTGATTTATGAACAAACTATAGTTCAAATTCAAAGCTCAAAATAAATTCTCCTCAAACCCTAAGGTGTTCCTGCATTGCCACCAGATAGAAATTTTCACAAGGATAAGAATACCAGAAAAAAAATATAAGGCTATGAAACAGCAGCACATGCCTTAGAAGTCCTATGGACACACTGCGCAGTGCGGTATTGGCATCCTGGTAGCAACTGCTGAAAATAAGGTGACCAAAACTCTGTGCTTAGAGTGGCTTATTTTAACAGACATTTTCTCCTACTGTAGGTAAAGAATAAAGGCATTTCTACTCAGATATAGAAGGTAATACAGTGTTTATTAAAATGCTGATATTAACAACATTAGCTTAGAGTATGGTTTACTGTTATCTGCAGGACCACAGGAATGGGGAGACTGACAGTGAGCCTTTCTGTTGCTTGTCCAACATACACACACAGAATCAGTCACACAGACTGATTATTTCTCAAGTTACTTGAGAAATAAGATTATATTTCCAATCAAAGTTACGATTTTTGTGAAAATTAGGGAAGATAATGAATCTCAAATATCACAGTGAAAATGAAAGTCCGAAGAGGTAAAAAAATGGTCTTGGTTGTCCTGAGCTTCCGGACTGTGCAAGGAAATACAGCAGATTAAATTCTCTGGATCGAGATTGAAGAAAAAAATCACTTCATCAGTATCACTCTGGAGAGCCTGGGAAGGAAGATGATCCAGGTGAAGGTTTGGGGGGTGGGAGGGGTGGGTTTTTTGTTATTGTTTGGGAGTTAAGCATTTGTCAGAATCCTCCATTATGCTGTATTTGAAGATAATGAGAGGTTTTAAAGGCCTTAATTTCTCCAGTAAAGAGGGGAATACTGCAGGAAGAATCCTTGGAGAGCATACTGAGAGATCACTGACACGAGGAGAGCAACCAGCAAGTACCTGTGGAGCTTTGCTTCCGACCAGTAGAGAGGAAATAGTTAAATTTGTGAAAGTGAATAAATCTGTAATCTTCTCAAAAGGGAAGGAAGCTGAGCAGAGGAAAACCCCAACATCTTTATACCAGAAATCACCCCCAAAAAACAAGAACCACCAAAACATCTAACCATCTAAAACCAAAACAAAACACACCAAACCTTAGAATAAATAAGAAAGCATCCATGACAGCAAATGGAGTCCAGCAGACATGGAAGCTTTTGAAGAAATAAAACCAACATCAGAAACCAAACCAAACTAGCCCAACACAAAGGAAGGAGAAATGAAGTCAAAGACTGACCAGCTAAATCATAAATGTCTTACTTTCTAGAAGGTGAATAATCACTGCAAAGTTGCCTATGCATGAGTACCAGGAAGCATACAAGACAAAACTAGAAATACACAAAATTAAATGCCATCAACAAAGTGTAAAAAATAAAAAGAACTAAATGAGGCTACTCTGCACTAGTACTTTGTATCTAGTGCCAAGTACTTGCCATTCTAGAACACTATAGAAAGAGACAGCTACCATTTGGCTTGACCAGCAAATGATACCAAGGTGGGTAAGTTTTTTATTCAAAACAAAGTTCTCCTCAAAAAAGTAGCCTTGATAAAAAACTGATAACAACAAATTAACAATGCCTGTAGCATAAAAATTAGATGTTCTGTCAAAGCAGGGAGAGGTCCGACTGTACAGGTACAGTATACACTAGGACAATCCACATCATCCTGAAGATCTTATAGACCTGTCTGAAGCTATTTCATTGCCAGGAACAGTTATTTCTTTAGAATTATCGGAGTATGCTTGAAGTTCCATGAACCTGGGAAAGGGAAAACTCAGCACATATTTTTAATGGAGAAGGGAGGGGCAGAAGGGCTAGAAATTATAGACCAGTCAGCTTAATACTGATGCTTGAAAAAATGCTAAAACAAAACACCTTCAAGATAGTACAAGAAGAGATGAGACCCAAACAGTTGAGGTGCCAATTCAATTTCATTTTCTAACACTGTGATAAGAGAGGTAAGAAACAGGAGATGTAAAGTATCTTCAGTGGAGCAGGAGTTCTGTTTATGAGCCTGCCATGTTACAGTCACAGGTGAAATGTCTAAGTAAAGCTAGAAAAGATGACCATCGATTTAGAAAAGCATATTCTAAACAAAGTAAAATTGGTAACATAACCCCCAAAGTATTAGTTAGCAGGGTCTGTCATGTTTGTCTCGGATATAGCAATAGTCATCACTGACATTACTGTTCTAGATAATAAAACAAACAGATTTGTAGATGACTTGGCCCAAAGGAGAAAGGAATGGCTAGTTAATGGACACCAGGTCTGGACTTCAAATTTATCCTTACAATCTGGAAAAAAGAACTGGAAAAAAGCGGACCCTGTCCAGAGTGAACAAGGGAATGGCTCCACACTCAGACCAGGATAAACATGCAGAAACAGGGAAAGGATGTCGAGCAGTTAAGGACTAGCCATGCAGAAGAAGATGTGGTGGATATAATCTATCACAGTGGTAACAGGAGAGGATAGCATACAAGTCTGGTTGCTGTCTGAAACTCATTACCCTTGCACTTGAGGAGTTAGGAGTGGACAGAGACCAGGCTCAGGTGCCTTCCCTAAAACTTGCCACCAAATACCTGCACGGGTAAAACTGCTGGAGAACTCAAGGCTTTATTGGTTCTTGGTTTTGGTTTTACGTTACTCTGCATCATGGTTTGTCTTCTGGGCATCTTGGCACCTAACCAACACTGTAACGCAAGTGACCTTGATGACAGGTCAGTCTCTCAAGTTGTTTCCTTGCAGCAAACAGTTTAATTTTCAGAGTGGAATATTTAGCTTAACCAAAGTACAGTTCTGAAAGACAGAAGAGTTAAATTCCATAGCCATAGAGATAAGACAGTCTGGTTTAACAGTCTAACTCTGCAGTTTATTGCACAAAAAGATCAATTTCAAAAGACCATAACTGCATTGAGGAATGTGGAGTTAGTATATTTTAAAATATCTTTTAGTTGTCCCAATTCCATGCTATTCCAAAGGCTGGAGATGTGCTGCTGTATGCCACTGACCACAGTACAACCTTGAACTTCCACAAGGCATCACAGCTCTCTACTTCTCAATCCCAATCCTAATTCACCTTCTTCATCTATATATGCCAAGGGCATAGAATCACAGAATGTATTCGGTCAGATGGGACCTTCAAGACCATGTAGTTCCACCCCACCCTGCCATGGGCAGGGACACCCTCCACCAGATCAGAAAGCCCCATCCAACCTGGCCTTGAACACTGCCGGTGTGGGGGCAGCCACAGATTCTCTGGGAAGCCTGTGCCAGGGCCTCACCACCCTCACAGGGAAGGATTTCTTCCTAAAATCTGATCTTACCTCCCCTCTTTCAGTTTAAAGCCATTATCTCTCACTTCATGCACTTGTAAAGAGTCCATCTTTTTTGTAGGCCCACTTTAGGGCCTGGAAGGCTGCTATGAGGTCTCCTGGAGTCTTCTCCAGGCTGAACAACCCAAACTGTGCAAAAGGTCTCCAAAAGGCAGTTTACAGCTGTCTACAACAATAACTCTGAAGAAGGAACAGGGGTTTACCATCATTACGTAGCTATTATCAACTTATTAAGTGTGAAAATTGATTCAAGTTTTTGACCTTAATCAAAGATTTTCTCCAGTGTTGTTCTTTAAAATCCATGCAGAGCTAAGGTTCACACATTTTCTCTTCCCAACCTCAGCAGCATTGCGTTTTCCTGATATTCCTAGTGCTCTCTCAGTTCCATCTCCGTTCTTATTGCTGTTCAACCCCATTTCTCCACTGTTTCTCGGTGTAATTTCATTCTGTTCTCAGTATACTTTTATTCTTCTCTAAACTCTGCTAAAAGAAATTAATTTCACACATAGACTTCTTAAAATATGTTAACTAACACAGCTGTAATATCTGAGAGGGTAAAACTTTTTTCACCACTTACTCTATCACACAATCTTTAGGATGATTCACTTCTAGTGATAAAATTACTTTTAAAAAATTACTTCATCAGTGTTATCAACTACTTATATCTAAGATTTGAAATATTTTTGTTATTGACAACACACTGCATAATCCCTAAGGGATTTTCAATTATCCATCTTTCAATTTTTCCTGTGATCCTTTAGTGATTTGCCTGAGGACCTTACTCATTTTTTTTCCTCCCCTAAGGAGAGGGCCGATGTCCTTCCCTGAGTCAGAAAGTACACTGCATCAGTATGATGATGCAGAGATAATATGCAAAATAGCCACGATTGCATATTTATTATTCTTATTTTTCTTACTATTAGTAATACCATAGCTATACAATATGTGAAGCAAACATTTTCTTCTTCTATGTATATGGGTTTTATGTTTTTTTCCCCCAAAATAATATGCAAAATAAAAGTAATAATCATATTCCATTCTGAAGTTGTTAAAGCTATTGAATAGCACAATTCAGGAGACTGGGGACACATCAATTGCCTTCTGCCAAAGAGAAATAATACACAGGAATGACTGAGTATCTGTTTCCTGAAGTAAATTTCAAAGCTCATTATCCACAACTTCTCCAAATTGTTAAATAGTAATAAAGTAATCAGAATATTATTACTACTTTTCAGAAACACATCTAAATTTTGACCTGTGTTTTCAAAATACAGGTTTTTGATTAAAAACACACACCACATAGCATCAATAATGTCAAATTACATTTGACATATAAGCTTGCAAAGTATAAATGTAATTGAAACAGACTTACAAGAAAAATGGTTCCTTATTCCCTGCTTAAGCTGAATATTTCCTACAATTAATACTTTACATTCAGAGGACACAGCGTCTCCACTCAAACCATACAGTTAAAGAAATCTGTTTATAAAAAGATATATTTCTAAAAATTATTAAATATAAAAATATATCTAAAACCTCAGCACTGTACAGCCACTTGTTTACCTGTCCCTGAATGCAACGTATGAAGCAGAAACTGAAGAAGCCCAGCAAACATAGCAGCATCAGCAAAGGAACGGTTAAAAAAGCACAACTGGCATCTAGTAGGTTGCTGAATTCCAGGCTGCAACTGTAGCAAGTAAAAATCCAGTTCCGTGCGAAGGAGACGATCTAAAGAAAGTCCCTAAGGTCCTTGCGTCCTGATTCTAAGCCAAATTATTCTGCAGCATCAAACATTCAATAGCGGTGACACCAAATAGGGCTATGAGAGCTCTTGTCATCAAAACAAATCTCTGCAGTGTAGTGTGAGCATCGATTACTGCATTAGTTCATACGGGCTCGCTGCAATGACAAGGAGTTTCAGTCTCTGGAAGGGGTGAATGATTTTAGAAATCCAGAATTAACAATCCTCAGGAAAGATGGGGAAAAAAAGCTCCTTCCTCTCCGGATAGAAAAGTAGAGAAGTTTCTTAGAGCTTTTAAGCCAACAGTAGACACAAGCTCAGGTACATCAGTGATCAATACCACTGCTGCAGTTATTCATTAGATTCAGCAGCGGTGCACTGAACAAGTTTTAATGAACTGCTTAAATGAACTAATCCTGTAAAGCAAACGTGGCTGTTTGAAGTTATGTAAAACTTCCCAGGCTGTAGATTTACTTTCAGAACACTGAAAGCACTGAAAAAATTACCATTTTTTACCAATTAATGGGATGATTTAATACTTATCTTACATAACAAATGTGTGCATGAAAATGTAATTTTACATAAGAAAAAGCTATTATATATAAAGAACTGGAAATAATGTCTTGTATTCCAAACTACATATTAAAGAAAACAAGCAGAACATGTATACCAGCATATTTGGGAAAGCCATATTAGAAAATTACAGCTAATAAAATTTGCTAAAGAATTTAATCTCACTTAATCATATTCAAACCATACAACAATAAAAGTATTTATTTGGCAGAGACAGTTGTCCTCTTTAAAAATATGTTTCTCTGCAGCATATGCAGATACTGCAGAACCTCAGAAAAGCAAAAAACCTTTCGGTTTACAAACTAAAATGTGAGAAAACGGAAAGCAAGAAACTAGCCTATTTAAATTTCTATTCAAAGAAAAACTTAGAATTAATTAAAAATTAAACTAATGAGACCTTATAGTTCTTTCATCTTTAATAATACATAGACCTACTAGTAATAATGAAAATACTCTTTTAATCGAGTTATTTCCTTATAATTCTACATCACATGATCAAAACCATGTACTGAATGCTGCCTTTCAAACACTGTCTTGCCTGTACATAACAGCAAAAGCCCCAGCTGACATTCTAAGTCACAGCTGACTTTCAGTGTCCCCAGTAGCAGAAAGACAACACAAGTGTTTACATCTGCTTTTTCACTGACCCGCCCTGGTTAGGAAATGGTTCTTTGGAGGAAAACAACGTCCAGGTATTACATTCGCCCAAAGACAGTGATTGTCTGGACATCTACTGACCAGGGAACATACACCCATCTTTCTCCCGAAGATGGATAAGTTTATTTTTTGCAAGAGGGACAAAAGACTGACTACGCCCACTGATCCATCTGCAATTCTCCTTGGAGCACCTCCTTCTGTGCAGCCAGGGCTGGTGTTGAGGCTGTTGCTTCTTTTTCAAAACATACCTCACCCTGATCCTAAATGCTCTCTTCCCCTTGCAGCACTACTAAATAAGGCCGGGGATTTTGCCAAACCCAACTCAACAATGAGAAATATTTAGTCCCTACGATCTCAGCACATTTAAACGATACTGCAGTGCACAGGGCGTGTTTTCTGAATGTTTTTTAACGTTTCTGTCACTCTCACAGCATGCACGTGATTGTGAAAAAGCTAATGAACTCTTTTCCCAGATGTATTTAGAAAGGCTGTTTGTGCCCCATAGTCCTGTTGAAGCTCTCCTGCTTCCTATTCCCCTATGAGCCAGAACACGTTCTCTGCTTCCCCATCCCACTGCATCAGGCAGTCCTTAACAGCTCTTCTACTCACAGCTCTCCCTAGCCAGGAGATCTGCCTAAGCCCTGACTAAGCAGCCCTGCCTAAAAGCTTCAGCTTGAGCTAGCAGAGGTGTCTGGTACATTTGCCGAAAAGAAACAGAGGAGAGGAGCAACGGAAGAATGTTCTGCAGGAAGGACAATGCCATGAGCCCCAGCGGGCACCGTACACACTCCAGGGTGGTTTTCATTCCCTGCAGCCCATGTTTGAATAGGGTCTTTCTGGATGCCCCAAGTCTGACAATTTGATATCCATTATTACCAGCAGGGATACTGGAAAGTAACTTGAAATCTGGTTGTCCAAGCAATCTCAGGAGGCAAAATATTTTACTGCCATTATCCTCTGAGTCATACTACACTGTGAATCTGAAACTTAAGAGCTTGACATCATATTTCAGCTTCTTCATAATCTTCCTGCTAATAATTGCTCTAGATCTTAATCTATAGTACTCCTGCATTTATAAAAACTTTATAATACAATTTAAATAGAATGAGATTATTCAGCCTTTCTTCTGATAGGGTTAAGTGCTGTGTTTGGTTAATTAAAACATTTCTGTTCTCCCTAAACTCATGCAACATAAGCGCATCTCTCTTCAGAGAAAGTATTGCCCAGTGAAGAGGACAGAGTATTTTTTCAGGTTCTTTGGCTAAATAGTTACAACTTTGCAAAGACAATTGTTGACTATCACCTACAAGAGAAAGACTTTTATACACAAAGACACATATACAGAATTATATATATATATATATACACACACATACAGAAACCCGCATATTCTGTACATACAGAAGTGGGTTTCTTTTCAACAGATTGATATAGCATAGCCTGTTACTTTTAATAATTACCGAGTACCATCAGAGATTAAGAACTGATATGACTGTTGTAAGAAATACACAAAGCTCCTGAAAGGAATGTGTTTTCAGACCCCCATCAAACTTGTCAGAGTTCATCAATGTTCCTCTGCATTCAAGCATGAGCATATTCTGTTTATATTCTTGGACAGCTGGCAAAAACCAAAAGCACCAAAGCAGAAATGATGCAGTCACATCAACAGAGGGACATACTGCAGCTAATAAGTTTGGCCTTTTATTTAGCTTGTGTTAAATCAATGTCATGCCGTCCTTACTCCACAGCTTTTGGTCCAAACTTTGATCCCAACCAATCATTTCAAGGTGAAAGTGAAATAACTTGGCATCTGTCTGAAAAACACAATGTAAACCTACACATCAGAGCAAGCTACGTTGTGCCTCCTGCTGCCATCCCAGACAAGTGGCTCTATGGTGCTGCTCCTAATGGTTCCTAAAGGGAGTTTTACAGAACATCATACACCGTTTTGCAGTCTCTAAGAAGAGACTGCAGGCATCTAACTAGAACCAGTGTTTTTGTGCCAAAAGAGAAGCTGACCTGACCTACAGCAAAACTGAGACACTCAACCTATGGCGGAAATGTCATTACAGCTTCTTAATTAATTTAGCCACATCACCTTACCAAAATTCCATAAAACAACTCTTTTTCTTTTTTTTCTCCTTCCCAAACTCTTTCCTCATCTTCCCCCCCTACCCCCCACTCACACCCTCACCCTCCATCACAAACATAACAAAACAAAACTGAACTGATTTGTGTACAGGCTGTGCTTGAACAGCAAAGGGGGATAGATGTTCATTCTATTGCTCTCTTCCAGGACACCTTTGACAACTTAATTCACATTCCCTCCTTTTCTTTTACTTAACACCTAAGTCTGTAGACATGGTTTAATTTCCAGTTCCTTCTAAAAGTCAGACGCCTTCCAGATCCTTTAATTCTAAAAATTTCAGATCTAAACCTAGAAATCAGAGCAGCAGTACCATATGTACTACTGGCCATTTCAAAAAGTCAATCTCTATCAAATTGCATTTTCTAATACTTTACAAATGTTAAAATATTATAAAAAAAAATTAAAACCTCAATGCATCTAAATGCAGTGTTTAACGGTAACCATGTTGTTTGTTTAAGCACTGCCAGAAAATTCTTTTCCTAATCCTTTTAACAATTTTCTAGGTCAAAGTAAGATTAAGTCCACCACAGCACAGATAACTGATGCCTGACAACATGACAACATTTCAAAAGAAGTCAGAATGTAAATGGCACAACTTCTTTGTTAAAAAAATAAATCGTCTCACTGGCAAAAATTAAGGTGTGTCTTCTCAGTGACACATAGCCATTCCATTAAAACTTCCTTTGCAGTGAGATTTAAAACTAGGTAACAGGAACAGATTAATTACCTTTTTGCAAAACTGCTTTCAGAATGACTTGTCTGTGGAAAAGACCCCACAGCAGCACAGCTGCGTTTAGTCCTAAGCGTTCAGTTCCGTGCCCATTCCCAGGGGGCTGTTTTGCCCTCCCACAGACAAGCCTCTGCTTAAAGACCATGAGGACTCTGCTAGTAGCAAGTCTGTAACACCTGCCCCATGGGACAGAACTGAACCTACTTGGGAATGCTGGCAAGGTTCAGTGTGTTACATAAAAACTGGCAGAAACAGCACACGCCGGAAAGTTTTGAGAGTCTACATCTGTTTAAAATTGGATTTGTAAATTGTGAGGATCTGTTTAATCTGTAAATGCAAGGCACTTTTATATTATATTTTAAGTAAATCTGAGCCTGTACAGAATATCAAATCACCTGGTCTTCCACATGTTTTGATGTAAACTTACAGCAACTTGCTGAGGTAGAGCTGAGGAGCATGACAGGTAAGAACCAGCATCAACACAGAGTAACAAAATTGTAGGGGTTGGAAGGGACCTCCAGAGATCATTGAGTCCAACCCCCCTGCCAAAGCAGGTTTCCTAGAGCAGGTCACACAGGTAGGTGTCCAGACAGGTCTTGAATATCTCCAGAGAAGGAGACTCCACAACCCCCTCAGGCAGCCTGTTCTACTGCTCTGTCACCCTCACTGTGAAGAAGTTCTTTCTCACATCGGTGCAAAACCTCCTGTGGTCCAACTTGTGACCACTGCCCCTTGTCCTGTCCCCACGGGCCACTGAAAAGAGGTTGGCCATTTCCCTTTGTCTCCCACACTTCAGATATTTATAAACATTGATGAGATCCCCTCTCAGTCTTCTCTTCTCAAGGCTGAACAGCCCCAGCTCACTCAGCCTTTCCTCATAGGAGAGATGCTCCAGGACCTTAATCATCTCTGTGGCCTCTGCTGGACTCTCTTCAGGAGATCCCCGTCTGGTTTGTACTGGGGGACCCAGAACTGGACACAGGACTCCAGGTGAGGCCTGACCAGGGCAGAGTAGAGGGGGAGGATCACCTCCTTTGACCTGCTGGCTATGCTTCTCTGAATGCACCCCAGGATCCCATTGGCCTTCTTGGCCACCAGGGCACACTGCTGGCTCATGGCCAACCTGTCATCCACCAGGATCCCCAGGTCCTTCTCCGAAGTTCTCCCTTATACCTCAGTATGACCCAGGACTTTTGGGAGATGGAAAAAACCTGGCTGTTCACTAGCCTTTAGCTGACATCACTGATCAGCATTCGCTGCCTGAGCTGAATCTTTTTGCTTATCTCAGAGTTGAGGGGAGAACTGTATGAATACACTGCACAGGGGTTAAAGTGAGCCAGCTGGGGAGTGTGTCTGCACACAGCTTGAGCTCCCCCCCCCCTGCAAAGCTCTGTCACTCCTACTCAAAACTCACAGGACCTTAGTGCCAGGATTTGCAATTCCCACCTGAGATGTGGGAGCAGGGCTGACGCACTCCAAGGACTGTACCCAGCTGCTTCAGAGCTTCAGAGCAGCATTTCTTCACTTGTGGCACCTGCTGATAACCTTTAATGCAGAAATGTCTGACTTTCAAATACTTTACAAAGGCAAAGAATAAAAGGAAAAACAGCAGAATTTTATATTCACCCACAGCTCTACTCGCCACCTCTGGATCGGTACCGTACAAGCACACATCGCAATACCTGGATTACTTAAACTGAACAGATGTACCAGAATGCACACATGTCTTCTAACAGCACCCACACATTCTAATTTGTATAAACATCTATGTATATATACTCACATGCATGTACGCCCTCCCCACCCAAATCTCTTCTTACTAATGTCATGAAACTACAATAAAACAAAGATTATGAAAGAATTATTGTTCATCGTTGTGTCTTTTCTTTCTGCTCCTTCTAATTTACTGCAGCATTTCTGAAGCAGGTAACACAGTGTCCTCCCATTAAATAGGTGTTTCTTATGTATTAAGTCACAGAAAAAAATGGGTTGTAAGGAAATTTGATTTGGGTAAGTAGGAAAAAAACATGTACCTTTGCCAGAAGTATCAGCAAGATTTCTTTAGCATCAACATACATAATCCTCTATAAACATGTATGTCTAAGCTTCCCAAATTTGTGAAAATCTGGGCCATGACTGTATGCTCTGTAGAGCTATACTTGTCAGTGTAATTTCCATATCCAGAATACATTCTATACATGGTCTCTGACAACAAACCGACAGGACAATGTAAATGTGCTTATGGAAGAAGACACATGGAGATAAGATCTGAAAAAGGTATTTAAATTACCAGCTCATGTAGGAAGGTGTGCCTGCATTTTCAGACTCTATGCTAAGAGAGAAATTGTCTTGCATAAACAGACTGTGATAGATAAAAATGAGATTTGACTGCTCCACCTAGTGGCTCATTAAGCTCAGCTTGAATGGTGAAGAACATGTGAACTAATGGGTTAAAATGAGACTTCTGTGGTGCTTACCTCTTCTTTGAGCGATGCAGCAAAATATATTCATAGCACTAAGCTCTCTTAATAGCATAACATAAAAGTAATCTCCAAAAAGGAAATAAAATTGCATGAAAGTTTAATACAGTTAGGTCCATAAAAGTAAATATTTTTACATTTTAATTATTAGATTATTTATGCTATGTAGTTAATAAACTTTAGTAAGAACAGTAAAGTTTTAGAAATCATTCATTTGAATTTACAGCTGAATTCCATTCATGTGTAAGTTTACAATTCCGGTGAAAAGGTATCTTACATTTTTAGTAAAAAAAAACCCCTAAAATTAATAAAAAATCCAACTATTAAAACATACACACTGACTATTACCTACAAGGAGCAAATTGTAAAGCTCAGGTCTGGTTCAGAAATCCATTTTTAGTTGGTGCAGGACAAATCCTAAACAAAACTAGAGGACCACTGATTTCTAAAGTGAAAAAGAAGCATGTGCCCAAGGCTAAGTTCTCTCCATGGCAATTCTCAAACATAGCAAGAACTTAGATCCTTTAGAAAACTGGTATAATAACTTGACCCAAAATAGAACATTTTCCCAACAATCATTCTGAGGATAACTACTTAGAATTGAAGAGGAAAGAATTACCAAATTCAGGACTAGGTTTCAAGAAATAGAACTTGAAATTCTATAAATTAATATATATAATTAAATCATAAAATACATGTGAGTTACAACCAGATAAACATGTGATGTGCTTCAATTCTACTTGCCATATGTCCAGGAATATAATCATTTTACTTATTCCTCCATCACACATAGCTCCCACAATTAGTACCAAAGAGTTGTTAAGTTAGGACCTCATGTGCAATCAAAATCTCTACGTACTGAATATTAAACATACACTTTAGTTCTTTACAGACCTGCTTTTAGAAGTGCAAAATCCCATGCCAGCTGTGGTCCAAGTGCAGTATACAATACATATTAAGTTAAAGACCTTTTTCAATGTAATGTTCAAATACCAGCCCACCTTCCCTTCAAAAGCATTATTTGGGTTTGGGAAGTTTAGATGAGCCACACTGCCCCTGCACATTGCTCAACCTGCTCAATGGACCAAATTAGACTTGGCCCAATTTGCATATAAGGTACAGGTCACAAACTAAAGAATGCTGATATTTTCTGTTCTAAAATAGAAAAGGATGTGTTTTACAGACAGGGAGGAAATGTGAAAAGAAAATTTTCTAAACAAAATATTATTAGAAGTTGCTTCATGACTGGAAAGCTTAAGAAAATATTTAGTAGTGAGGGTCTAAAAATAGTGCTGTAGGTATGCATTTACTAGGTAGCATCACAGCATTTCTGAGACAAAATGCCTCTAAGGTTGAAAGAGTTTAACAATCAGAAAACTCTTCAGATGGCTTTTTTTTTTGCAGTCAGTCAAGGGAATAAGCTGAAGGACTCATAGCAGGAGATATTTTTAAAAAGCTAAACATATACAAACGCAGAGATTGCAAGTGTTGGAGCACCTAAAAAGGAACTAATTCAACTTTCTTAACATTTATAGCAATCTAGCAGAGGAAGGCAATCAACTTACTAGGTTAGGATAGCAGCATGTAGGTCCTAGCTGTCTACTACATACATTGGCCAACATATAATCACTGGTGCCTTACATTTTGTGTATCCTGCTTGCAGACTTCCTATTGTCACAGTGAACTTAAGCAAAAAAGACAAAAGCAACTATCAAACTGAAAACAAAACTGTAGAAGTGCCCTTATATTTCTTCAACTGAGGGGCAAGCCAAAATAAAATCCCTATTTCTCTATGAATCAAAACCGTAGAAGAGTCCTCTACTTGGATCAGAAAAGCAAGGGCATCAGTTATCAGAACTATTATGTTAAGGTGCTTAAAAGCTGGGATATCACCTAGTTAGGTTCTGTATAGACACAAAAAGAAACCCCAGGCTCCACTAAACTTGCAATTTAAAAGCAAGTCAAGAAAACCAGCAGATAAACAAATAAGCAACAGTGACTCCATTTACACCAGTGTATTAGACAATGTCAAGTGGATGGGCTATCTTGCTCTATTGTTAGAGTAATCCCTGGAGCAGTTCTGCTTGGGTTCGTTAGCACTCTTCCCTTTATTTCTAGTCGGAAGACAAGCCAAGAATAAATCTTAAATAGACAGCTCCCGTTCAGCCTTTCTCTTGAGGAAAGCAATCGTATGCAAATGCCCCATGTTTTGTTACTTGGCCAAAGATGTCAAAGAACAAGTCTTTCATTTAGACAGGAAACAGAAAAGGCTGCCCAGAGAAGCTGTGGCTGTCCCCTACCCAGCAGTGCTCAAGGGCAGGTTGGATGGGGCTTTGGGCAACCTGGGCTAGTAGAGGGTGTCCCTGTCCATGGCAGGAGGTTGAAACTAGCTGGGCTTCGAGGTCCTTTCCAACCCAAACCATTCTGTGATTCTATGCAATATATCCAATGAGACCGTGTACATCTGAAATTACAGCTCTTGTGCTTGGTATCACAGGTGAAATGTAATAAAGAATCAACTTCAGAGATTCCAAAGTGTAGGTGGGGAGTCCCTGACTGCGAGGTTCATATATTGTACAGAAGAAGGAAGAAGGATGGAAAGAAGGGTTCGAGCAGTGCAAAAACATATGAGCAAAGACAGGAAGAGTTTTCAGGCAGATATTCAGAATGGACAGGAACTGGATGAAAGCCTGCGTATTTAATCAAAGGAAACACAAACATTTTGAAACTTTTAAACATCTTTCTGATGTTTTTCCTAGAGGCCATTTATCAAGCACACTGATTTTAGAAAGCTCAAATAGGCCAGTGTGTCTGCTCAAAGTTGTGCCTAAAGAAACCAGAATGGTTCCTGTCTACTACAGTGATTAAGTATTACAAGTAAATTATTACAAGTAAAAAAAAAAAACTTCAAAGGTATCAGAAAAATATTAATACAAAACACTAATAACACTCAGTACCATGTTGCATAATCCCTATGTTTGAAATCATTCTGATTTGCCATAATTAGAATAATACATTGAATCCTTTTAACTAAGACAAAGATACAGAATGTACTTTGTCAGAAAATAGCAGGATTGGACGATTGCTTGTCCCTACTTAACTCTATAATTGACTAAAGCTAAGTCTGAAATTAATAAAAGTGAATATGTTATTCTGTAATAAGTCAATAATTGATTTACCTTTTCCTTTCACAGATTTTCACTTTTCACCCAAAAAAAGAGACAGCTTGGAAATACGGGAGAAAAAAAGCAAAAAATATGGATTTCAGTCTCAATGTCTAAACTTCAATATGCTGCACAGACATAGTTACCCCGCTATACCAAACAGAGTTTAGTTCATCCTTCACCGTTCACCATTTCCTCTAAGCTCCTGGATCAAAATAATAACAGTAAAATCTGAGCAAAAGTTCAGAGAAAAGTTACGGTATACAAAAAAAAAAACCAAACCAAACCAAACCAAACCAAACCAAACCAAACCAAACCAAACCAAAAAAGCAGATATTAAACGTTCAGTAGTAGGCAGAGTGGGGGAAAGGATGATCCTCTGGCTATAACGCCACGTTATGTTTCAGACTAGCTGAGTTTTTTATCTTTAGTTAAAACTCCAGCAGGGCTGCCTTTTCAGAAGTACACAGCATCTAAAATTAGGGCAAGTTTTTCAAAGCTCTTAGCTCCTTCTTAGAACTTTAAAAAGTACTCCATGACCAGCAGCTCCCACTGCTCTTCTTGCACGTGCTACCTCCAGTGGTTTCTGTATGGAAAAAACCTTACCGCTCAATGTTTCTGAGAACTGGTCTTTCATAAAGACACCTAGAGTAGTCCTAGGTTTCTCTACACTCTCACGGCACCTGAAATTAAAGCTACGCTGCTTGTCAGGAATTAATTCTCTTTGAATACCTGACTTAATTCCTCCAAAGCTTTACTATCCCCTTTTGTAATAACAATACTCATTTACTACTGGATAAATTCCTTTCATAGAATCATGGAATCATTAAGGTTGGAAAAGACTTCAAAGATCACCTAGTCCCTACCCATATCATCTATATTACTTACCAAACTAAGAACCTCATCCAACCTTTCCTTAAACACCCTGAGAGTTGATGGCCCGGCCACCTCCCTGGGCAACCAAAAGCCCATAAGAAAGAACTTCAAGATTGTTTATGACATCCTTTACTTCTGTGTCACTTGTAAAGTTGTCCTGATTTCAGAAGGGATAGAGTTAATTCTAGTGCTGTGTTTGGGAGTTAGGATGAAAATAATGTTGATAACACACCGATATTTTAGTTGTTGCCAAGCAGTCAAGGAATTTTCAGCTTCTCATACTGGCCTGTCAATGAGAAGGTGGGAGGGGCACCCGAGAAGCTGAGCGGGAACATAGCCAGGACACGTGACACGAAGTGGCCAAAGGGATATTCCATTAGCATTAATTAGAGGTTGACTGGAAGGCAGCACAGTTCAGGAATTAGCTGAGTATCAGCTTCAGATTCTGAGCAATTGTGTACCACTTGTGTTGCTGTTGTTATTATTATTGTTGTTATTTCACAGAACATTAGGAGTTGGCACGGACTTCAAAAGATCATCTAGTCCAACCCCCCTGCCTGAGCAGGATCACCTAGATTAAACCATAAAGGAATGCATCCAGACTGGTCTTGAATGTCTCCAGACAAGGAGACTCCACAACCTCTCTTGGGCAGCCTGTTCCACTGATCTGCCACACTCACAGTGAAAAAGCCTTTTTCATCTAAACATCTCTTAGATTTCTATCATCATCATCTTCCACTTTTGTCCCATGAAGCTGTTTTTACCTCAAACCATGAGTTTCACCCTTTTTTCCCTTTCCAATTTTCTCCCCCATCCCACTGCGGGCGTGGGAGGGGAGGAGTGAGTGAACATCTGTGTAGTTGTTTTGACTGCCTCCTGTAAACTATGACATAAGTCAACAAGTACATTTCTTTTTTCTTCTTCAAAAAAACCCAACTCCTATTACATAGATTTGTACTGGAAATACCATTACATAAAGGGTAACAAAAGTACATGCTACACTCAGGAGTGTTGTGGATTTAGCCCAACTTCCCCACCCCTCCCGGCCCACAACCTGCCACGGGAACAAGAGTAGAATGTCTAACATAGAGCAATTTCAGAGCAGGCTATGAAGAAACTGATTTTTATTTCCACAAATCCTCTATTTCAACTGAGTAATAAATTATGATAACAATTATCCTTAATTTGCTTATCTGTCCTCAGAACTGACAGAGTTTCTGGCACCAAGCGTCAAACTCTGTAGCAGAATCTGAACGCTCCAGGGAAAGAGAATTACCCAATTCTTTTCCTCTCCAGCTTCTTCTTTCCCATTTCAGACCAGTTCTTCCTTCCTTTTTTTTTTTTTTAATTATTTTTTTCTTCTTTCTTTTCTAGACTATTTAACCCTAATCCCTCCCACCTTTCCTTAAAAACCATGTTTCTTAGACCTCAGTAAATCTCACTGTTCTTCTGCAAACATCCCCCAGAACGTTCACAACCTTATTAAGGTAAACTAGAGAAAGGGCTTTATTAGGATTTTAAAGGAGAATTCAGCCACAGATCTTCTGTGATCTCCCCATTTATAGTTACATATCTCAGTGAACTGTTGCATTTCTTGGCAACAGTATGACTTTTTTCCCACTCATGCTCAGCTTCCTTCATTTGCATATGCATGTATTACTTTACATAATTCCGTATACACAAAACAGATTTCTTACACTAATTTAACAAGCACTTTAACTTCATAAGTGCTGTAAATAATTTCAGCTACTTAAAATCACTGAATACTGACAGCACTGAATAACATTAGCACTGACCAAAATTCTGAAACTAGAGCCCTTTTAGATCATATTTTCATTAAATTCTGAATAAGATGGAGATCTAAAATATTCCAAAATGACTAGAAGATAAATTGTAACTAATTTCTAAGAACTACTAATCTTCCTAGAAAAGCTGTTTTAGTTTACACTAGGGTAGAGCTCAGTCACATTTTTTAAAAAATCAGCTCTTTTTAAAATTCCATGACCAATTCTCCAAGACAGCAGCTGTCAATATCTTCTAGCAGATGTTACAGTACAACTTGACTTGCCTACACTCCAGATTAAAAATACCTCAGTGAGAAAGCTTAGCTAAAAACATTTAAAACCAGCCTCCTCTTCTCTACAGCCTTTTCCTGATGTTTTCTTACAGCTCATTTATACACCCCGCCGCACGCGTGCGGTTTCTCTCTTAGCCCACAAGCTACCTTCCTTGCCAACAGTCCTACAGCACTTGGAAGGATTCACTGGGGCAGGGATTTAATTTATGTCCTCCTTCCTGTGGGAACATCCCCAAATGCAAGCACCCAAAGCAGCACTCAAACACCAAAGGCAGATGGAGGAAAGGAGTCAGAGCTGCTCCTCCTGAAGCTAAGCCCGCATGGACACATGCATCTGCAATCCACAGCATCCCTTTCTCCTTCTGACCTCTGGGTCCAGTCCTGGTCACAACCTCCCTGCTTCTCTCCTATGTGTACACTAAGATCCCAGCAAGATCTTGCCCCGAACACTTTCTAACCAGAAGGGTCATGTCATAAGAATGAAAGGAAACCAGGTCACTCTGTTCTTCCCTAAGAATAGCAGTATGAATGAAACAATCACCTCTTCACCGATCATAACTGCAATGTCATCTCAGAAGGCTGTTTTTTTTTCAAACAAGACTCCATCTCTATCATGCTCTCCCAATTAAATCCATTAGCAAGTACACAAAGAGAGTTTTACTTAGCTTTTTTACCATTCTGTTGACAATACACAAGTATTAGGTATATTTTCAAGCCTAAACTGAGTGAACAAAATACACATTTAGGCAAATATGAACAATGAGTATGCAAAATGTAAAACAAATAGAACATCTGTTTACATAAAAGTGCATGAGCTACTTTCAGTACCTCTCACAATTCCAATTTCTAACACTATCTTCCAATTTCAAAGACTGCATTACAAGAACTCTAAAATATGTCATCTGTCTTTCCTGGTATAACAGAAGTTAGAATAATCTCATCTGGACGCAAATCTACTAGTTCTACACAAACTCTTAGTTTTAAACATTAAAGAAAAAATATTTTTTTTCTCAAATTTACTCCAAATCTAATCTGCAGTCTTCATAGGATGCTTACACAGCAGGCAGAAGCTGTTGTCAGTTTTAAAATGAGGTCTGGATTTCATCTGTGAAGTCTGGTTTATTTTATTCTAGCAAGTCTCTGAAGCGAGTATAAATGCAATTTTTGCTTTCTAAGAGGACCCCTTTTGCTTTGCAGTGTCAGTATTGTCACTGGGAACTCAGTACACCTAATGATCAGCTATTACAGATTTCAGAATAAGGGCTCCTACAGAGGCCTTCATACAACAGGATGAAAACTATGATCAGCAGTCTCAGCGTCCTGTAGAAGGTGCAGGGTTTGGGGGATTTTTAAAGAAATTTCTGACATTTTTGGACACTGTTAAACAATTCTGTCTCTAGATTTATTCCAATATGAAAACAACCGGACAACAATCTTTGGGTACTCTGCTGAAGAGGAAAAAAATCTCAGTGGATTGCAAAGGACATTTTTTTTTAAAGAAAGTGTATCGAGTGCTTCTGAATTATTTTGTTAATAATTTTGAAGTAATACATATTAAATGGCAACAGTAAATAGCAGGGGATCTTCTAGCTAAATTTCCTTGCTTTGTATTTAAGAGTATCACTTTTAGGTTTGTTTGTTGTTGTTTGTGCTCAGAAGACAGTGAAATGCAACCCTAAACAGTTTTTTTTTTTAGGAAATTAAAATGTTAAGTAACTTTTGCACAGTAACTACTTCATATGTCATTTTGGGCTATTTTATTTTCAATACAGTCTTATCCAGTCTACCTACACCATACGTTTCTAGAATCACAGAATCACAGACTCATTAATGTAGAAAAAGACCGCTAAGATCATTAAGGTCAAATGTCAACCAGCACCATCATGCTCACTAAACCATGTCCCCAAGTGCCATGTCTACAAGGTTTTTGAACACCTCCAGGGATGATGACTCTACCACTTCCCTGGGCAGCCTGTTCTAGTGATTGACCACTCTTTCAGTAAAAGAATTTTCCTAGTATCCAATCTAAACCTCCCACAACTGGAGGCCATTTCCTCTTGTTGTTTCACTTGTTACTTGGGAGAAGAGAACAACACCCACTTCACTACGACCTCCTTTCAGGTGGTTAGAGAGGGCAATAAGGTTTCTTCTCAGCCTTCTCTCACTCAGACTAAACAACCCCAGTTCCCTCAGCCGTTCCTCAGATTTGTTCCCTAAACCACTCACCACTTTCAATACCCTTCTCTGGCCATGCTCCAGCACCTCAGTGTCCTTGTAGGAAGGGGCTTAAAACTGAACTCAGTACTCAAGGTCGGTCCTCACCAGGGACACAATAACTTCCCCTATTCCTGCTGGCCACACTGTTTCTGACACAAGCCAGGATGCTGTTGGCCTTCTTGGCCACCTGGGCACACTGCTGGCTCATATTCAGTTGGCTGTCAACCAGCACTCACAGGTCCTTTTCTGTCAGGCAGCTTTTCTATGGAGCATCATTTTCTCTGTAAGTTGTTTTCCAAAGAAAACTTCTATTTTAGTTGTTCAATATAGAATTGAAAATAGTTCACCTTTATTACTCAGTTTTTGATTGCTTTATATTGGAACTCACCAACTGTGAACATTAACTTTAAGATATTGTTTTTTCTTCGTAAGCCTGATCACAGTTAAAAATTTTATTTGCAATAATTCTATCTTTCCAGCTCCATTTCTATCACCGTATTTCTGACTGAGCTGATATTTAGATAGGAGAGGATGGATTCCAGACCTCCTGGGCTTAAAAATTAAAGCACTACAACTAGGGGCCTGTACAGTATCTCTCACAAATTACAAGCAAAACACTGAAGGAATGGTGGGTGAAATTCTGTTTGTAATGATGCTGCTATATTGCAAAGAAGAGGATTCTGACCTCCGTTACAGTTGGGCCATTTTTTAATTATAGGAATCAATTTCTTAACACTATACCCTTTAACTCTGGCAAATTTTCTTTAAAAATATTGAAAGATTTCTAAAAAAAATAATTAAAAATTAAGCAATAACATTTCCTTCCTTTCCATCTACTGTCAAAAAAATACTGCAGTACTGATGAAAAATTAATTCTAAAAATAATTGCATACATTACTATCAAAAATGCTTCTGTTTCCTCATTTGCATTCACAGTTCCCAGCTGTTTTTTTTCTGTTATATACCCCCAGCTTCAAAGGTTTTCCACTTCTTTTCCCATGAGAAAGATTGTAATAGTCGTATCAAGATCAGGCAAAAAACCCACCATTAACAGCTACATCTTACAACTATGACATTATTATAGATATTTCTGTAATAAATGTACTGCATAACCACACACAAAGTTATGTATATACACATATGCACATATATATGCATATGTGTGTGTGTGTATATACTAATATATATATATTCTGACTAATAACAGAGTGTTATGTGAACATATTGATAACAGTATTGATTATTTTCAGCCTGTCAGGACTGTCCTTCCAGTTTATAATGCTGCCCTACACTGAATATGGGAAATCCTTTCTATTTCATAAGCAACCTCAAATTGCTGTGGATAAATGAAAGCAAATAACAAGACAGAAAGGAAATGCTATATTACAGACTGCTACTACCAACAGAGGAAGTCAGGGAAAGTTAAAACAAGCAGCTATCCAGATGGGATAGGAGAGGAATGTTGTTGCTTTTTATGTGTATACCTGGAGCTTTAGGGGATGTCAGGAGACCACAACATCAGATAGAGACACATAGGTTAGCATATATGAATCAAAACATGTCAGGAAACAGTGCCAGGAACTAAAAGGCAATGCAGACAAGCTGTTGGCATTTTAAGTACGAACACCAGCAGAAAACTTTCAAGCTACAAACATGGATAATTAAAGAGCTAAAAGCTACTTCTGAAGACACAAAAAGCCCTCAGCTCACTGTAGTGTCACTTAAAGACAAATTAGTTTATAAGAGAGTTGGTAGGTTCTACCACAGTCTTTTCTAACGATGTTTATTTTATCTGTTCACCATTCATGAATGTGATTAAATTCCTCAGTCAGAAGAAAGGCTTTGTTTAAAAGCACACAGTCTACTACACTTATTCCTTAATGCGGAGTGTTTCCATTAACAGATGGAGGCAAACTGAACTAACAGATTTTAAACATACTTGTTAGCTTGAGAGCAAATTTATCTAGACAACGAGTCCTTCAATTCTCATTTCTTTCCTATATAACGCTCCCCTTTCCCCATCCCCTTTCCTTACTAACAGTGAACTCTGGAAGATTCTATTAAATCTAGCAAAATTTTGCATATCTCAAGACTAAGGTGTTAGTAAGGTTATGATGCTTTATAAGGATCTTCTCAAATTATTACAGAGCTCACTTTTTATTTCAATCCATTCACTTTCCATCCATTATTCTGCACACAGACAAAAGGACAAACCAATGACCAAAGGGGTACAGACACTATCGAGAGAATAAACTAGAATCCTTAAATTCTGCCTGTTCTAGGTGAAAGAGGGAAGGGAATGAGAAACTCAACAGCTGATGCTACCTGTAACCACCTCATCTAAGACTGCAAAAGTAAACATTGCACACCAAATGTAAACATGTATAAGACACTTCTCAGTTGGAAAAAAGAAAAGAAAGGTAAGGGGAGAAACAAAGGTGTATGTTTAAAAAAGAGGCAAGAGAGAGAGAAAAACACAAGATATTTTTTTCCCCAAACCATGGCCATGTGCATAATATACAGAAAGGTCCTTACCTTTTTCACTGACACTTTCACTTTCTATCTCCACATCTTCACAGCTAGTATATTCTGGTGTTGATGCCCCTTCTTCCTCTGAGCTACTAACTGACATCTGCCTTTTCTTTCCGCCTCTTTTTGCTCTATGAGGCTTTGGAGGGGATGGCCGCACTGATTCCGACTGGTCAGAGCTAAGGGAATCATTCCTTAGCATGGTCTCCATTTTCTCCCGCTTTGCTTTTCGCATGAGAATAGCAGAGCTAGGATCAAGGCGGCTCTGTTTTTTAAAGGAATCGTGGTTCTTGTATTCTATGTGTTCTATAGGAACTGGACTATGCCTGGGAGTTGGTGGGCTATGATTAGTTAATTGTTTAGAAACAGAAATTCTTACATCACCTGTTCTGTCTATAGAGTACGACCTCTGAGTTTCCACAAGAGATTTTCTGTCCTGAGTTCCCTGTAATTGTGAGCGTTTTCCTAATTTATTCTCAGGTACCTCCGCTTCCTCCATTTCTGTGTGTGGCAAAGCTACATCACTGTGTCTTCGCTCATGCCGGGCTTTAGAAACTTTGGCATGCATGCGCATCTGCTGCTCCTCGGGATGCGGTTTTACAGGGTATCTTGCCAGATTGGGGTCACTCCTGTAACGGGTATGATAGTCATCTTCCTTCCTCTGCTTTTCATCATCAGGCACTTTGCCTTCCTCAAGTTTCTCTGGCAAGTCTGGGTAGTCCTGTGACTTGCCTTTCTCCAGCCGTCTACCTTCATGCCGTTCTTTACGCTCTGCTGGTCCTTCTTTTTGAAGTGAGGATTTTGGCACGCGCTTGCGCTCACTCTTTAAACCTTTGCCATTCTGGTCTGAAACTGATATTGTCTTCTTCCTACAATGAAAAGGAGAATAATAATTTGAGGAATTGAATAGAAAACAAAAATACTTGTCTACAGTGTTATGGTATACATAACATACAGAAAGGTATTGGATCCATTATCATGAATTAAATCTATTCATCCTTGCAGTGGTAGTTTTATTCTCCAGTAGCAAACAGCTTCTGCAGTCCACGAAAACATAAATTATGGATGTTCCAATTAATGGGTAAAATCACAAAGAATATTAATGTAATAAATGCAGATAAAATATAATTTACCCACTTAACTATGAAGACAAAATCTTCTTGGTAGTAACTGCAGCACTATGACAGAGTATTGGCATATGTTCTCCATTTTCCTGGCAGAAGTCACGAGGGTTACAGACTAGCCACACATACACAATTCATTTCAAGCACCTCAACAGTATAAACATAAACAACACGAAATGGGGTATCTCCCACAATGACATTATAGAAAGAATTAATATGGCCATAAAAATGCAGAGAGTATTTCCAGAAACAATAATATTTGACCTACTTTTATCTGTGTAAAAATCTATAAAGAAGTGCCTGCTTTATAAGCATGAAAAGAAAAGCAAATTGACTCTTTGAGATATATTAATGGAATTCCTTTCTCTGTTAATAAAAGACGATAGAATATGTAATTTATTTTTTCTATACAGCCAAAGTACAAAACAATGAATAATGAAGCTGCCTGAAAGTTCTTGTCTCTCCTCTGTCATCTTCTGCTTTAAGAGAACAAGCGAGGTGAAGAATCATAATTTCTCCTTATACTGGATATATTTATTTCTCTTTTCATTCCAATTGTCCTTTTGTTTACCAGTTGACGTACAAATCCACTGATTTCAAAGAAGACTGAACAAAGCTATACACTGTAATTTAGATGAACCTGCTCCAGGGCAAATTCACCAGGCCTTTGTTTTGTGGCACTGAGTCTTCCCTTCCACAGCTTCAGATCACAGATCAGGTTTTCATAGGTGCTTCCATTAGGACATGCAAAGTTGAATATGATCCAAGTTAAGCTCCTCTCTTTTTCTCCATTTCCTGTTCCTCATGAGTTTCTGGCAATAAATGGGACCTGAGCTTACCATAGATGAGCTCCACTCAGAACCCTTGGACTTCAAATGTCTCAGTGAGAAGTAGAGAACATTATTACTGTATAATTAACATAACCATCTCACTTTTGGACAGCAAAGGAGAAATAGAAAGCATTTTGCTCCCTAAAACTGTCCTTCAGTGGAATAACTGCTTTGGAGGCCTCCCCAGTGCTGGGATTAATAAGTTAGGGTATAGCCCCACATGTTTATTTACATCATGCATATGCATAACACTAACCTGAGTTTGGGTACAGTTAAACCCGGACAGACCTCACCTACACAGCAAATTTCCAGCCACTGTTCCTTATCCATTTCCAACTTCATTAGCTATGGAAAAAAAAATAAATCACCAACTGTTCTGGCCAAGGGAGAATCTTCTATGGCAGACTTGTTTTGTTGCCACAGTCTCCCTCTTCAACTGCTCTGCCATCTGCCAGGCAGCAGCCAAAAGAACATCAACTGCTTCATCACATTATCCTCTCTTGATTTGCCACCCAACCCATTTATCACACTGAGCGCAGCTCAGGAATTTGCTCATTTACTCACTTAAAATATAATACTTTGCTTCCAGTTGGCTTTATTCTTGCATACAACTTGCTCTGAATTCAAGATGGTACTAATACTTTTCTTCATCAAGGTTTATTTGCAGGTGTTAAATGAGCTCTTTTAATCGTTCCTGGTTTATTACTATTAAAAATGATGCAATCACTGATAAAAAGATAACACATAAGGACATCTGAGAGGATGCCACAAGGCAGGGGGAGGTTTTGTTTGGACTTGTTTGAGGAGTTGGTGTTGTTTGGGTGCTAGGTTTTTAATTCTAGTACATTAATCAATTAAGTTAAATACTTGTTCTTTAAAATAACAAACAAAAATTTACATTTTATTTCAAATTAATACTATATTAAAAGTGTACATCAAAATGCATTGAAGTACGTGGGAATATCCCTAAAACACAATTGATCTTTTTCCTCATCTCTATTGTACAGACCAAACTGGACAATGTATTTGCCAAATACATACTTATTCTTCCCCTGTCAGTAAATCAATCAAATTTTATTCTTTTTTTGAACACAGTTTTAGACATACACGAGGCCCAGCTGCCAGCTTTGTGCAATATTACTGATGTTGCGCTTGTAATTGTGAGGCTCTAGCAAGACAGAAAGCATTACCTCTCTCGTGGAGGTTCACTTCTAGACCTTGATGAAACTTGCTTTTGGTCCAGGCCCATAGCTGGCTGTGATACTTCTGCTCCTTTCCTACGGTCAGACTGCACACTGGAAGAAGAGATTTCCTGGGATGAGACAGTCGCTGTACTTAAGGGAGTCTGTGACCTTGATCGCTCTTGAAGCCTTGCTTTCTTCTCTCTCGGTGCATCCGAGCTTCCACCAGTGGCCGTATCACTCAGTGTTCCGTCCTGGCTGGGTGAGGGCTGTGGTCCACCTCCAAAAAACCACGCTCCAGATTTTGTTAGGATTTCTTGTTGCTTTCGACATAAATTGCATACCCACATAACCTAGTTGAAGACAACAAGAGCAGTCAGTGCAGCTACCTCCCAGACCCTGAAATACATGCTCACTATCGCAGAGCAGGTACGATCTCTCACCGTCCTCTAAAGCGGTGAGGCTGGTGCTCATGACAGGAGCCAGAACATGCTTCTCCAAGCACTGACTGCACTGGCTAGAGCCAAGCATCCTACAGGCACATGCTATGCGAGCTTCTCCAAAATGTGCTGTCAATATACATCAGTCCTACATGTTGCAATCCCCCCGCAGCCCAGCCCTAGCTCGCTTCTGAGTAAACACCGACAATACGACCAGCACTTGCTGCTGGTGTTGATGCAGTTGTGGGGGTGGCCTGGGTTGGTTTTATTGGTGTGGGTCACTGCCAGGACAAGACTACCAGACTGTAAGTCGGACTTGTAGCTTCGGTGGCAGAGTCCTACCCAGCTAGCTCCCAACATCTGTCTCCGCAGAAAACTGACACAGTATTTCCCTTTAATTTTTTTCACAAAAAGTAACTCAACATTATCCTGCAAATAAATTCAGCATTTACTGTGCACAGTTTTAGCTACATCCACAACAACTACTTACCAGCGATATAAGGTAAGACCTAAAGAAACCTACTAATAGAGAACTAGATGCACCAATGAAAAAGATGCAAAAGTACTGTATTCTGTACTACTTGGAAATAATCATTTACCATCTCTTTGAGTTACAGCTGTAAATAAAAAAATAAATAAATTCAACATGTGCCCCTGGCAGTCAAAATTAGGCTGTGTCTATAAATGGTGCTGCTTGGGATTTTTTTTTTTTTTTGGTAATTCTAGGTGCACAGATAAACAGGAACACACACAGCAAAGCAAGACTCTATGTTTAAAGTCTATATAACAGTACAAGACAGTCTTATGCACAGGAGTGAATCACCAGAGAAAAATAAAGGTTAATCAGGACTCTGAAGTGTGTCAATACTGAAGAAAAAATAAAAAATACTGAAACAAAGACAAAAGGAGTTATGAGGCAGACAAACAAAAAAGGCATGAAGAATATAAATAAAAACAGATGAAAGGCAAGCTGACAGCTAATAGGGAAAATAGTAAAGAAAATCAGTTTGATTTGGGAAGAAGTAAAACAAAAGGAAAGTTGTAATTTTATATTTAATATTACCCTTAAAAAGAGGGTAATAGCGATGCCCAAAGTTGGAATGAAAAATATGCTTAAATTACTTTGTGTAAACACAGGAACAAGAGTTACAAAACTAAACAATACTTAAAATTAAAAGGGACTGAAAAAAGGGAAGAAATGGCAACCGGATAAAGCTCTGGTACCAGACTCTCTTATTTTCTGGTCTGAGGAAGAAGTGCATAGTTTAAATGGCATGTTAAAAATTTTAGGTATGTTACATATTTAACATAATTCAGATTTATTTAAAACACCCTAGGATAACTTATCTGTTTAGGTCTGAACACTACATCAGAACTTCCAATACCATTTCTGCACTGTTTGACCATACCACAATGAGAAGAAATCTCTTCCCTGCATCTAGATTGTGCTAAATAAAAACCCTATTAAAATACCTATTAAGATTTTAATTATTTAAAAAAAATAATCAAAAGCTAGCGTTATTCCAACGACAGCATCAACATGTATAATAATAAAAAGAGATAATCTTCTATAAGGGTGATAATACCCTCTGTAGTAGGATAACAGGAATAGCAATTTTGACAAAATAAATGCTATTCCTTTAACAAAAAACCTGCTTGATTCCAAAATGTCTTATTTTCTTTTTGTAGTACACCTCACAAAAAAAGAGATTCAGTTTATCAAACTATCTAGTATTATTACTACAGGTATTAAAAAAAAAAAACCACCAAGACTGAAAAGACCCCCCCCCACATTTTTAAATGTCTTTAGAGACTCTGACACAATTGTCATTGCATTAGACAGCAAGAGTGTGCATTCACATGTGTATAAAATCTATGTTAATGCTACAAAGTCATTAATTTTCCAGTTTGGAGAGAAGGTTGAAAATGGGTTAATAAAAAATAAATAACCTAGTATTTTTTAAAGGAAGGAATACTAAAGTAAAATGTAAATATTCTAATTAACTTACATATGTGTGCATGCATGCAAGCTCATTTAAATGTGTAAAGATGGTAACAGGCCTAATTTTCAATAATGGTTCTGATCACTTAAAATATGTGTAAAGCACCTAGCAAATGTCAGGAAATTACCATTCATTTACATATTCACCTCTGATGTTACAATTCATTTTATGGAAAATCTTACAAGATCCAAACAAATAGGAATAGCTAATACACAAACACACAGAGAAAAATACAGAATACAGAAAAAGGAAATACTAGACATGTAAATACAAAACCATTTTCTTACAGCTGTCTCTAAATACTGCAGTTTGGACACAAATACATACCATTCACCACTGATTACACATGTAGGAGGAAATCGCCATACTCACATAGAAGCTACACTATCATCTCTGTTTAGGAATCTCTTCAGGACTTAGTAAGTGCTACATTTGCTTTGAGACATATTCAGTCCAAAAGGAAAAATAATAAAAGCTTTTCTTTAAGCAGGGAAAAAAAGAAAAATTGACAAAACTTGAGGTGTCACAATAGTTTCAGTAGCAAAACTGTATATTGAAAAACATTTTTAGAGAAGTATGTGGAGCAAGCGATTTAGCAGCATGCAGGAATTATATCCTGATTGAATACACTGGGATGTGGTCCAAACTAATCTAAACTAAAGCAGGTCTGTGTAATAACTTATCTTAACAATCCACAGATGTTAGGCAACCAAACAAATGCTCTGATGAAGGATTACAGCTCTCTAATGTGGCTTCTGGACTTCCACGCGATGCATCAGTAAAATGAAGAACGTTAGACAATTTTACTCTGGCCTGTCTCTTCAAAAATAGTTTGTGTTTACTCTTTTCGGGGTGCTGAGCTCTGATGCAGTGTGCTACAGTAAGTCATTCGAGACATTCAGAGTCTGGTTTTTGCTGGCGTGTTGGCTTCTGGCTTATTCCATCCTTGCATATAGGTCAGTGCATACCCTCACGTGAAGCTATTAAAGAGAAGGGGTAGAGGGGTGCTCCTCATTCACAGGGATCGTAGGCATGGCTCTGGAAAAAGGTGCATTTTCACAGCATAGCAAAGGGTGCTGGGCTTTACTGCTATGTAGCAAAAACAAAGTGGCACAAACAGGACTTAACGGAGGTGGGTCAACAGTTCCCACACAGATTCATGTGGAAACTTCACAGGCTGCGTGAAAACATGCTAGAAGGATCCCATGCTCGCTTTCACGTGGAATACGAGGTATTTCATTCACAGGAAAAGTATTCCTCAAACTTACTCTTACAGGTACTGTTGAATGTGATCCACAATGAGTAGGAACAGTATTCCTGTACTAACACAACATGAAATTCCAACTTGAAAGAGCCCATAGTAAACAATATATAAAACTATAAACACAAAGTAAAAGAGCATTTTCAGTTACAAAAATAATAACACTTCATAATTACATATTTCAAAACTACATTTAGAAAGCACAAAAAGGCTTTTTTTCAAATTCAAATTTGGAGACTTCTAAACATGCACTGGGAGCCTAAAGTCTCATTGAGGGGGGGAACACAAACTTTATCCCGTATTTGTGTGACATATGCCAGGCAAAATTCTGGCTAAGCTTTGAGCAAGTTCCCCAAATCCTTCACCCAAGCCCGAATACTGGGGAGACTCCATAAGGAGCACGCTTCTTCACGTTTCATGAGTTTAGAAATGGGAAGCCCACAGTTTTCACTGACTCCCAAGCATCCTGCTACACCTCTATACAACAAACTAGGTAACAACAGTGGTAATGTAACAGGCCAAAAACTATTCCTTCATGAACCTTCCTGCTATCTTTATTTCCCTTCTGAAGGATGCATACACAACATCTTTGTGGTTTATTGCCTTTGTTAGTGTTCCTTTAGCCACCTTCTTTCATGCACCTCTACACCCTCTTCTCTGCCTGAGGCACCATTAACTTCAGCAGAGCTCTGCCACCATTCTGCATGTCATCTCTTGAAAGTCAGAGGGAAGAAATGGCGAAGAAATGGAATCAATTTGCTCTTAAGAAACTATTAATTCACTGCATTAAACTAGACTGTGTATCACTTAATGTTTCTGGGATAACATAAAACATGCAGCAAAGCATGAAATTACTATACAGCATTGCCTTTATCTCTTTTGCTATATCAAAATGATTTCTGTAATAAAACCCTAGCTTTAGTGTTGTCAGAGTTTCACTCCATTAAAATATAAATAAATTAAGCTGAAAATCTACTTGGATCCTTACATTAGTCCAAAATCTAAATAAGTAAACAACTTTACCTTTCTAATGAAAATGTGCTTGTGAATCCAAGCTTTCATTACATGTGCTTTTCAAAATTGTACAGGCAGCGGAGTTCATTCAATGGCTCCTGGTCATCAAAAAGGACAGGTCTTCTCACTTCTCTCCTTCCTTGCTCTTTCTCCCTATCCAGATTCATCCTCTCCATTGTTTGCTCCCAGCTTCACTATACTCCATGCTACACTGTACTCTCTCACTTGCCTATTGAGTCCTCTCAGGAGCCACTTGCATTTAAAAACATATTAGAAATTCATCAGTATTGTTAAACTGGTTTCAGTCTTTTGTCACATCTGTTTTTCTCATGAAGGAGTATGATGAGCAGCGAAATAATGTGGCCAGGAATAGAGAGGAAAAGAGAATATTTTCTCTACAACAGTAGATCACTATCATCTATTAGACTACATTTTGAAATGAACTGCTATTAAACATCCACAGAACGTTTTGAGCACTCATGCCAAATGCCATGAAGTCCTTCATAGTAGGATCTCTCCTCTACTTCAAGGCAAGGTGGCTGCATACAAACTGCCTCTTGGAGATAAGCCCCGAGGCACCCAAACTCTCAAACTACCAGGAAAAAATGATGAGAAAGTGCTGGTGGGCAGAAGAACAAGAGCATGCCAAGCAGCCTCCTGTTGGTCTACTACTTAGATACTCTAATGCCAAGGAACAGTCAAGACTAGGTTTAATTCATCGGTAACAGAGTAGCCTAGGAGTCAAGGATCCGCTTTTGATGAAGTCTGTCCTCTAGACTGAAGGACTCAAAAAGACAGTACAATCTTCTGCTGTTCTATCCCACAAATAGGACAGCTTTACCCACACTGATGTTCATGAGACATACAGGGCTCAGCCATTTCAAGACTGTCATATAAAGTCATTTTAGCACTCTCTGTTCTTCCATTCCTGTGCAGAGCAGATTTTCTTCAAAACTTGGGGTTTTCATCTTTATATTTTTATCCTGGTTTGGCAAGAAAACAAGGTTTTACGCTGACAGACGATTTCTTTCTTCCCCTTTTCTCCTCACAGCCTCCAATAACGTTTTAACCCACTGGACAAATGTAGTAAGAAGTAAGTTTTCAAGCGATTATATTAAGAGTTTCACAGAATCACAGAATGTTAGGAGTTGGAAGGGTCTTCGAAAGATCAACTAATCCAACCCCCTTGCCTGAACAGGATCACCTAGATTAAATCACACAGGAACACATCCAGATTCGTGTTGAATGTCTCCAGAGAAGGAGACTCCACAACCTCCCTGGGCAGCCTGTCCCAGTGCTCCATCACCCTCACAGGGAAAAGGTTTTTCTTTATATTCACATGGAACTTCCTATGTTCCAGCTTGGACCCACTGCCCCTTGTCCTATCACTGGCCATCAGTGAGAAGAGCCTGGCTCCATCCTCCTGACACGCACCCTTTACATATTTATAAACATTAATGAGGTCACCCCTCAGTCTCCTCCAAGTTAAGAGACCCAGCTCCCTCAGCCTTTCCTCATAAGGAAGTTTTCCACTCCCTTCATCATCTTGGTGGCCCTGTGCTGGACTCTTTTTCAAGAAGTTGTATGTCCTGCATGAACTGAGAGGCCCAGAACAGGACACAATATATTAATGAAATAGGCTGTTCTATAAAAGCTCTATAATTTTTTTTCTTAATGGCATCACAGAATCTGCACAGCAACTCAACTGTAAGACATGTTCATAGGAAACAAAGCCTCACCACTCACAGACTACATGTCACCTTAGAGCCTGTGGTGCCATTGACATGTCTAACTGAGAGCATCCAAAAGAGATGTCTAAAGCCCACCTTCTCAGAATTTTCTACCTGCATACAGTCACAGCAGATATATTTAAGTTTCCATCCAAAGAGAAACCACTGACTCTCAAGTGAGTAACTCACAATATACACAATGAATTGATATGAAATCCTGTGCCTAAGGATAGTTAAGTGACATTAGAGAAAGGTCAGCATATCCCACCATGGCTGCCAAGTGCCAGACACTAAGCCTGTCACAGGAGTTCCTTCACATCCACAAGCCATACGTATACATCTTATGTACTGTAGGGCATAAAAAAATGCATAAGATGCCTACTTTTAGGCAATTAAACACACAGTTCACACATTGATCCTAATCTTATTCCTGGCCTAAATTCCTAAATCTGGACTTACAAACTGCCAATAGAGAAATGCAGAGAAGGTGCGGTGGAGCCAGGGTTAACATCAGAAGGGGTTTTAATGCCAGTTTTATTGACACGGCTGCTAGCAAGTTACTAGTCATTTGATGATAAAAATAAAACAAAAAACAACTGACTTTCTTCACATGCCGTTCTGCCAAAATCTCTCAGCTACAGCTGCCAATCATTCTACTGATAACTACCACAAAAATGAAACACTCTCTGTAATAATCCTGCAGCAAACTGAGTGTTGGAAGTAATACATAGGAAACTATAATGTTATTATATGAAGCAATACCTCTAAAACAGCACACAGACTGCCAGGTTCCAGTCACTATTGCAATGTACTTCTCTGAGAATGCCTCTGGAATTGAAGGAAGAAACCAAAGTGGAGAAGTCTTTGTGTCAAAAAAATTCACACTGGCACATTTACATACAGTAATGTGAAATATTCTCCCTCTGCAAGTTTTTTTTTTTCTTCTTCTTCTAAATTACTCCACAAGTAAATTAATACTCCCCCACTAAGAACAAATTTTTAAAATTGTATTGCTTGTCTCAATTAGAGTTGTGACCTCCTAAAGCAGGAATTATAGCTTGGACAAATCTGTGAAACCTTCTACCTGAATGTCCTTGCAGCTCTACTTCTAACTAAACTAATCAAAATTTACAATCTGGAGGGAGACAGAAGAAACAATTGTATTAAGAGAAGTTAAAAAAAATTCAGAGACTCAGGAAGTATTAAGTAACGGTTGGATTTGATGATCCAGAAGTCTTTTCCAACCCAAACGATATTACAGTTGAATGAAATGTTTGGGCTGATTTATCTTAGAGTTTAAAAAAATAAAGTGAAGCCTTAAGAAATGTTTATGGAGCATCAGACAGTACAGGCTTTATTTATTCACAGATCATCATGATGAGGTTTAGACCATTTTTTTAAACAGCAACCCCAAATATCCCAATGGTTTGATTCCTCCACAGGCTTTGTATTTAAGATCACCCTATTTAAATCCATTTTCCATATTGCTTACTATTCGCTTCTTTCTCCCTCATCTTGTCCACGCTACCCTGTTTCAACCTCTATTTTTACTTCCTCGGCAGCAGAAGAATTCTAAGTCCCAGCTAGAATCACAGCTTCAGAAAGCTCTGCTTTGGTCTCAGTCTTTCCTCATAGATCAGTTTCTTTTACAATTTTATTTCTCTTGCCTGAATTTTCATCGAGTTCTTAATGTATTTCTGATAACATTGTAGCCATGAACTGCTAGTCACATCTTCTGTAGCATCAATCTCCATTTTTTTCAGACCATTTATTTACAACAGAAATCACCATCTCATGGATCATTTTTATACATTTTTCTAGCCTTCTTAAAAAAACAACAAAAAGTTTTGTCTAACTATTTAAACATTTGGCTGTCTTGCTGAGCCACAGAAGCATCAACTGTACTCCTCTTAATCACTTCATAGTTTCCATAGTTACAGATATACATGGAACATAGAAATTTTTTTTAAAAAATTACAGAAGTCTAACAAAATGAGGTAAATGGCATGAAACAGCTTATGGTCAGGACTGATATAAAATTTTAGTTATCATTTAAAAACCACAGAGAACTCGTCAGAAGCTTTCCACTCCATTTATCCACTTATATGTTTATAAACTGTAGTAATAGTATACAAATACTCAGAACAAGACTGTCTTTAATAGTGCATGAGTACGTACATCATCTCTGCAGGAGCCTGCACTACAAAACCGTTATTTATTTCTATACTATTGTTTTATTTTTATATATGTATTATTTTATGCAAACTGTGTTAAAACAAATGTAGAGAAGCAAGGGATTGTTTTCTTCTTACGGAATCTAAAAAAATTATGAGAAAAAAATGGAGATGTGTAGCTGTAAAGAAGTTGTAAAGAAGATTAGTCAAAATTGAAACACTTAAACTACAGAGTCGAATTCTGAAGTAAATAAAAAAACTCAGGGAAGGAAAAACAAGTGAATCAAATGATGGAGGTCACTGGGGACTTGATGGGCATGAACTAATTCTAATCCTGTATTCTCAAACACACAATGTTATGGACTCTCCATTCTTGAAGAATTCAAAACCCAACAGGGCACTGCCCTGTCAACCAGATATACTCAGTGCTGTTCTGAGTAGGGATTTGGATTAGATCTCCACAGGCCCCTTCAAATCTCAACCATCATGTGATTCTGTATAGAATAAAGGATTGCAAAATTTAAATATCTTGTCCCTATGGTTCTTTAGCTGTGTTAAATACTCCTGTGCTTGTAATTCATTACCAGAAGGTCTGCCTCTTTTTCATCTTACTACCTACATAGGCCTCTGCCCTAAAGCAAACAGTGCATAAAAATGAAAACTTCTGAGTTGGAGAGGCATTAGCTCACACAAGGGACTATGCAAAGACTACAGCATATTGACCTATTTACATTCAGGAGCATAAAACAGTCTATAAACATAGCTACCTTCTTCCGCTATCTGAGAGCTTAAGATTACTGCCACTGAATGCTGGTGGAGTGACTGCATGCTTGAAAGCTAGTGAAAACCAAGTTGTAACATAGATTTATATATAGATAGATATATGTGCATCTCTAGAGATTCCAGTGATTAATTATGTATCTATCCTCTGCTGAAGTAAGGTCTTAACAGATGACAGTGCTCCCTCTAGATTAAAAAGAGACTGTCTGCCTAAAACTTGTATTTGGGGTCCCCAACCTGTGAAACACACATCACTGCTGAGTTACTCAGGAGACCATACTGGCCTTGACAGCCATTAGAAGCATGGGATAGCCAGGAGATCTGTTCTGGGTGCTTCTGTCTGCAAGGACAACTCAGGAGAAAGGACAGACACAGGAGATGAGCAAAGCTTACAGAAACTGCTTGAATCCATCAGAGGAGACAGTGGAGCTGAGACTAACAGTGCGCTATGCAGACACAATGCAGAAATCCAGGGGCTGTGAGGAAGAAGAGGATCATTACCAGCTGTGTAATTAGGGATAGAAGGCAACAGAGGTTGGCTGGTGCTTCAGGAGTATTCCCAGTGGGAATGAGCTGAATATGCAGCAGAGTGACGGTCATGTTGTGGCAAAGATTTTTACGGCTGACATAACTACCTGCCCAGGGAATGTAAGGGAGCATGTGCTGCGCGTGAGGAGCTGACAGTTCAAATGCCCCAAACCACTCTGGCTGAGTGAAGAGAAATCCTATTTCTGACATATTGCAGGATAATCTCTGATCTCCGCTTGTGCAGCTTGGCGGAGGCCTTCTTGACCACTCTGATGATCTTTCCACTCACAGGGAATCCCACTGGTTTCTGCTTACCCAGGATTTCCTTTGTTCCCCACCAATTCCTACGCTGGGAAGTTCTGCCTGGTGAGTTTTGCTTGGAGCTCCACAACTCCAAGTCCACATGAAGCCTAGAATAAGGATGTTAACACCTTAGAACCAGAAGGTGAAATTAAGCATCTAATTTGCAAGTAAGTCAATGAGGTAGTGTGGCACCAATGGTATTGCTTCCTACTGTGCCCGAACAGCCTTGCACACAGCCCAGGCTGATCACCACTTCCAGGGACAGCCAGTGCCCTTGCCACAGTGTCCTTGCCTCAGAACAAAGATGTGAAAGGGTCTCTGATTTGCTACAGATACTTTTATACTAAAACATGCAGATACAATACTAAACACAATCTGGATAAACCTGGAAAAGTAAGCTTAAATAAATAAATAAAATAATGACAAACCTTTATCAGTTCAATCCTTAATGTTTTAAATTTTTCTCAAGCAAGCATGAGCAAACACTCCCAGTGGAAAAAAAATAAAGTTCATATGATTGCATATTATTTTCATATTATTAATATTTAGTTTTCAGAATTCAAAACACCAGATGTGGTGAAAATATATCTAGACAGAAATTTTCACACTTGGGGATGTTAAGTGTCATACAGTAGCTATGTATAAATGAGTATTTGCAACAGTTAGTACTGGTCATTAAGGGTTTTGACAAAGCACCATGTAGGATTATGTCCTATACATGTTATGGAAACTTATGATTCACGATCTATCCCAGAGTCACCCTTAAGTTTGTATCTTTCTTCACACAATTAAAAATACATCAGCTTGACTTGTTATGCACGTAAGTGCATGGAATGCTTATAACTACAGAAGGCACATTCTTCCCACTTCGGTATCATCACTGCAACATCTTAAATGATTCCAACAGCTATTTTTAAAACAAACATACACTTCCATTGTGCAACATCCTGCCTTACACAGTTCAGCAACCTGACCTCTTCTTCTGAAAATGCTACCTGACATCCTGAGAAACCACAACATACCATAAAAAGTTGCCTCAACATCTTATTTGCAGTTACTCCCCTAATGAGAGGATGAAAAGGGGGTTTTTGCTTGTTGGTTTTTGTTGGGGTTTTTTTTTTACATTCCATCTTTATTGATCCTACCTTCTGAGATGTCCATGGTCCTTTCTCTTAATTTTCCCACCTCTCGCTCCAGGTGCAGAGTCTGAGGCTAAGTTGGTTAAGTCTGTGCTATCTGTGCTATCAAGCTTGAGCACAAAGGAATCTCAGTAAATCTGGGATGGAAGATTTGAGGAAGGGGAAGAGAGAATATCAGTGTTCTACAACAAATTTGAGTGGATATGTAAGATTCACAAAAAAAAAAAACAACAAAAAACCCAAAATAAAATAAAAAAAAAAAAACCCTGAGCAAAACAATGTATTTTTGGTAAGGAGAAGTGTAGAATTTTAGAGGATTAAAGACCACAGGGTGACTGTGAAAGGGATAAAGAACTGTGAGTTTGAATATGGAAGATTTAGAAGATAAGGAAAAGGCAAATAGGGCTGGAAAATTCAGTAGGAGATTCGTCCCAGCACAAGAATATTATAAATTTTACACTGGTCTAAACAGCCAATTTACAGACCATCCCCAGTATCAATTTCAGAAGTTTACTGTCCTGAATTTATAATACTACAGACAGACCACACAGGAAAAGGGGAGAGTTTCAATAAGGAAAGAAGATGCAAAGTGGTGCAGAGCATTTTAGTTGGGAAATTCAAACAGTAATGATATTCCATTATCTGATGAAGCTACTGTTACAAAAACAAGTTCAAAAATTAAGATCAGAACTTTGCTAGGCGATGAGACAATCATTCTGATCTTCTGCACTTACCTGCGTATTCTCAGATATCTAATGAGGCTTTTTATTTCCGAAACGAATAAAAGGCAAATAGCACAGTGGTGACTGAAGGTGAGAGAGGCAGCAGTTAAGGATATCCTGCCTCTTTATTATCAGAAATAGAGGGTTGTGCACTCCATGGTGGTACAAATCAGGGACCACAGGCCCTCAAGTCCACATTTAGACACTGGTAGAGACTTCTGTGTTCCCATGTACAGTCTGTTCCACAGAGGAAAGCAATCTTTTTAGACAGGTAACTGATTTGTATGTCACAGGTGTATTAGGAGTTAGAAGAAATGTAATGGCCAGCTAGATTTCTCTTAATTGCTGGCTTCCTGGGTACTTGCACAATATACAGAGGAAAGAGAACCATGTCAGCAACTAAGCAGAGAACTCCTTTCTTTCCTGCTCGGTGGAGGTAGCCTTCCCATAGCAACAGCTTCCAGAGCCTGTGGAGTCCATCCACTGTTGCTTAAACTTGGATAATCTTTCCTGCGTACAGATGTTAGCTGTATTTAACATTGAGCATTAGTCATATTTGAAGTAGATGAATACTAAACAGAACCAGAAAGTTTGTAGAAAGCAAGAGTATTTCTGATCACGTGGTACATCTGGGGAAAAAAAACCTTTCAGATACCTCGGACTTTTGCTGTATCAGAAAAGCTTGACCATTTTTGGACTGCAAAGATCATTTTAAGCGGACGATCTGATAAACTCTCTGGACACAGTACCACTCCTCTCAGCTTTGATTTGATCTCTGCCTGGTCTCATGAATCCATCTCTGAGCTCTTT